>OY743185.1:19085634-19685634 GCA_963555705.1 Ligustrum vulgare
GGCAAAAAGTAAGCACATATAATCTGTGTGACGGTTGAAATCTCAACCGTTCGACAACTTTTAATCTAATGTTATAATTCCTACATTTTTCCAAACTTCTTTTTAATCAAACATATTTAAATAATTTTAGAGATATATTTTGAATTTATATTTTTGAGTGATATTGTGATATGACGAATATATAGTTGATGGAATAAATAGCTATCATACTACATATTTTTTCACTACTCAATATATATGCGCCATGTTTTAATTGTCACTTAAAAATGTTAATTCAAATGTCTTCCTAAAATTATTCCACATATTTTTCCAAACCCATTTTTAACTACAAATTTTATCTAAAAATTACCAAACATTCCAAAACAACGACGGTTGTCTTTTACCGAACACATGCATAATGCCATTTATTTGTATTTTTCTAAATAAAATATGTGGTTAAAAAGTGGAGAGAAAATATGTAATTAAAAAGTGATTTGAAAAATTACTTGTATTTTTCTAGATAAAATGTGTAGTTAAAAAGTGTAGAGAAAATATGTAATTAAAAAGTGATTTGAAAAATTGTATAATTTAAATTTGAATTTAAGATGACTAATAATGATGTTGTCGAACAGACCCTTAATTTATAACGTACACAATTTCTCAAATTAACCTTTAATCACGCACACTTTTTATCTTCACCTTTCAATCACATTTTTACCTAGAAAATATAAATAAGCTCTTGTTTGATGTTGGAGTTTATTTAAAATAAATAGTGATTTTTAGGGGAATGTGTTTTTAAAAAGTAGAAATGTTTTTTGAATTTATATATAATATTATTTTATTGATAAATATGTAATTAAAAAAAAGGGAAAAAAAATGTTTTAAAAATTTAAAGGGGCCAAACTGTAGCTAAATCACGTTATTATAATTTTACACACCCTAAGTGGAAGAGAGAGAAATAGGGACGTGAGACAAAAGTAAAGTCTAAAGAGGAAGATAGAGAAAAATGAACGTTATAATTTTACACACACTGAGGCTGCGTTTTATAGCGAGGGTGAAATTTGAGTGGAAAGAAAATAAATTTCAGGGAATTAAATTCATGGGAATTGAAAATTTAATGTGTTTGATTGATTTAATTTTCTAGGTAGAAAAGTGAAGAATTTTCCAACTTTTGTTGTTTGATTGACATTATTTTTTATGGAAAATAAAGTAAAATTTAGCTATTATAATATTTTTTATTTTTTTTCATTTTTTAACAAGTTTGTACTTTGTAATAATAATGTTAATTTTTTGAAAAAAATAAATCAATTAACAATAACAAAAAAGATCAAACGTAACAAAAATGGTATAAGATTTTTCATGGAAAATAAAACCTCCTCCCCTCTTGGAAAACGAATTACTCCAAAACAAGGAAAATACCGGATTTCGAGGTAAGTGGAAAAATGAATTCCATGAAAAATTTAGACAACCAAACAGCGCAAAGTTGAAAAATTACGTGAAAAATTATATTTTCCATGAAAATCCATGCGAATCAAACGGAGCCTAAGTGGAAGAGAGAGAAACACGGACGTGAGAGTTGAGACAAAAGTAAAGAGGAAGATAGAGAAACATGAATAGAGAGAGATAATTCAAATAAGTGAACAAATTGATTTATACATTTTTGGATGGATCTTAAAAATATTTTTTACGCCCTAAAAAATTCAGCTGAGAATAAATAAAATCTTTATATAAAATAAAATTAGTTAAAAATAAGAACATTATAATGATAGCAAACTTTTAGGTTTCGGAAAAAACCTATTTATATCACCATTTTTGCTGCATTTTTTATTATTTTCATTCAAAAATCAATTCAATCCAATTTATCTCTCCTTTTATTGGGTCAATGACTGAGGCGATTTTTGAAACATTGATTTCACCTCTTTGTTCTTTAACGGTCATTATAATTTATAAATCAATTTATAATAAACACAACTTTCTAAATTATTTTTTAATCGTACATATTTTCGCTCTTCAATTTTTAACCACATATTTTACCTAAAAAACATAAGAATAATTCTATATAGACATTTTTTTGAGACAGTTTTAAGTGATATTGTGACATGTAACACATTCATTGAGTGGTGAAAATAATTACCTCACCATTTATTTTTTCATCATTCAATAAATATGTGACATATTACAATATCACTTAAAAATGTCTCCCTAAAGCTATTGAAAACATAAATAAGCCCATGTTTGGTCAAATTTGTTTAAAAAAGGCGAGTGGCAATATTTAATTGGACAATATTTTTTTTAAAATAGTCGACAATTTCGATTGATCAAAGATTTTCGCCAACTATATTTGACTTAAAAAAAATAAACCGACGAAATGTTGATACGTCGCTATTTATAAATAATATTTATAAACAACCGTTTATAAACAGTTTACCAAACAAAGATTAAACCTATTTATAATTGTAAAATTGCTAATTATAAGCTCTGTTCAGTACAATAATCTAGAGATTTTGAATTATTTGGTTGATTTATTTGTATATTTTAAGTAAGATGCGTGGTTAAAAATTGGAGAGAAAAAATGTGTATGATTAAAAGGTGGTATGAAAAATTTTGTAAATTAAATTTCTTGTCTTTTTCCATTTAAATGGGTTAGCCGAACACAAATAGAAAAATAAATGAAATTTAACTTTTAATATAAATGTGTTCAGCATTTTTGTTTATTTTTTCATTATAATCATTCCAATTTTCAATACAACTTTTTAACCACACATCTTTTCTCTCTTTAATTTTTAACCATTTATTTACCTCGAGATTTGAAAAAGCAAATTTTTATAATTAAAAATATAGCCGCCGAACGGTTACTTATGGTCAAAAGAAGATCGAGGCTTGACGAAAATTGTATAGGTATGGAGATTGCCTATTTAACCAAGTTCAGGGGTTGTGCTGAAAAATAGAAGTTTGAGATGGAGTTTCACTTTTAGAAAGTTCCAGAACCATATATGCAATTTTCTATTCAATTGTCCTATTCAAAAGTGTGGAGCAGTCTTCACTCCTTTCTCAGAATCAGTTGAGTCGAGTTCACTGCCCACTCAACTCAGAGACCTGTAGAAATGGCGGCCATCTCCTCTGATAACATTATGAAGTCGCCGATGGACAGGCGAATATACAGATTTATTAAACTCCATAATGGACTGAGTGCTTTACTCATTCATGATCCGGAGATTTTCTCCAACGTTAATGTAACTGAAGAGGATGATTTCGAGGATGATGATGATGAAGAAGAAAGCTTCGAGGATGATGACATTGGAGTGGAAAGCTCTTCGAGAAATAGAAAAAATTACAATGGTGATTATGAGTTCATGGATGAAGATGAAGAAAGCCTAGAAGAAGAAGACGGTGGAAGCCTAGAAGAAGAAGACGGTGGAAGCAAAGAGAAGGGCACGGAAGTCTCTGTTAAGAAGGTAAACATTGGAGAAAATGGATTTAAGTTTAGGGAAAATAATGTTGTTGAGATTTGAGATTGATATGTATTCTGGTTCATTTTTGCAGGCTGCTGCAGCAATGTGCGTTGCAGTAGGAAGTTTTACAGATCCAAATGAGGCACAAGGCTTGGCGCATTTTTTAGGCATTTTTTCTTGACGATATTTCTGTTTTACATTTACTGTCTAACTATTTTTTATTTTTTTTATTTTTTTTAATATGATTTTGTGTACTAAAAATGAATAACTTCTGTTATATTCAAACCAAACATAATAAAATTTTAAACTAAGCTAAGGTTGATGCTGAACATTTGATCCGAGAGGGTAAGCTCGACTTAAGTTACGCTCGATCTCAAGCTAGATAAAGTTAATACTGTATTTAAATTTGTATATAGAATCTTGACCATGATACGTAAATTGACACTGACATAAAATCAAAGGAAATCCATATCTCTTTATTTACTTGGTTTGTAAGTGATCATATTTAGTGAAAAAATTATGCATTCGTGATTTAATAGTAGGGTCGAACACGTGTTGCCAATTAAATGAAGAAGATCACGTGCTTAATAGATATCTTGGGATCATATCAAAGCTTGTCTTAATTTCAAGTCAGACTTGGTGAGATACTTTTGAGAATAAAAGCTTGTTTAATTAATTTTGTATGGGATGGTCAAAGCTTGAATTAGTTTGAGCTATGTATAATGTATGGGACGGTCAAAGCTTGGTTCTCTTTTCTTGATTGATCTCCCTTCTGGCCTACTGGAGTGCTATACTCTGGAAAATGGCTACTTCTCTTAGTCATTTCAAAAATTAAAAAAGTTATGAAATATGAATTCATTTGTAGTAGAATTGATCGACTAAAGCTGAGAGTTTAGAGGTATCTTCGACTTGGTAAATTATTGCCATCGGCTGCCACTCGCTCATTATGTTGAGTAACGTCATGGTCAAGTTGAGGAGAATAATGTATTTGATGTATTTGATTAAGGGGACGGGAAAAATTGATTCATTAAAGTAACCAAGTTGAGGATAATAATGTATTCATTTAAGGGGACGAGAAAAACGGAATATGTTTAGCATGTTAACACAATTAACTTTGCAAGTTCTATGCAGAGCACATGCTTTTCATGGGGAGTTCTCTCTTTCCGGGTGAAAACGAGGTGTGTTGGTACATCTTATGATTTACTTTTTCCACTCAAAATCTCAAATGCATGTAACTTGTGCTTTGATTGAACAAGAGAGTCCGAAAATGGGTAATGAAAAAGGATTTTCTAATTTTCCTCAAAGTGATGGAAAGTCAAATATCATGATCTCTCCTAGCTTGTTTTGAGTTTTTTTGCTTTTATAATTTATACTTGGGACCTATTTGCTGAGTTAACTTGTATAATAAATTGTAATGTAAAATCTTCCATGATGTGATCAAGTTAGCTAATTAGCTATTTGGCCTCTAATATTGAATTTTCTGTTTGGTAGTATTCTAGTTATTTGACAGAGCATGGAGGCTTCTATAATGCTTGCACGGATAACGACCACACATGCTACAAATTTGACGTGAAAGCGGAGTTTCTTAAGGGTGCTTTGGAAAGGTAAATTCAAGTTTATGTACTGCCCATCCATGAACCTTTTTTCAATTGCATTCATGAAACAAGGCACAAGTATACCTTTGCATGTTTTAATAATTTTTCTTTGCACCAGTGAATGTGTATAATCTGTTGAAACTGTGCCATATGTTTGATTGTATTTCCAGGTTTACCTTCTTGAATAAATGGTTTTACTAAATAATTTTCTGTTTGGTAAAAGTTATTTTTTTATAAACAAAGAATGTGATGTTTTCAAAGTAAAATATGTGGTCAAAAACTGAAAATGTGTTGTTTATAATCTTGTTTATAAACAGTTTACCAATTGGAGGGTTAATCATTTTCTTTTATTTTTCTTGTACTTCTGTCAATTAGCTTTAATTTAACATACGATAGCTTTACAATGAGGTCAATGCCTCTCATAGTAATTAAGCATATTCTCAGTTTGCTTATTTCTACTAAGCTTCTGTTCACAATACTTCTCTAACCTTAGCCTTATGCACTTAATTTTCACCTAATCCCTTCTGTGTCTAAGTTGCTGCTACATTGCTTCCTTTGTACCTTTCTTGTGAGAATAGCTCTTATTGGACATAATTTTGTTTTAGCTTTTGTATTATGATTTTCTTCTTATTCTATTGTTATGTACATATTATAGTTATAAAACCCAGTCTAAACGGAATATCTGGCCTGGACCTTTATAGATGGGATGTGTTTGACCCATTCAGGTGTTTAATGATATAAAAATAAAAATATATTATATTTTAAATTAAAGATAATATAATTTTAAATATAAAATCTCAACTTTATATGTACGTCCCACCCTTGCACCCCATCATCAAAGCCACATCTGATCACATAAAATCACAGTTCAATCATAATTACATATTTAGTCGCAAAATTTACCCCACCCACACAAAAAGTTACAAACATAATACAAATATGCATATTATATAATACTAATATAATATAACATTCAAACATGGATATTTATTCCAACCATTAGTATATTTATTCCATCCACTTTACGCCATTAGCTCACGTGACGGATAGGGTTGGAAGGGGTTCGGTTTGATTTGGTTCTGGTTCCAGAAGTATCAAACCACGAACCGATGGTTTTCTTTTACTAATGGAACCATAATGATTTTTATAAAGATATGGAACTAAATCGGAAAATGATTTGATTTACGTGTAATATTATTTTATCGATAAATGTGGAGTTGAAAAGAAAAGAGTGAAAAATGTGTTAAATTTTTAGTGAATCTCAAACAGGGACTATGTAATGACATTACCCGAGTGTGATTTTTAAACTATAATTTATTGATTGAGTTTATAGATTGAAATTTCTTATATGAGTTTATAAATTGTAATTTATTAATATATCATCTCCTCCTAGGGATGGTAAAAGTATTCAATCTGAATGAAGCGGAAATTTTTCGATCATCATATCGAGAGAGGCAGATACGGATCGGGGTGATCTGCCATGTTTCACAATTAAGAAAGATTAATTAATAAATTTTAATATTTTGTGAATACCTGATTTGTGTGTTTGAATGAGCGTAATTTTCCTTTAATTGTTTTGGGCTGATTTTGGAAAATAAAATTGAGCCTTAACTTTTTTGTTTAGTGAATTACAGATGGGAAGATCCTAGCGGTTCTTGTAGTTGCAAAACCTACCCTAAAAGGAACACCATGGACTATAATTTGTCTGTATGTGTATGTCCATACTTGTTAGTTGTCACGTGTAAGGCGGTAGATTTAAATTAGCTAACTGTAGGCGTCTTTTCTGGTTCCACAGCAACTTTTCCTTCTTTATCCTCTACTTTATTTGTGTTGCTTTGAATGAGAGATTTAGTGGATACTTTTATTATTTTCATGTTTCAGATTTGCTCAGCTTTTTATTTCACCTTTGATAAAAGGTGAAGCCATGCAACGGGAGATATCATCTGTGGATTCAGGTTCCATAATCTTTCTTGTTTCTGTGGTTTCAGAAATTTACTCTGAGCAGACCATTAATTATTATTGCTGCTGGCTCGAAGCTGAATATTTTATTAACATTTAACAATTTGGTTCAGAATTTAAGAAGCTTTTACACGATGATTCCTCACGCCTGCATCAGTTGCAGTGCCATACATCTGCCCCTGGTCATCCTTTCAGAAAATTCAGTTATGGTATGTTGCACACTATCATCATTAGTTTATTTTCTTAATTCCCGAGTCCATAATTGGTGTCTTTGTACTGTGCCTGCTCGACTTCTTGTAGGGAATAAGAAGAGTCTGAGTAATAATGCTATTGATTTACGGGAGCATATGCTGAAATTATTCAATGATTATTATCTTGGTGAATTGATGAAGTTAGTTGTCATTGGAGGAGGTAAGTTTTTTATTCATACATTAGTAAGAAAATGGATAGATATGAAAGTTTTCTGGCTGGCCCTGTAGTTGATATTTGGTATATTGCTTGAATGCTTTTCTTTGAAATAAAGAATGTGCGAGTTTGCTAGAATGTGGTTACTTGGCGATTCAATCTCACTGCTTAACCTTGTGACTTCTCTTTTCATTCCTTCGATGAGCAATAATACAGGCACTACAATCTTAAGCTTTAGGAAGTATCTTAAGTATATGTAAATAATAAACAATGAAGTCATTCCGCACTTTCATGCATTTTTGGTACCATTTTCTTCCCCGAGCTCCATTATGGGCTATCTCAATGTCAAAACATGAATGCTCAAAACTGTTTTAATTATCTCCTTCAATATGATTTTAGGTTGACCTCTTCCTCGAAGTTTACTGTTAATATTCTTCTGTCATTTCTCTTAAATTGTGTTAATATTCTTGTATATCTTAGTTGTTAATTAAGGTATGACAGATCAACAGAGAAAATATTTGGAGAAGTCATGTATTAGACAACCTTAAGAAGGCGTGACACTTGTTAGTTAAAGCGGCAGGGTTATATCCTTCAACACTTCACCACAAGTTGGACAAGATTCCATCTTAAATCCTGTCTCATGTTATGTGGCATTTCCTATTTTAGCAAGTCTTGCAAGGAACTCCCCTTCCTGGGATTGGAGTAACAATATCATTTAGAAAGATGTCCACATTTAATTGATCATTTTCAGTGCACGTAAGTGATTGTGGATTTGGAATTAGTAAAAGAAGAAAAAGGCTAAATTTTATAATGGATAAGAGAACAATTGAAATAGGCTTGCCCTCGCCTCCTGCAACTGAAGCCCCATAAACCTCTCTCCTAAGTGAGTTGGAGCTTTTAAGCAGCAATATACGGCTGTCGGAGACCCACTATGCAATTCACCATCTCACTCTTTTATGTATTTCTTAATGTAGTCTATATGTTTTCTATTTTTTTCCTTCGGTTCTCTTTAAATTTTTTTTTTCTACAGTAATCAATCTCAACAATCAATTAAAAGTCAAGTTCACAATATTTGACTTTTCAAATAAATCTCAATCATCAAATCTCCTAAAAATTCACTATTCATTTAAAAAAACTCTTTCTAAATAATACCAAACGCACGCTTAAGGTTCAAGCAAGACAAAATCTTTAATAGTTGGTAGGTGTGTTTCATCCGTTTAGACATTTATAAAATATTCCACTTTGTTGCCTATTCTTACATACAAAATAAAATTCTCACTCCAATAGAATCATCGATCATATACAATTCCATTATAATAACTTACAAGTATTAAGTGAAGATCTTTTTGCCTTTTGGATTTTTCTTTAATATAATTAACTTCCTTTGATATTCTATGTGCTACACGTCCATTCCTATATCCTATATTTCCCAATTCTTCACATTGCCCTCCCAATGATGTGTAGCAGTATAGAGTCCACAGGTTGTTATGAACTTGTGTCCTGGAAAAGAAGCAGGCATGGTACGTGGGAAATAAGCATCGTCTACCTCTTTGCCAATATTAAAATGCTTTGCTAAAGTTAAAAAAATAAAAATTGAACGTTGCATAGTAAATGTAGCTTTTGCTTTCTAAACTTTTTTTAATCATTTCAATTGCTTCAAGATCCCATATAACAAAAGACCATTTCTAACCTTACAAATTGGGGAAGTAACAAGATTACCACGAACATTATTGGGGCAGATGCGATTGAATTATAGGTGTTTTAGGCATATGAATTAAATGTGGAAGTGTCTAGACTGTAGTGTTGGGAATTAGACGTTGATATCCCCGACAACGGCGCTACTTTTGGGACTTACAAACCAATTCCCTCTCTAATTAAACCAACAGGAATTTTTGATGTTCAAAAAATAATTGAGTTAACAAGAAAATAAAACGTAAAATTTAAGGACCGTCAAAGCTTTTTCACTATATAATAAATTGTTACAATTATATAGACTTTATATTCACCAAATGCCCAAGTATAGAAGGAAAAATAACCATACTTTATCACATCTATCAATTTTTACTTCTTTGTACAACCTACAAAGAAACCAAAAAAAACAAAAAGATCCTAGACTACATTTTTCCTTTCAAAAACTCTCTAGTCAATGTGTTACAACAAAAGATAATAATACGTGTATTTATATAGAACAAATCACGTCATGACTATATTTCACTTTGGCATGGGCTGTGGAATTAGTTTCCTTGGTCAATTGTTTTTCTAAAGATTTAATCCACCTAGGACACGTGATCAATAGCAACAAATTTCATAATTTACTTTCTATTAGAATTCGTATCATAATCCAGTTAAATTACAAAACTTATTCTTCAATTACAATTAAAGTTCTCCAACGTTGGCAATTTGAGGCAATTTGCCCAACATGTAGGTCTCCATTTTTAGTTATTGTGTGCATCTGGGCCCACTTGTTTGTCCAAGAAAAATCAATTTTTTTAAAAAATGAGCTCCGAACATGATCTTTAGGACGTGTTCAACACATATTATTTGTAAAAAGTGCTTTTTTGAGTGAATGTGTGGTTGAAAAATAGTTGAAAAGTAGAAAAAGGATTGAAAAGGTTGCGGGTCCCAAGAAATGTGTGGTTGAAAATGAGTTCGTGAAAATTTGATTTTTTGATAAAGTTGTGGGGAGCATACCCTTATTATTGATGTTAATGATAGTTTGTGGTTTATTGTATAAGTAATAATTTTTATTTTGTTAGCTTAAATATCTCCAGAGTCTCTTGATGTGCTAGAAAGTTTGGTCATTGAATTATTCGGCAACATCAAAGGCTCTCCAGTTAAGCCGAAGACAAGTTTAGATAGGCACATTTGGAACTCTGGCAAAATTTATAAATTAAAGCCAGTTGTTGATATTCATAGACTAGTTTTGTCATGGACACTGCCTTCTTCGCAAGAAAATTATCTACGGAAAACTGAAGAATACTTTGCATATCTCCTTGAATCGGGTAAGATATTTTTTCTGCTATTAAAAGCACATTAGAGAATTCGATAGATTTAGTGCAAAATGTACTGATATCATTTTTATTTTTATTTTCCTTTTTAATATTTTTTCGAGGTACAAGGGAATAAAGAACAATTTGTACATGAGAAGAATATTATACTTGACATTCGTCAATGCATTTCTGGCATTTACTAGAACTATGAAATACAATCCATGCTTTTGGATCTTCTCTTATCATGCTTTGCCTCCTAATTTTGATCGTCATTTTCAGTCTTGCTAAATTTTTAATTACCTTGATTCATATGAGTAGGTGTCTTGTTTATGCATCTCAAAAAGAATTTAAACACTGGCCATTTTGGTCTAAAAAAGTCAATAAAATTTCATGGACTTTTACTTTTATAGCCAATTGTCTTGGAGTTCTAGAAGCTACATATGTTGTTAGGAATTTGTTTTGGATTTCGTACTGATTGGAAAATCAATGAAGATAGGAATAGAACTGGAGAGTAATATCCTGAAGTCATCATGGGTAAAGTGCTTCTGATGTTTTGAACTTGTATGTTGATGGTCTAAATATTTTTTTCATAGAAAACATATGGATAATGTTGTTGATTTTATATTTTTATCCATGGTGAGTGATGAAACCATCTCTCATATCAGATGGAATTGGTATTTATCAATAAGTTATGAGTGCAGACACGAGGCTGGACTAATTTAGACTGTGTTTTGTACGTGTCTTCACATTTGTTTGCACTAAATAAATTGTCAGTCTTTCTTTTCTATTTTACTCCTATTGAACTAAAATTTGCATTCAATATGCATTGACTGCAGTTGACTACGATCTACAGTAAAATGCAATTTAGATGGAATTGGTGAGATTCAGATGGGATAGGATTTATTAGATTTGCAATTAGTGCAATCTAAGTTAAAAACACAATTTTTTTTTTAATTTGCTTTCATGACTCTTCAAATTCATAACAGATTCCCATTAATTTCTCTTGTAGCCCTTACATTTTCTTTTTTTTATCCAATGGCTACATGAAGTAGAATATGAGGCCTATTGACCATATGTTGCATGTCATGACACATCATTGTTTTTAAGGTCATATTGAAATGAAACAGTTCAAAAAGATTTGATCATGGGGAAATACAAAACTCTGTTGGGGCGGTCAAAAAAGTACGCTAAACATTGGGTGGGTGGGTTGCAGGACTTTTTTTTTTTTTTTTTTTTGGCAGCTTTAAGGTGTCTGCTAACACATGCATATTATATTTATGGTCATATTAGCTTGTAAGGATATATGACCAACACTTCAAGTACTGATTGTTGAAGTGAAAATAACATGATTTCAGAGGGTAAAGGGAGCTTGTCCTTTTTATTGAAAGCCAAAGGGTGGGCATCTTCCTTAAAGGCTGGAGTTCGTGATCAAAAGTGGTGTCAATCTTCATTTAATATTTTTCGTATAATAATACACCTATCCGATTCTGGCGTGGAAAAGGTAATTCTTTTCCTTCTCCTGTTCTATTTGGGAAATATCTAATATGACTTGCTAAGTAGCTCTTTGGTTAATTTAGTAGCTTGCTCAATATTGTTTGCTTGGGACTTGAAGAATGGCTGCAATTTATAACTCATTTTAAGTTTTACATTTTTTTTTTTTTTTTGAAAGCCATTTTAAGTTTTACTTTGTTTGTCCATGATTGCATAAACTTATTTGTTATTTTGCATGTCCATAAATGATTATTTAAATGAAAACTAGACATTTTGTTTTGATAATTCCCTAGTTTTAAAGATGTTATTATTGTTTTGGATTCTTAGCCATTGTTTTCTACGGTAAAAATACATCTAACTTCCACCTTTCAACTCTTAGCCCAAGACACGCAATCGTGATATTATGAATGGAGGATTAGTAAATTTGAAGCTGGTTCATTAGGAATTAAAAAAAAAAAAAATTGATGAAGTTGCCAAGTAGCAAGAATTCAGAATTGATTCCAATTTTAAAAATTTACATCGTGAATCTGATTAAAAAAGTATTACATCCATTTGGACGAGGGAGAGGTTTCATGTTTCAAATTTGGATCTGTCCCGTTGAATTTTTTGGCATCAGATTTTTCAACTTCATTGCCTAGTCGTGAACTTATTTTACTATGTTTGATTTTATTTGTATGCTAATATCAAGCATCCTTTATCACCATTCTCTGTAACTCATCTTTGTATGCTAATATAAGATGAATTACTTGCTATGATTAACATATGCCCCTGAAATACAGATCTCCGATATCATTGGCTTTGTCTATCAATATCTCAAACTACTGCGCCAAATTTCTCCGCAAGAATGGGTTTTTAAGGAACTTCAAGATATTGGGAAATTGAAATTTGTACTTGATGAGGGGCAGTCTCAGTCTGATTATGCTGAAAACCTTGCTGGTACTTTTTGGTCAACGTCTTTCAGCTGTTCTCAACGAGACCTTATTAATTTGATTATTCCTTATTTATAATTGTTACAAATTGCTTTTGTTTTCTGGAGTGGTAAATTTGCATTGTCCCGAGCATGATAACATTTTTTTCCCTGTCATTGATTTGGTTACCCATGTTGAACATATGGTAGCTGTAAAATGCTTCTACCTAAAACAAGTGAAGTCTTTCAGTATAAGATATATACAAGAAAATAGGTCCCCACGTATTTGAAATTGTAGCCTGGGAGAATGATGTGGACTTGTTTTCATTTGGGAAGCAGATTTCAATATTTTCTGCAAATCCAGAAATCATTTTGCATGTCAATTTTTGGCCCTAGATAGTGTGTTTTTAATGCATTAAGTTTTTCATATTTTTGACAAGTACTTTTCATTGCAGTAAACTACATAAATACCCTCCAGAGCACGTTATCTATGGGGAGTATGCATTTGAAATTTGGGATGAGAAGATGATAAAAGCTATTTCGGAACTCTTCAAGCCTAGGAACATGAGAGTTGACGTACTAACAAAGTCTTTTAACAAGTCCCTTGGTTTTTGCAAAAAAAGAAAAAGAAAAAAGATACTTGGTAAGCTTTTCTTGCATTGGCTTTCATTCCTTGCTATTTGTCTGTGATCTGTATTCATGTTTTTCATCTTAAAATATAAGTTAATATTTAACAAAGCTTTGATGGTATTCTTCCATGGTGATAGAAAAATATTTTTGTCTAGTTATCTTTCACTACATATAAGCCAGACATCCTCATGTCAAATGCGTCTTAGATGATTAAGGTGAATTCAGCTTGTTTTGGTAGAAATGTCGAGAATTATGAGACCTAATTTCTCCACCAAACTATAAGGAACGTAACCTTATTGAGAGTGCAAGACTGATTATTTAAATTGATTTGCCTATGCAATCGCAATTTTTCTGAAAAATTGTTTCTATTTAACTTACTGATCAAGGCATCTTAAATGAACATCTTTACGAGCTGACTTAATTATGATTTTGCGCTCTTTTGATGCTTGACCTACAAGTCAAGGAACAAACTTAAGTAGAAGTTTTTTTTGGGGCATGAGAAAAAGAAAAAGCAGTAAGTTTTCTTGCATCAGCTTTCGTTCCTTGCTATTTTCTGTTGATCTTTTAGTCACATGTTTCGGTTCAAATACGAGTTCATAATTAACAAAAATTTAATGGGAAACCTTCTCCGGAGATGGAAAAATATTTTTGTTTGGTTATCTTTCATTATATGTATGCTGAACATCCTCAGGTCAAATGCATATTAGAGGAATAAGGTGAATTAAGCTTGTTTTGGTAGAAAGGTTGAAATAACTTTTTGCTTGGTTATCTTTCACGACATGTGTGCCGAACATTCTCAGGTCAAATGCATATAGGAATAAGGTGAATGAAGCTTGTTTTGTTTGAAATGTTGAGATAATTCAGCAGCGAACATAACCTTATTGAGTGTGCAAGGTTTGATTATTTAAATTGATTTGCATGTAAAATCACAAATTTTCTGAAGGTCAAGGTATCTTAAATGAACATGTGAACAAGCCGGCTTAATCGTGATTCTTGACAAAATTATGATTTTGCACCCTTCTCATGAGGAACTACGGTCAATGAACAATCTTAGATAGAAAGTTTCTATGGGGCATAAGCTCCTTGATTTGTTAATTAGAGAAGACCTTAATGCAATTAAGGGGTGGTGAGTTGATAAATAACATGATACAATTGAGTCCCCTGTAATTTCTAAGGATTGTTCTCGATCAAGAAAAAATCCATAAAGAAAAAGTTACACAGCCCAACCCAACCCATGGTGTGATGGTTTGATTGAGACCTATATGCAATTAGGTATAGAGATCACAAAAACTCAAACTAGGAAACCATCGAAAAAAATGTTATTCCACTCTAAGAATCCTTAAATTTGTAGGAAAGGTTCAACACGTGCTAGTAACTCCAGGATTAGGCAACTATAAAAGCATCAAATTAAAAATTCCAAAGATGTCCCCGCTAATTATAGAAATATTGAACAAAACCTTAATCTTCCGCATTAGATCTTTATAAACGACTTTTTATGTCAAATATTTTCCTTGAAAATGAGTGTTTTGAGCTTCACCTAGTTTGTGTTCAAAGATTTTAGTGCTAATATGGAAAGAATCGTATTCCGCTAGTATGTATTTTTTGTTGTTTGGCATTTTTTTCCCACCAATGTGAAAGTATGCATGATCTTTATGAAAAATGTTAAACATTAAACATTTGCATGTAGTAAACAAGTTGCTAACCTTAAAGGTCAATATCCATAGTGCTACAAAAAATTAGTGGTTAATAAGTGAAGTGTCTAGTGAATCTGTTTTCTTATTTCCTAATTATGCAATGCTTGTATTAGTCAACGAAAATACTTGCTACTTGTTATCTGGTTAAATTAATTGGCTTAATTGTTGAATTAGCAGTGATGGCCCAACTAGCTCACAAATCTAATCTGAGTGATTGATAACCAAAATTTTAATTCTTTTGTCAAAATGCAGACTAATTTAAATATTGTTTCAAGTTGTCATTTCATTTTCTTTCTGGGTTTTTTAGTTCATGATCTACTTCATGTCTTCTAAATATTAATAGTTCAACGCCAATTTGACATTCAATCCTCCTTTTTGACATGGTTCCAGATATTAAACTTGAGCCATGGTTTGGATCGCAATATGTTGAGGAAGACATTCCTCGTGCTTCGATGCAATTGTGGAAAAATCCTCCCATAATTGATTCCTCTTTACAATTGCAATCAAAGAACAATCTTATTCAAAGTGATCTTTCCATACGTGCCGACGAGGAATCTTGTGAGTCTCCAGAGATATCAAGTCCAACACGTATACTTGATGAACCTTTGATGACATGGTGTTACCAGCTTGACAAGACAACTAAACTACCCCTTGCTGATATAAGATTATACATTACATTAAATCGAGGATGTAGTAGTTTGAGAAATGTTTTGTTGACTGAATTATTTACACTACTTCTGAAAGATGAGCTTAGTGAAATAATTTATAAGGTCAGTTTCTCTCTAATGATTTTGTGTTACTATTGAATTTCATCTACACTTGATGCCGATCCATTGTACCTTTCTAATTATTTATTTGCACACAAAATAACCTAATTATTTTGATGGCAGGCCACCATGGCAGAATTACAAACTTCTATTTGTCTTCGTCATGACCAGTTGGTGCTAAAGGTTTATGGTTTCATTGAGAAGCTTCCAGTCCTCTTGTCAGAAGTTTGCGCAATTATCAAATCATTTTCGCCAAAAGATGATCGTTTCAGGGTATGTAAGCATATTCCCTTAAAATGAAAGAAATGCATTTATCCTTTTTAGTTGTCTCAAGTGATAAATGGAAGATATCAAAATTACATTTTAAAAAATGTGAAGTTTATAAGATTATCCTGGTTTAGGAGTTGAAATTAGATAAATTACGATAAAAAAGATGGTTAATTTTCATTACGTGCATATTGAGAAATTACTTTTCTTTTGAGAAGATGCATAGTTGTAGTCTTCATTGGTTTTTTATTTCTCCATCTTCTTCTTTTTTCTTCATATTAAACTTGTTCAATTGTTGTTTTCATCCAAGTTCTGATGTGTAGAAATAGAGTTTTGTAAGTACAGTAGTTTTATAAATCTTTCCTGCAAAGTTAGTACCGGAAATTCAATCATGTGATGGTGTGCACACGGTAAACAACACATGAAAGTTTATGCAAATCTTCATGAAAGCAATCACTCTTAGAAACTTTTACTTGATTTTCATTTTAGTAATTTTACTATTTTTATATGTGAAAAATTATTGCAAATTGTCTTTTTTGAGTTTGTTCCATGCACTGATAATCAGTTTTGATAGGCTATTAAAGAAGATCTCAAGAGAACTTTAAAGAATACCAACATGATGCCATTAAATCATTGTTGCTACTCTATAAAGCGAGTATTACATCAGGGCTTCTGGAGTGTAGATAAGAAACGTCGCATGTTAAGCGATTTGTCTCTTGCTGATTTAAAAGCTTTTATTCCAGAGCTTTTTTCCCAGGTTTGAAACCCATATTCACATTTTGAGTCATCAAATTATTTTCTTAGTTTAGAGATTTAATTTTATTACCAGGATATAATATACATCATAAGTATTGCCTCTAGGAGATTTTTATTCTAATTACTCGTTTGCTCTATTTTGTTGTTCTCTTTTCCATATAGTTTTCATCTAATTAGAGAGAATTCTAGAACTAATTGTTTCCATTTTAAATCATTACATATGATTCCCCACAATAATATTTTTCAATGTATTAATTTATATCGTTAATCAGTCTAGAGAACATATCCTTAAGTATACAACTAGCATGTCTTTCTAGTTTAGATAATAATTACTTAATTAATTCACAGACGGATTTGTTACTATGCTCTTATTAAACCAGCAGGCAAGTAGAGTTTAGATAATAATTACTTAATTAATAAATCGTGGGATTAGTTTAACAGTGTCAGCATTTATGTGAGCATGAAAGTATGTATGGTGTTTTAGGTGTGAGTTGAAAAGGTGCAAATTCTCAACTTCAATGTTGAAATTGATACAGAAGAATCCTCGTTAATTTTGCCTACTTGAAGTTGGGTATTTTGAAAATTTATTAACAATCATAGAAAGGAATAATATTCTTATTCTGCAATTGCATATAGAGTGATTTGAACGTACGTGAACACTCAATCTTTTTGTTTGCCAGAAAACAGCCATGTCCTGTGGACTCTCAAGCGCCCATATACTCATCATGTTTTGGGCTTATACATTTTCGATGTTAAGCATAAAAATCTAAAATGTTAATGCTTCGATAGTTTGACAATTTTATGAGTTCAGTGCTAGTATCCGAGTCCATAAAAACTCAAGGATTTCTCTCTTCTCCGGCAAGTCAAAAGTAGTTGAATAAATGTTAATTCAATAATATAATATTAAGTGATTGGAAACTCTATATAATGAATTTTTCTATTTAAATTCACAGTCCAATCGGGAGGGTTTTATAGAATATTTTGGAGTAGCTTACTTGAAGTACTATCTATATAATCAGGTTTAATTTTTTTTCTCATCACTTTGCATTTAATGTCACCTGATTTCATGCAGTTGTATATTGAGGGCCATTTCCATGGAAACTTGTTGGAAAAGGATGCTTTGGACATATCAAATATATTTAGAAGTAATTTCCCCGTGCCATCATTGCCAATCGAGATGAGACATAAGGAGCTTGTGGTGTGTCTTTCTCCAAGCGCTGACCTAGTTAGAGATGTCAGGGTGAAAAATAAACTAGAAACAAACTCTGTAGTACTGGTAATCTGGAAATGCACTTATTACTGCCTTCTCTTATTCTTGTTATGAAAACATGTTGCTAATTATTTGTTCATGTTTCTGTTTGTAGCTTTATTATCAAATCGGCCAAAACACACTTAAGTTATACATGCTCACTTTGCTTTTCTGTGAATTAGTGAGAGAAGCTTTTTTCGATGAGCTCAGGTAATATTCAGTTCGAACTAAATTATACTAGATCATATATAGGAACACTAAAAAAGGTATCTCATGCGCTCATCCCCCAAAAATAATGTGTAACTCATGATTTCATTGTTGTTAAAAATAGGACAAAAGAGCAGCTTGGCTATGTTGTTCAGTGTACTGCATGGGTAACATATGGCATATTGGGGTTATGTTTCTTTGTTCAATCTTCTGAATTCAATCCGGTGTACCTACAAGAGAGGATTGTCAACTTCATAAATGGCCTAGAAGATAAGTTGGTTAGTTTGGAATCTTTTTTTATTGCATTCGAGTCTTGTTCTTCACTAACAGCAGCCAGCATTTGGTTAGCTTCTTACTTGTGACTAGCGTGAATTGTGCATTGTATGAATTTGTCATAATTTGAGGAATATTCTTATTCTGCATTGAAATATTAGGTATTGTCGTATTGACATTGATTCTCATTGTTGATTATACTTGGTGATAGATGTTAGTTAAGTGATTGACATATGTCCAAGGATTTTGGCTTCGCAAAAAATATACATTAAAACTTTCCCTTTACCCCCTCAAAAGAAAAGGAACACAAAACACAAATAGGAAAATAATTGATGAAAAGAATAACTAGAATATGTTTTCTTAGTGAGTCTTGCCTACAATTTCTTCTCCGTTTGACCGTTGAGATCATAGCGTACTTATAACCACTTTGTCTAGAGTGTTCTAATTTTTTCATTTCTTATTTACACTGTAATTGGGTAATGTTGTTTATTGAAGAAGATGAGTTTTTTTATATATGCTTCCTTGCCTTAAAAAAAATAATAAATAAATAAATATCATTATGCAGAATGAAATGAAGATTAAATTGTTTGAGAATTATAAAAGCGGGTTGATGAGCTCATTTCCTGATATGGAGCAACCTTTTTTTGTTGGAGAAAACGATGTTGCGGGCCAAAGAGTTGGTAATAGGTAATGGATTGCTTTGTATATTTAATGTTATATAGTGAATTGGAACCTCTGTTTTGATCTGCCTCTTAATCTTTGATCAACTTTCCTTCCAGTTGTAAGTTAAATCCTGACCTGATTCCAATGGAAGAAGCGACAGAGGGTTTCCAGAAGACACCTATTATTGAGTGGTATAATTCTTATCTCAGGAAACCCTCTCCAAAGTGTAGGAGAATTGCAATCCGAGTGTGGGGTTACAAGGACTGGAAAACTATAGATCCACAACCATCGTCTTCACGAGTAATTGAAGACATTGAAGCTTTCATAAAGGAGTCCGACTTCTATCCAGGTTTTTGTTGCGCAACAGATCCCGATTTTGCTTCAGACCATGAATTCTAACATTTATCTAGTTTTTTGTTCCATTTCTGATATATTGTGGTGTCCAAGTGCTACTCTGCTGTTCTACCATGGAAATGGAATTTGGTGCAGTATATTTAGTCATTCGTGGTTATTTTGCTAGTGCACTACATTCTCAATCATGGCGTATATTTGCTGCTGTCTAGTGCAACGGTGTTCATTTTTACTAGTGGTCCATTTGTGTATTGTTCTCTGGTTCTCTGGTGTATATTTTGTAATGGTGAATTTGATGGTGTCTATTTTGTCATGGTATATAATATAATATTAATCGACTGCTTCTCAATGCAACTAGGATACATGTACATGTCATTGATGTACTGAGTTGGGTTCAACTAAAATTTGATGCTTTCGGGAGTATCTGAGTTGGTCCTCCTTTCAAGAGTATCTGAGTATGTTCTTCAGTTAAATTCAGTTTTTAGATACAAAGAAAGTGCAGAATTAAGATCTTGAAATTGGGTGGACGTTGCAGTAATATCTTCACAATTCCCTCTATCAGTTGCCCAATTAATCCCAAACCTTGAGCATCCAATGGCCGAATTGGAGTAGTCCTATCAAGCAAAGTCACGCGCCAAATTCTAAATTGCAGCTGCTTTGCGCACCAAGTCCTTCGGTTTCTTACGGATCAATTTAAGGAAAAATGAATTGAACTCACACCAAGAAACCGATAATTTCATTTCAAGATCAATTTGAGAAACCAGATAACTGGTTTTTACAAGAAAAATGTGAGATTTGAAGCAAAAGAAAAGAGCCCAGATAATAATAATAATAAAAAAATAATAATAATTGCATACTTGAACAGTGATTTCAGGAAATCACGACGCGACCCCTTACAATACCATAAATGGCCAAAACGCTCATAAAGCAAAACGCTACACAGATTTTCGTGACTGGGTTTGTATCTCTCAATTCTCAAGTGTGTATTATATTGGCTAGTGCCTTTTTGCGAGGTCATGGTATTTTTGAAATGACCAGAAAAATAAGTAGAGAGAGAGAGAGAGAGAGAGAGAGAGAGAGAGAGAGAATTGAAATTTATGTATTCTTCGTTTTCGCATCCGAGTTCTTCATCTTGAGCACTAATTTCGTCATCTCCATTTGGAAATTTTTGATTCACCTAAAAATTCTTCCAGTAGAGTGCTGGTATAGAAAATAGATTACATAATACCTAGACGTAACATCGACGTACATATTGTGACATGTTGTGATAAATATATGTAATCGCAAGTGTACGGTATAAACAAGTAATATATTGAATTATTTAAGTCTAAATTATGGTCCTACGAGAATTGTACTATTTGCTTTATTTGAATAAACAACAAAGTTAGAAAATTATGATTATGAAACTTAAAATAAACAATTTTAACTAAAATAAATCAATTGATCAAGCAAATATAAATAACAAAGATTATCACATATGGGATGAATGTTATAACCAACAAATTCAACATATCACTATTATCATTATCACTAATCACTGTCACTATCACTAATAACTAATATACAAAAGAATGGATGTGGGTGAACTTTTAATTGATAATAATGTCCCCACATCTAATTTGCTTATATCTATAATACCCATAATTAAAAAAGGAATCCATATAAATCAATGTTTTGTGACTTTTCAAATTGACTTTAATTTAATTAAACAATAAAATAAAATTTTAATGTAAAATTCTTATATTCACTTATATAAATTATAAAACATGTTTATTGATAACTTTTTTCAATATTTTACTACATTATAATTCAACATATATGTTTACAGTTCAATCATTACGACATTAAATCAACTCAAATTTGTACTATTAATCATATTTAATGCTTAAGAACAAGATATACTTTTCGAATGATAAATTGACATTGGAAGTTTATATTCTTAGTTGATCTAACTTCGTTTTTTTTGTTATTGACTCAATAACTCAATTAAATATAGACGTTATAATTTTTATCTAATATTAGATTTTAGTAATATTATAGTTGAATTAAGAAATCTCACAAAACTAATAACTTTTTGAATAATCAAAATAAAAATTAAAGTGATTTATTTATTTGGATGCTAACATGAGAGATTGAGAGTTACTTTAAAGAAAGATAAATTCGTAAATTATTAAAATATATTTATAGATAAATAAGTATTCAATATTCACTTATATGATGAACGTAATTAAATGAAACCCCTATGTTGAGAAGAAAAAAGAATTTATATTTATAGCTGAAACGTATTTTCAATGCCTTCTCAAACTTTTGCTCACTATAGACATTTTGTTTTATAAAATGTTCTGATGCACAAATAATTAATTAGGAAAACCTGAAAAATACCGATTATAAATATACTCACAAATTAATAAATATATAAGTAAATGTGTAATTTTCTTTTAAATAATTATTTCACCATTAAAATTAAAATTACTAATATTAGTTAATTTGACACAAGCATGAGAGTTAAATAATTTTAATAATTTTCTTTTTATAATTTCATTATATAGAAAACACAAAGTATCAGTTATTTTTTTGAGTAAATAAGACGTGCGAATCAAGTGGAGAAAACTAGTAAAATTAAACATGCTTAATTCAAATTTTGGAATTATATTGCGTTATTGGTTTAATTATCCAATCTAATATATTAACTATGTGTCTTTATCAAGATCAAGTTAAACTATTCTCCAAAATAAATCAAAATTTCTCAAATTTCAATTTAATATGAAAATGGTATGTTTTCCCAGTGAAGACGAAATGTGAAACCTTTGGTAGCAAATACTTATTGCTGCTTTACTGGCTACAACTTAGTTGTGGCAATGGCTATCAGTAAAATCTCATAATTTAAACTAAAGGTCTTCAAAAACTGGGCAAGTCGATTCAAGAACTGGCTAGTGGTGGTGACTTGCCGGTGGTCGTGGAGGTCGATAGATGGTGGTGGTTGGTGGGGCAGGGCGGGGCGGGGATGGGAGGGTTGGGGAATATGAAGAATTGGTTGGTTGGCTGGGTTGGATTGGGTTAGGTTGGGTGGGTGGGTTGGGGTCATTTTTGTAATGAGTAATTATATTGACATCGCTAATTTTGTTAACCACACCACATTATATATACACATTTATTAAAACAATTTTATAATTACATCATATTCCTTTTTACAAATATAATCTTCCACTAAATAAAATGAAAATAGGATTTGAAGTTGTCCTAAGTGATCAAGATGCTCAAGTGTCCACTACTCCGTTCAGGGTTCGAATCCAACAGTACCCCTCCCTTTATTTCCCCCACTCCCATTTGCTCCCTTGTGTAATAAAAATAAATAAAATGAAATGAAAATCAAACATGGTACACCACCCATTAAACCATGTGCGTGGGTGAGAGAGGGAGAGGGAGAGGGGGAGGGGGGGGGGGGAGAGAGAGAGAGAGAGAGAGTAAATAACAAGGATGGCTATGGTAATAAGGGACGATGACTTAGGCGGTGAGATTGCTCAAATGTTCCTTACTTTGTTCAGGGTTCGAATCCTATCCCGCTCCCCTTTAGAGGTGGCGTGGCGTGGGTTGGGTTGGGTAGATTTTTTGTCCAACCCGAACCGAACCCACTACGGTCAGGTTGATAAAAAATCAACCCAACCCAACCCAACCCAATTACGAGTTCAAACCCAACCCAACCCGTCAAATCTCGGTCGGTTTGGGCTTTGGCCCAATTAGTAAAAAATTTTGAAAAAAAAAAAAAAAAACTTATGAATCTATCTTTAATTCAAATCAATTATATACACTACAATAACCCAAAATACAATAAATTGAAAACTTGCTAATAAAATTAAAATATGTTCAATCAATATTTAAATAAGTCAAGTTTCATTAATTAAAAAAAAAAATAGATTTGTTTTATTTGGGTCGGGTTATTCACCCAACCCGCAACCCGACCCAACCCGACAAAAAAATTTTAAAAAAAAACAGAACCCAACCCAATTTTAATGAAAAACCGACTCAAACTGATCGGGTTGGGTCGGTTTGGACGGGTTCGGCCGATTTTTGCCCACCTCTACTCCCCTTTGCTCCCCCTTGTGTAATAAAATAAAATAAAGTGAAATGAAAATTAAACATGATATACCACCCATTAAACCACAATCATACCCCTTTATTCCATCTTTAGACACTCTACCTCCACCCCCACTCCCACCCCCAACTCGAACCCCTCTAAGCCTTCTTCAATTCAAGTACAAAACAAGCATGATTTGTTACTGAGAGAAATGACACAATGTGTGTGTGTGTGTGTGTGTGAGAGAGAGAGAGAGAGAGAGAGAGAGAGAGAGAGAGAGAGAGAGAGAGAGAGCGATGCGCGGAATTAATGTCGGAAAGTTTTGAACCTAGGTTTGTTTGTGGACAGAGGAATCTTGACCCAAACTTCATGACGCGGAATCGATGATGTAGTAGAAAGAACCAAGATTTGCGAAACGCTACAAGGACTTGTCCAGTTTCCTTGATAAGTTTCTGATTTTTTGAATGCCACAAAGATTGTCAATCTTTAATAAGTTCAGGTTGAACGCCACAAGATGATTAATCTTGATAAGTTCTAAGAAAATAAAAGGAATCCACCTTTTAAAAGAGTAAAAACTCAAAACTGTTTATTATCAATCAAAGCCTAATTTATTACAATCAATAAAATGACATAAATAAGAAAAATGACCTAAACTAGGTCTAGCCGCAAAAGGGCTCAAAACCCTAACATACTAATTAAAAAAAAGGGGAAAACAACATAAAAAGCGGAAACCCTAATTTTTAAACCACGCAACCGTGAGCTTGAAATGTTCATGGCCGTGAAATTTGACTTACGGCTGTAAGTGTGTTGCGGTTCAAATACGTGTCGCTTGATTTACGACCGTGAATACACTGGTTACGACTGTAAATGACCTTCTGCTTCCCTTTATCTTGGTTTTTGACCGCAAACATCTGTGAACCTTCTTCAATCATTCCATGTTCAATCTTTGAAGCTCTTCGAACATGTTTATAGCTCTGTTTGACTTGAATTGTAGATTTTTCTGTCAAACCTGCCATGATTTTCATCACAGAGAGAGAGAGAGAGAGATAGAGAGAGAGAGAGAGAGAGAGAGAGAGAGAGAGAGAGAGAGAGAGTAACAAGGGTGACTATGGTAGGTTTCCAATAAATTTGATACTTTATCAATGTGAACTTTTATTAGCAAATAGAAGGACAATTTCGCAATACTAAAAGCTAAACAATGATGCCAAAGCATCATCAATGGTACTTCCGAGTTTAAGAGCCCTTTTTTCATATAAAAAGAGTATCTTGTGAAATTTTTAAAACGAGAGTATATTCTTCATCATTTAGTATTTCCTCATAAGCAATTATTATTCATCCTTTTCTGCATTTTTTAAGACTTCCCGTTATTTTGTAGGAATAAAAGAATGACAGAAAACTATATGCAATAATAGATGAAGCATCATATAGAGAGTGTATTTAACACTTCAAAAATAGGTATTAAAAAAATAGCTAAAACATAAGTTTATTGAAGATGCTACAAGAGATATAATTAGGAACGGTTATTCTTGTAAAGAATTTGTGGAAATATGCGGGTTGTTTCTTCCATCAAAATGCTCATTGTTAATAATATTGTAGAATTTTGTTATAACGGTTGGAACAAATCGACTTTTGATCAAAAAACAATGTAAACATTCTTAATATGGTTGATATATTTATACATCAAAGTCTTACTAAAACAATGATAAAACTTAGGGGTCTCCTCCACCAAGGTCACCAGAGCCACCACATGAAGTTGCAATGGTGAGCTCACCTCCGTGCAATGAAGCATCAGCTGCGGGTTCACCGTCGTGTAATAGGCGAGGCAACGATGATCTAGCTAGCACCACCATTTTGACCACCACCATAATTATCTCATCAGCAACACTTGCACCAATGTCGCCGCACCACCACCAACTCACCATCACAGCCTGCACCATTAACATCTCCAACAAAAACCACGTTGCATGCAATGGTGATAGCTGCTGCATGTGGCTGTGCCCTAAAAGAGAAGAACGCATCGTCACCACCACCTGCAACACCTGTACAACCATCGTTGCAACAGCACCAAATCATCATCACCGCATGCACCATCAACACCATCGACAAAACCCCCTGTGGGGTTGTGGCGGCATCAAGCGACACTCCAGTACAAGGCGTCACTGTGTCCAATGGCATTGCACACCGATGATGGCCGCACCGGGAAAGTGGCGGATGCGGTCTTGGGTGGGATTGAGAAATGGGTGAAACATAGATTAGAGAGAGAGAGAGAGAGAGAGTATGATTACTTTAGGGTTTGACATTGAGTAACTTGAGTTTATATTTTGAATTAATCTATTTTATTACTTAATTAATATATTTTAGAATATTATTATTCTATTTTATTGATTAATTATTTTCTATTTATAACCTGAGATGTGAAATTATATATGTTTGATTTATTTTTGAAATTGGTTCTTAAAAAATAGGTCTCTCGATAATTTCCTCCCTTTTGAATGTCGATTTGAGCTTTGGATGGGTGAAAATCTTTTAATTTCCCATTTTATCTCACATTTAAAATGGTTTGGAGTTTTTCCAAATCAAACCAAGTCAAACAATTTCATTTTCTAAATTAAATCAAACTAAACCATTTTTTGCGGTTTAGTGCGGTTTGCCAACGAATGAAATAAGTAGATTCCAAAGCGAGCTTAAAGACATATATTCGTCTAAAATTTCTAATTGAAACTAGCTCAATAATAGTATTCAGTTTCTAATTTAGTGCATTGATATGAATCAATTCATGTTGATAAATAAACTAATATATAGAAGCAAACATTTAAAATTTTCTTAAAGAACTTTAGTTAGTTATTACATCAAAAATTATATTTTAAGAAAATATCTTGGATGATTATGAAATGTTAGAGCAAGAATTCTTTCCAAATGGATTTGGATTTGAACATATTAATCTTTTGACTCTTTCATTCCTTAATTTTGATTCGTTGAGAATAAAAAATGTACTGCATTTTTTTAATTGAACATATGTCTTTATATTTTATTTTTTTAAAATTTGGTGGTTATGGCAATTTGAAATCGCAGATCTGACAATTGAAATCTAAACCAAATCGTTTAAGGCGGTTTGAAATTTTTTCAAACCAAATCAAATCAAACTATATGTTGCGATTTGATCCTGTTTCATTTCGCGATTTTGGGATTTATTTGTTCACTAATCTAGCTACCAAAATTGAAAGAGTAATTATATTTGCACCACAATTTCTTATAACTACACCACATTTGAATTACATTATTGGTCCTTAATCTATATAGATTATTACATTTATGTTCTTTATTTTTTTCATCATTAAATTTTCAACAATTATCAAATTTTGTCATTCATGGTGATTTTCATCCAATTTTTTTTTTTTTTATTATCATGCTTTAAAACAATGAATAAGTATTCAATTAAAATTTTGATTTTTTTTACTTATTAAGTGTACAAGCGATAAATAAATCTTTTTAATCCCTCTTAATAATTTTTTTTGACAAACATCGACGGAAGAGACGAGATATATTAATTAATGAAAGAATTAAAATAAGAATACGATGAAAAAAAGTTGGAGACATAATTTTAATATTGATTAAAGGTTATGGACATTTTTTGTAATTAAAATGTGGTGCACATATAAGAAAATGTGGTGCCAATATATTTAGCCAATTGAAATCTGATTTCGCTGCCCTTTCTTTTTCCAAACGGTTCATGTTCCTGTAAAGTCTATTCTCAATATGACGAGTTTAGGTTGATTATCATAGTTTTTTTCTGTTGTGGTTTTTCTATTTTTTATCTTTCCTGTCAAATTAAGATATTTCGGACCATCACAATAATGACTTCTCTGTCTATTCACAAGTCTTCGGCTGATTCTCCCGTTTTATGTTCTTATTTTCTGTCTTGTAATGGATTTTAAACCCCGTCTATCTATTTGCTACACAGCTACACCTTTTACCTCAGTCATAGGATAGAGCACAAACCAAGGAATTCACTTTCAAATATTGCAAGCTTCGTCTTTCATTTTGATACTTGATTGTTTGTAAGTTACTCAAGCACCATCCTTATAAGTTATATCTGACATCGGCGGCGCTGGCGACCAAGACTGCAGCTCGTGCGGCCATTATTGTGGCTAGATGTAGTCATTTTTCTTGATTATAAGTTATTCAAGCATCATCCTTATAAGTTATGCTTGATTATAAGTTATCCAACCAAAGATGCATGTTATTCTTTTTGGTGGTCCAATTTTTATACATTTGTTCTTACTTTTCTGATTTTGGCAGCAATATAATGTGTTTTAATTGTCTGTTCTCTTTTTGAAGACATTTGAAGCAAAGGGTTCTGAGGTTTTTAACAAAGTTTCGGAATAAAAATACTCTGATGGCAATGTTTCAGCCAATTCCTATTTGTTGTGGGAAATCTGCGTTTGCTAATGGTTTGACTTTTTTTAGGAGAAAAAGGAAGCCAAGTGGCCCCTTTTGGAGGATAGAGATGAAGAGAAAGCTAGTTGCTCGCAAGCGTGAAGAGCTCCGGAATATGAGGTGAACAATGTTTTTATGCTAAACTGTTGAATATTGGCATATTTTCTCATGGGAGCACAACTTTTTCGATTAATTGATATTTAGTTTTGTGATTCTTGATTTTTTTTGAATATGTAATTTGGCAATAAACGGCTCAATTCATCCCTTTCCAATATACTTGCTCACGATTTGTTTTAATTTGAATATTACAGGACTGTCGGAGGTGGAAAAAAGAAGAAGTAAGTTTCTGTACAATGATTTTTGATTTTTTTTTTTAATAAGTATTTTGGCAATAAATAGTTCAATCATCCCTTTCGTGTATACTTGCTCACAACTTTTTTTAATTTGAACATTATAGGACTGCTAGAGGTGGAGAAACGAAGAAGTAAGATGTGGCACTAAGATTCTTGATTTTTTTGAATCTGTATTTTTGCAATAAATAGCGCAATTCATCCATTTCCTATGTACTTGTTGCTCACAATTCGTTTTAATTTGAACATTACTGGACCGTTGAGTGTGTAGAAAAGAAGTAAGCTGCTGCACTGTATTTTTTTATTTTTTAATCTGCATTTTAGCAATAAATAGCTTAGTCATCCCTTTCATGTATACTTGCTCACAACTTGTTTTAATTTGAACATTAAAAGACTGCTGGACGTGGAGAAAAGAAGAAGTGAACTGTTGCACTATGATTTTTTTTAAATCTGTATTTTGGCAACAAATAGCTCAATTCGTCCCTTTCCTATATATTTGCTCACAATTTGTTTTAATTTGAACATTATAAGACTGCTGGAGGTGGAGAAAAGGAGAAGTAAGCTGCTGCACTATGATTCTTTTTTTTTAATATGTATTTTGGCAATAAATAACTCAATTTGTCTGTTTCATGTTATTTGCTCACAATTTGTTTTAATTTGAACATTACAAAACTGCTGGATGTGGAAAAAAGAAGAAGTAAGTTGTTGCAGTATAATTCTTTTTTTTTTTAATATGTATTTTGGCAACAAATAGCTCAATTTGTCCCTTTCCTGTATATTTGCTCACAATTTGTTTTAATTTGAACATTACAAGACTGCTGGAGGTGGAGAAAAGAAGAAGTAAGCTACTGCATTATGATTCTTTTTTTTAATCTGTATTTTGGCAATAAATAGCTTAATTCGTCCCTTTCATGTTATTTGCTCAAAATTTGTTTTAATTTGAACATTACAAAACTGCTGGAGGTGGAAAAAAGAAGTAAGTTGTTGCACTATAATTCTTTTTCTTTTTTTTTTTAATCTGTATCTTGGCAACTGTTAAGTGCATTTTTATACACTTTTTATACCTTTAAATTAGCATATTTTGGAATATATTGAGCAAATATATACTAATTCATGCATATTTTGTGTTTAAATATGTTAATGTCCAAGTTCGAGGCTAAAAATCACAAAAGGAGTGAAGATTTTGCTGAAATTCCAAGTTTGGGGACCATTTTGTCACTGTTGAAAAGTCTTGGACGAGCTGCGCAATTAAACGAGGAACCAAATTGCAAGATTTCAAAAGTTGAAGGGCTAAAAGTGCAATTTTAGAAGGACCTACTTGATAGAAATATGAAAATTTGAGGACTAAATTGCTCAAGATTAAAAGATGGAGGACTTAATGACAATTACGAAAGGGATTTAGCTGCTAAACCACCCTCCAGCTGAGCCATGCGAACACGTGGCTTAAACCAAGTCGCGAATGCGACTTGGACCTCAAAACGGACCCGAGACAAAGCTGGTTGTTGTAATTGAACCGAGCGATCGCGCGGTTATAAAAAAAAAATAAAAAATAAAAAAGAATTTATGTCGGGCCGGACCAGGTCAACCCAGCCAACCCGGTTCGGCCCATATGACTCTTTTACGTGGATCTTAGTGTTTTTTAAGGTTTTTGGATGATTTTTAGGGTATTATAAATTGAAAAAAATCAGATTTTGCTAAGGTATCAAGTAAGTCTTTTCCATGTTGGGAAACATGCAAGACCTAGCCCGGCCACTTCGCTCCACATTGCTCGGTACAAGCGAGATTTCAGATATTCATCGTTTATGGGCTTTATCAATGTGCCACCTTCTTGGGCCCTCGAATTAAAACATAACCTATAAGGAATCGTCCTTAAAAAGAGGAAGTACAATTCTTATAAGATTAGAACTCCTCCTAAAAGGTAAGTTTATAGCAAAAGGACCCCTTCCTTAAATAAAGGAAATTATGGGCTTTTTCAGCCATATAAATACAGCTCCTTTGATCACATATATTTATCCATTATTCTTTACGTTTTCCAGTAAAATATTCTCTCTCTACCTTTTTCCAGAAAATTAATTCTCACACCGGAGGGGCGACGGGGAGAATCCTCCTCGCCTTTTTTGTAGGTCATGCAAGGCGAGTTCATTGATCTTTTCCAGCAATCAAGTATCATCAGATCCTGCCACGTCAATGTTAGGATTTTTGACAGCATCAATTGGCGCCGTCTGTGGGAAAAGATACAATCAGCCATGGTTAATAGACGTCAAGCCCATCCCTCCGCATCCACTGGTCAATCCCTTCCGCCCAACACTTCGGCTGAGAATGATAATCCTCCACCCCTTTAAGATGTTGGGGAAGAACAAAACCCAGAGGCCACTCCAGACAATGAACCTGTTAGTCGGGAAGATTTCAACGAACTTCAGTAGCAGCTCCGTGAACTTTGTCAAGCCCTTCAACAACAGAACAATCATCAAGCGCAACCTGACCCGAACACTCTAGGCACAATTCCAAGGGAAGATCCCCAGCCAACTAATCCTATAGCTGACAACTCCCCGGGAATTAGGGGTACCCATCCCATGAGAGAAGGATCTGCCAACTTGACACAGTAAGAACTCCCAAGAATCATTCAGGAAGGAATTGCTGATGGAATACGACAGAACACCCAGGGTCGAGCGTCATTCATAAGAAGAACCCCCTTTACTCCTGAAATAACTTCTTGTCCCTTGCCAGACCGATTTAAATATCATCGGATAAAGGAATACGATGGAACAACAGATCCTAACAACCACTTGAATACCTACACTGATGTCATGGACTTGCAGAATGCTCCCAATCAGATTCTGTGCAAGGCCTTCCCGCAAACCTTAACAAATTCAGCTCGAGACTGGTTTTCTACGATACCTCCAGGGTCCATCTCTTCCTTCACAGATCTTACTGAGAAGTTCATTGCTTTCTTTGCAAGTAGCAAAAGGATCAAGAAAACCGTCGGTTCCCTCATGTAGTTAAGGCAAGGACCGAATGAAACTCTGCGAGAGTTCATGACTGATTTTAACGCTGAAAGACTTCAGATTCCAGATCTCCATATATCATCGGCCATTTCAGCCCTAACCTTGGCTATTCGGGGCCCGGAAGTCAGAATATCCCTGTCCAAGAACCCGCCTTCAAATGTAACGGAGCTTCTCAGAAGAGCTGAGAAGTACATAAACATGGAGGAAACACTTTTGTCAGTTCAGGCACAAGATCAAGGGTACGAGGCAGTAGCACAGTCTTCACAATCAACAAGGCAGGGGAATAAAAGGTCAAGACAGGAGGATGAGAAGAATTCTTCTCGAACTAACTCGAAGGGGCTTCCTGGGGCACTACATAAAGAAAGACGATAAAGAACATGGAAAAGAAGAAGAGAAAAACAGATCTGCTGGCACCATAGATTTTATCGTCGGAGGAATAGCATCTGGAGGTGATTCGAATAACGCACGGAAGAATCATGCCCGGACACTAGGGGATCGGGAAGAAAGGTCGGGATGTCATGACCATGAGGCTTCAATCAGCATTAGCTTCAGCAACGCTGATATGGAAGGAATTTCGTATCCTCATGACGATATGTTGTTATCAGTGCAACAATCGCCAATTTTGATGTCAGGAGGGTGCTAGTTGACAATGGAAGCGCAGCCAACGTTCTTTCCTTAGAAACTTTCAATGAGATGCAGCTCCCCAAAGATCGGCTTCGACAGGTCATTACTCCCCTAACTGGGTTTGGTGGGGGAACCGTGAAACCCGAAAGCTTAATTGACCTTCCCACTTCACTAAGATCAGAAGAGAAACATGTAACAAAGATGACTCCGTTCCAAGTCGTCAAAACTCCTATGGCCTACAATGCTATTTTGGGAAGACCATTCCTGAACAGCCTAAGAGCTATAGTATCGACTTATCACCTGGCAATCAAGTTCCCAACTTTTGCAGGCATAACAACTATTCAGGGAAGTCAATCGGTAGCCAGAAGTTGCTATATAAGCTGTATTGGAAAGGGTAAGACAGATCTGATGTCAATAGAACTTCCTGTGGAAGAAAGAATGTCCCCAGTAGAGGAGTTGGAAGAAGTTCAAATTTCAGAAGGGAAGAGCTTCACAATTGGGAAAGAGCTCCCCAAACTAATGAAGGAGGAGTTGTCACAGTGTTTAAAGAAGAATATCGATGTATTTGCATGGAGTGCTGAAGATATGCCCGGGATCGATCCCGCACTCATCGAACATAGGCTCAACATCATGCCTGACAAGAAGCCTGTAAAACAGCGAAGAAGACAGTTTGCCACAGAAAGGAGGCAGATAATAAAAGAGGAAGTAGATAAACTCTTGAAGGCAGGATTCATCAAGGAGGTGAAGTATCCAGAATGGCTAGCCAATGTGGTCCTGGTGAAGAAGCCAAACAGCAAGTGGCGAGTTTGTATAGATTTCACAGTCTTGAATAAAGCATGTCCAAAAGACAGTTATCCTCTTCCCAGGATCGACAGATTGGTAGATTCCACATCAGGCTCCGAACTTTACAGCTTCCTAGACGCCTTCTCGGGATATCATCAGATTCGAATGGCACAGGAATATCAGGAAAAAACTTCCTTCATGGCAGATGAAGGAATATATTGTTACAAGGTCATGCCTTTTGGATTAAAGAATGCTGGGGTTACTTATCAAAGATTGGTAAACATGGTCTTTTCCAGACACATCGGGCTTAACATTGAGGTCTACGTTGATGACATGGTCGTAAAAAGCTCAAGAAAGAAAGACCACATTGCTGACCTTGAGGACATATTCAGTGTACTTAGAGAACATCGGATGAAACTGAATCTCGCAAAGTGAGCCTTAGAGTAGGCTCAGGAAAGTTTTTCGGATTCATGATCACTCAGAGAGGTATCGAAGTCAATCCAGATAAAATTTCGGTCCTAGCATCAATGGAACATCCCCGAAATATCAGGGAAGTGCAGAAGCTGACAGGGAGAGTAGCAGCATTGGGCCGATTTATGTCAAGGGTAGCAGACAAATGTTTCCCTTTCTTCAAAACTCTTCGAGGAAACAAAGACTTCAGATGGGACGATAAATGCGAGGTCTCCTTCAGGAAGTTGAAAGAATATTTGGGTACTCCTCCGATATTTATAAAGCCAAATCCAAGGGACAATCTGTTCTTGTATCTAGTAGTGTCTGATCATGCTGTGAGCGCCGTTTTGGTTAAAGAGGAAGAGAATGCTCAAAAACCGATATATTACGTCAGTAAGATGATGTTGGACGCAGAAACTCGATATACATTGGCTAAGAAACTCACACTTGCCTTGGTTACAGCCGCAAGAAAGTTAAGACCATATTTTCAAGCCCATGCCATAACTGTGCTAACAAATCAGCACTTGAACCAGATCTTGCAGAAACCGGACGTATCTGGCCGTCTACTCAAATGGTCAATCGAGCTTGGGGAATATGACATTGAGTTTAAATCTCGACCTTCCATCGAAGCTCAGGTCTTGGCCGACTTTGTCACCGAACTCGCCCCAAGACCTAGTGGGCCAACAGGTCATAACAGGGAAGAGGCCACATGGACCTTGGAAGTAGATGGAGCATCGAATACCACAGGCTCGGGCTTCGAAATCATACTAAAGAAAGATGATGGCACGATGGAAATTCAGTGTGCAATACGGTTTGACTTCCCAGCAACTAATAATGATGCAGAGTATAAGGCCGTAATTGCTGGACTTCAAGCAGCTCAACATCTAGGGGTTGAGCATGTCGAGGTCCTGAGTGATTCACAATTGGTGGTAGAATAGGTAAACGACACTTTTGAAGCAAAAGATGAGAAAATGTCATCTTATAGGATGATGGTCTTGGACTTGCAAAGAAAGTTCAAGTCTTGCTACATAGACAAAATTTCGAGAACCGCCAATCACAAGGCAGATGCTTTATCAAGACTTACTTTTTCCAATCTAAATCACTTGGAAAGGACCGTGTTCGTACGAACTCTTCATGAACCTAGTATCACACAACAACCCGAGGTTATGGATATTTCAGAGCGAGAGCCCAGTTGGATGGATCCTATAATTGAATACCTAATGTCAGGGAAGTTGCCAGATGACAAAGCAGAGGCAAGAAGAATCAAAGCAAGGGCCCCGAGGTATACCTTGCTGTAGAATACTTTGTTCCGTCGAAGCTTCACACTTCCTTACCTATGATGCCTAACTCCGAAAGAAGTAGCCCTTGTTATGGCTGAGGTTCATGAAGGAATCTGTGGGGGACACCAGGGAGCGAGAGCTTTAGTATTGAATTTGATACGATATGGATACTATTGGCCAACCATGAAGAAAGACACGCTGAATTACGTAAAAACTTGTGACAAGTACCAAAGATTCGCAGCCCGGTTACATCAACCCGCGGAAGAGCTAACATCGATTATGTGCCCATATCCTTTCGCTCAATGGGGAATCGACATACTAGGACATTTCCCCATAGCCCGGGGTCAGGTCAAATTCTTGGCAGTTACTGTGGAATACTTCACTAAGTGGGTGGAAGCCGAACCGCTAGCTGTAACCACAGAACAAAAGTTGGAAGCATTTGTGTGGAAATCAATAGTCAGCCGTTTTGGCCTTCCTAAGACATTGATAACAGATAATGGGCGTCAATTCGAATGCCAAGCCTTCAAGCAATTCTGCAAGAATCTGGGGATAGATCACAGGTTGACTTTCGTTTCGCACCCACAGAGTAATGGGTTAGCCGAAGTCACAAACAGACTCATCTTGCAAGACTTGAGGACTCGCCTCGACAGGACCAAGGGTGATTGGCCCGATCGCCTTCCAGAAATACTTTGGACCAACCGAACCACATTCAAAACTGCAATAGGGGAGACTCCTTTCATGCTTGCCTTCGGAATGGAAGCCGCTGTCCCAGTAGAAGTTGTTGACCTTATTGTTTTGATCATAGCAAACAAGAATATATTGTGTTGCTAACAAGTGTGCTTCAAGTGTTTCATATAATTAAAAGAATTTAATGTTCAAATCGTCTATCAAAGATATAAATCAAAACTATGTGATCAAGCACATGAGACACAAAGAAGATCAAGAAAGAATCAAAGATATTCAAGATCAAATTTCAAGTCGGAAAGCATGAAGACCAAGCAATGAAGCCTAAAAAGAATTGAGCATTTACAAATTGCTTTTCAATCTTATGTAAGGTTAATGCATCAATAGTTGGCAATGCACTTCATAAAGCTCAAGTAACTTTTTTAAAGCCATTAAAATATATTTTTCAAAATCAACTTTGATCAGAAAACCTTGAAAAATCAAAATTTTGAAATCCTGATTTTTGAGGTCGACTGCAAATTTTTTCAGGTCGACCGCACTGCCTATTTATGAACTCCAACGGCTATTTTCTCGCAACGACTATATTGAGGTCGACCGCATGGCAGGATAGGTCGATCGCAAAAGACAGTATTTGCGAAATTTGCTCTATAAATAGCATTCTCTCTTGCATTCATTTTCAACAACTAAGAGGAGATTTTAGAGAAGCTTTCTTGTGAAAAATTCATTGTTCTTACTTGATTTATATTTATCTATCTTTATTAGAATACTTTGATTGATCCAACTTTATTTTATCAAAATTCATCAAAGTTTTTGGAAGAAAGTTTTGTGAAGATTCTTGGTTTTATATTGTTTAAACTTCTTCAACATCTTCACACCATATTGGAATTGAAGTGTAAGTCTCTCTTTATTCTAAACTTGTGTTAATCTTTTAAAAGAGAGAAATTCCAATTAAGGAACTTTGATTATTTGTGCTACATTTTTCATTATCATTTGATTAATCAAAGTTCCATTGCCTAAACACTTTGAGCTTAACTTATTGTTAATTATTCAAGTGTGGCATCTCTTGATACTTAATTTGATTCAATATTTTAACAAGAGATTATTTGAAAAACTTTGTTTGATTGCATTGAACTTTTCATTATCATTTGCATCAAAGTTTTTCTCTAACACTCGAGCTTAATTCATTGCTATCTATTGAAGTGTTAGCCTAACTCTCTCGGTACTTAATTTGAGTATATCATTTGTCAAGAGAGTTATTTCAATTGTAAATTCAATTCATTATATCTTGCGGTTTCGAGAGCCTTGTGAAAACTCGATTGTTGGTTAAGGGTAGGTGCTCCTTGTTGTAAGTCACCTAAGGATAAGTGTTCCTTATTGTAAGTCACCTAAGGATTTGGTACTCCTTATTTTAAGTTACCAATATAGTGGATTTGGCCTTGCTCGTGACGGAGAGCTCGGTAATGGGGGACGTAGATCACGTTGGTTGATTGAACCTTCTTAAATCGCGTTTGCATTCTCTTATCCCTTTTACTTACTTACATTGTACTTACTCTATTCTATCAATTTATATTGTGCAACACTATATCTAAGTGCTATACTTGCTTTATCAATTAAGTTTACACATTTATAGCACACTACATTGATAGTTAAGTTACTTGCAATACTAAGTGCTCATACTTATACCCATTGATTTTTAAGTTTGATATTATTTATCAAAAAAGTTTTATAAACCAATTCACCCCCTTCTTGGTTAGTTTATCTTGGGCTAACAGAAGTAACAATCCCGAGTTTTTGTACTATGTCCACGGGATCACCCGACCATGTTGGGGGACAAAGAGAAAGTCTAGATCTTCTGGAAGAAGTCAGAGAAAATGTATCATTGAGAATAGCAGCTTATCATCAGGCCATGTCTAAGAAGTTCAATGTCCGAGTAAAGAAGAGGGAATCCAGAATGGGAGATCTTGTTCTTCGCCGAAGCAAAGCTACTGGACATCAGCCAGGGAAGCTTGGACCTATTTGGGAAGGACCATATGAAGTCATCCAAAAGGTGGGAAAGGGCTCATACAGCCTCCGTACAATGGATGCAAAGCCTCTTCCTCGGCCATGGAATTTGGAGAACTTGAAGCCATACTACAAGTAGTGGCGTCTCTTTCTTAATATTAAAGTCTTCTAGTCGTGTTCGGGTCGGGTCTTCGCGCCCCTTGTTCTTTTCATTTTTCATCAATGATTATTCGAGCCTGCGCGTCCATTGTTCAGGTCGGGCCTGCGTGCCCATTGTTCTTTCTTTCAACGTCCGGGACGGGTACTCTTTTTCCTTATCCAGATTTTATCCCACTGGATTTTTCTGGGTAAGGTTTTAACGAGGCCCATCGTTCAGTCCCCTTCAATAAAAGTACTTCTTCTAAAGAATGAGTAATACAAAGATCCGATTTTGAAGTAACTTACAAGGTCATTCACATTGCTTTACAAGTTATTTCCCATCAAATAATTTACAATGTCTCATGGTAAGACTTTACAAGTTATTCTTCCACGAATAATTTACAATGTCTCATGGTAAGACTTTACAAGTTATTCTTCCACGAATAATTTACAAGGTATCATGGCAAGACGTTACAAATTATTTCCCCTAAAATAATTTACAATGTCTCATGGTAAGACTTTACAAGTTATTCTTCCACGAATAATTTACAAGGTCTCATGGCAAGACGTTACAAATTATTTACAATGTGTCATGGCATGATATTGCCGCTTTAAATCGTCATTACCCGACCCTTATACAAATCCGCGTACATTTTACCAAATTTTGGACTCGACTCCATCTTGACGAACGGATCCCAAAGGCAGGTATAACCCGATCTTGTCAGACAATCCTCGCAATTTCTCCAAGTAAAAAGCTCGATCCCATCTAAAATCGACAAAAAGGGGTCGAACAAACCTGGGCTTCCTAATCAATTATCTGAAGCTGAATCTTGGTAATGCGAAAAGATAGACCCATTCTTATAACTATGATACGACCATGTATTTGTCAAAGCACGGAATCAAGAAAACTTAACAATTGTGGGCAACATTATTCCTACTCACTCTACGGGTTGTTGAAAAGATTGGTCATCCCCGACCTTGGTTAACCAACACATAAATAAACACACGAGCATTTAACAAAATATTTTCATTAAGACAAAAGTTGGTTACACAAGGACCTCGGGGCATACCCCGGACTTTACATCAAAAAATTATCCTATTCACATCTAGGGATCCTGATTACCAGCATCATCGGCCTCCTCATCAGAGCTGACCTCAACTTCAACGTCCTCCTCCAAGAATGGGGTAAGGTCAAGGCCTTCAGTCCCCAGGGGGAATTGAGAAAGAGGGCTGGTATCGAGCTCGGGCACATGCAACTTAATCCAGGCTCGAGCCTGTTTCATCTCTTGAGAATACGACTCCAAGGTGTAGTTGCCTAGAGCCAAGTCGTACTCCTCGGATTTCTTATATGCTTCAACAGCCTCGACCTTGGCAGCCTTAATTTCTTCCTGTGCCCGACGAAGCTCCTCTACAAGTTTTGCGTTTTCCTCCCGGGTAAGGTCTCGATCTTGGGTCATCAATCCTAGGTTAGACTCCACGCGAGCCAGTTTTTACTTTGCAGCCCGAGCCTTGGTTGCCTCATATTGGACGGAGTGAAGAAGCTGGCTCGAGGTCTCCCCTCGCTTGACACCCTGATTAATGAGGCCTCGACCAATGCTAGCAAGCTGCAGGTCAAGACAAAAACTTCAATAATAATCAAAGGAAAATCAATGTCCGGGATGTAAGGAGGGATCGTACCTTCACCGCTGCATTCAGGAAGTGGTCTATTCCGTTCTCAATAGACACTTCCTCGGTGTACTTCTCTAGAAGGCCTGGATGAAGGCTTTCCTCCAACTTGGCCCTACGGTCGGCCAAAGTGGGCCCTTCAGGCGCCACCTCAGGTGCCGGAGATACATGCCCGGGGTGATCACGAGGAGATGGGTGGCGTGTTTCTCTACCACTTTGAAGAGGGACCTCTGCACCCCTCCTTGAGGTCTCTCCTACCCCAGAGGTATCTTTTAGGGGCCTCTTCTGATAACGGTGCCTCACGACACCATCATCCTTCCTTTTCCGGGCAGTAGCCTGGCCCTCTCCTCGGCCGCTTTCCTTAGTCTATCACTATCAAAAGCCATCCCTGCCAAAAAATTAAAAGAGGAGGATGGGCAGTGAAACAGACATTGAGAGTTGTAAAAATTCTGAAAGAAAGCTAAACGATTCTTGATCTGCCCATTTATATCCTCCCAAATAATTTTCCATTTCGTGCTTCACCAAATGGCAAAATAGTGATTTTAAGAGCTGAATATATTTATTGCTAAGGTATGCAAAATTAAATACAAGAAGACGTACTATCCTCTCCGATGAAAGCACCCCCTTCCTTTATCCACAGTTTTTGGTTGCGACATGGAATTAGCTAAAATTGTACCATAGATGAAGTAGTACCTTTGCAGAGAAAGTGAGTTGTTTTCTAGGTTTTTGTTCTCAACTGAAGAAGACGAACACGCATGAGTACTCCGACGAGATGATACGCTAGTTGAGATGGGGAAACAACAAAGAATCAATGATTAAGCTCAAAAAATAAGGGGAAATATCATAAAACCAAAATAATCACAAGACCAAACCTCGACAAAAAAATGTTGAAGCCAAAAGGCGGGAGTGGTGGAGGCAGCGCCGGCGAGATAGTAGCAAAGCCATGGCGAAGCAAAAATCAAGTGCCGGCTTAACTTTGCTTCTGCAAAGTGCGAATGTAAAACATAATACCTAAACAGTAAGATACCCAGTAAGCTGTCTCTGATTGCTTGGGCTTCCTGTTGCTATTAATTTACCCTTAGGGGACGAAGAAGGAAGGATGGAAACAGAGGCTTAGGGACGGAGAAGGAAGGCTGGGTCAGAGAAAGCATTACGACCTAAGCTCTATTCGGACTTGTTCGTCTAAAAGGTGACGATTGGTCAGAGATGTGAATCGACGGTATGGAACGTGAGGCATATCGATGTAGTTCCCACTATTCACCATCAGCATCTGCAAAGGATTGGCACGGTAGTGTGGCTGGTATTGAAGATCTCTTGATCTCTCTCTATTTCGAAGATTCTAGGACGTAGAAAGAAATAAAGCGAAATCCTTAGTGAACTGGAAGCGTATTTCGTCCTTATGAACAGTGATAGGATGAAGTGAATCTTATTAATAATAGTGATAGAATTATAGATTATAGATTTCCACCAGTGCAATAAACTGAAATTGCTATCCACAATATAGATAAGCCTTTATAAAATTTAATGATTATACATAATCAGCACAAATACAAAAAATACAAAAATAATTTTTTATTAAAACAATTATTAAAATTTAAAGACAACACAAATAATTCACAATATCGAAAACTTCATTGAATGATAAATGCAAATTCTATAGTTTTTTAATTGTATATCATGTTAGATGAAATATTATGAGTACAAATATTGATGATTGTTCAATATATAAATATATTTATTATAATGTTTGCATTTGCCTCACATATTTAACTTTTTCTCAATAAAAGAGTATTCTTTCATGGCACTATTCATAAGCCATATGAGCCAAATTGAGCTAAACAAATAATAGAAGCTGATTTTAAGCCATTTCAGCCAGGATTGGTGGAATTCGCTAGCATAGCCTTGCGTTTTGGGCCTGTAATGAAACTTGTCCGACCCAAAATGTATCCAGACTTTAGAATATATACATTGTAGACTGCTGATTTTGCTCGGTTAATTTTTTTTCCTTTTACTATGACTTCACATGAATGAGCTACACTTCAGATATAGGCCTCTGACCTCCTCGTTTACTAAAGTGATTTTATGATGACCACTCTTATATTTCATTATATACAAATATATTATAGATTCTTGGAACTGAGCAGGAACTACTTCTGTTGGCTGATGAAACTAGAATTAGTAATAAAGCTAATGTTCTTTATTGATTTTGATCCTGGTAAAAATAGTTGTATATTGAATCAATTTGTGGGCATCAAATGTCAATATAATGCCCAATTGTGGATTTGTTTCTAATTTTGTTAATGTAAATTGATTTCCAACCTTGCAAATTATGAAGTGGTTAAACTAATGAATATTAAAATTTCTTTCTTCATAAGAAGGAAGGCGGATAATGTTGAGAGGGTTCCATTATATTACACACATATATTTGGAGTGAGTTTTAATTTCTCACTTGTATATTACTTAGTAAGTTAGTTAAATAACCCAACTAAGGTTCATAGATAGATGACTTTGTTTATGGTTCAAGTAATTTGTTCATGTTTATGTTCATTAATTTGTAGTTAGTAGTTCCTACTGTAATTGTAAACTCTTGAATTGTATTTTAATGGTACAGGTTTTTAAAACATGCATACAAGAATATATCATATGTATTGAAGTGTGTGGTAAGTTGTTATATTAGTTTTAGTTTCTTCTATTTATATTTATGTTTAACATAAAAAGTTTGAGACATGCTGTCAACCTGTTGTCTTATGCACTGAATATAATTTTGTTTGACCATATTCCCCGACAGAAGAATGGTGTTTATTTAATCATAATTGAATTAAAAAACTTTTGCTTCTACTAAGATTTTTTTTTTTACCTCATTTGGATGAGCTTTACTTGGGTAGTTTAGTTTTAATTATAGAAAATTTAGTACTCCTATTGTAACTTGAAAAACAACTGTCTATTTACTAACAAACCCTTTTTTAACTCTCAATTTAACAAGTGAAAAGAAAATAGAAAGATTCTGCATAATTAATTATTTTTGGAGTAATTTAGTTGCAATATTTTATCATTAGTTGATACTAAATTAGTCTTTCTTATTGAGCTTCTCTATTTGTTTACTAAATTTGTTTTATTGCGTGGCTTAATTTGCAGTCTAGAAAAATAAACTTGATCCACTGTACTCAAATATAATCCTACCACTTCAAATATGTTTTTAGAAATTCGCCCAACTCTCTCAATTCTCGAGCCCTAAACCTAAACAAGTCTTCCGTGACCTCTCTCTCTCACGTCTCACCCTTTTATCTTTCCCCGCCGCTATAGATGATTGTTAACCCCACCGTCGTCATCCTTGCTTCTCTTCTCAAGTCATCTACATCTATTATTTCAGCGGCTTAGTTTATCCCTCAAGCGAAGCAGCCAAGGTAACTAGCTAAGTAAGTAAATCTCTATTTTTTGTTTTTGCTGTAGAATTGTTATAGAGGTTTTTTATTTACAATTGTTAAAGTTATGATTTTTCATTTAAAATTAGTGTTACAATGTTTTATTCTTCATTTTGTTTAATGGAGAATGCATTATTGAATTGAACAACCCTTAACTTGCGGGTTTTATTACCAGAAAATAAGGATTTGGATGCAAGGGAAGTGTTCTGTTTCAGTTTTTTTAGTTTTTATATGCTATGGTTTTTTATCAGCTTATGAGCCCTCATAGTGAAAGGATTGAACGGCTGTGTGAAACCGAGATAATTTGTAAATCAACATACAAATGGTTTTTGAGATGAATTAGTTAAAACATGGAGCTACTCACAATCACAGATAAACAAGTAATTCATTCATAATGGCATATCCTGAATTGGGCCGAAGCCCAACATCCTCGACACTTGATTGTGTTGGGTTTAAACATACAATTGGGTTGGGTTGTGTTAATTTTATACCAACCTGACCAAATTAGGTTGTTTTCGGGTTTGACCTAATCAAGGCGACCCCTAGATGTAAATGGGGATTTTGGCATCTCCGTCCCGTCCCCATTTAAATGGGGAGGGGGTGGGGACGGTGATGATCAGATTTCGGTGGGGCAGGAATCGGAAATTGCATCCGCTCTAAACCCGCCCTGTTGTCATTCTTACTAAATTTTAGGCAATGGAAAGGTGCAAGACATATTAGTTGCTATAATAGGTTAAAGATTAGTATAAAATATAAATAAGAATTCTTAGGGAACAAATGATTCAATCAATTAAGGCCTATAACAATTTAAAAATTGTTTTTTTTATATATATTTATATAAAATATGTGGTTAAAATCTGGAGAGAGAATGTGTGGTTAAAATATGGAGAGAGAAAATGTGGTTAAAAATGACATAGAAAAATGTGTTGTTTATAAATTGTAATGATTGCGACCATCGAAATAACAATTCATCAACAACAAAATCACCTTCAACAAATGATTGCAATGGCAAGCTGTGGCCACAAAAACGGCAATAGCGACCAAGAAGCAACAATCCACTTCGCTGCCACAAATTACCAAGTCGAAAATCGACCAGAAAAACAATCGAAGCATGGTGCTCTCACTCACTGTGATCACCCCAGCCAACAACTTGTGACCAGACTCAAATCTATGGTCTCACCATCTCCAAACCTTAATCCACTTGTCGCTACTTTCGTCGTTTTCCAAACCACGACTAGGATTTGGATAGGTTCAAATCTTCTTTGGATCCATCAATACGCACTGGATCCGTTGAAGATGACGATGAAGAATCAATACCTGAATCGGAGCGTTCAATTTCAGAATCCTTGACTAAAATCTCATTTTTAAGAATTGGGACAATAGTGCTGATACTCTGAGATGCTTCTCCTCCAATAGTTTAGTTTTCATTTTGATGCTTGATTATAATTTATTCAAGTACAATCTTAATTATGTCTGACTTCGACGGTGCCTGCTACAGCCAGGCGGCCGGCAACCACGACTGGTGTTGTGGCCATTGTTGCTTTCGGCCATTATTGTAGCTGGATGAAATCATTTTTCTTGATTATAAGTTATTCAAACACCCTTATAAGTTATGCTTGATTATATGTTATCCAACCAAAGATGAATGTTATTCTTTTTTGCAGTCCTATTTATTCCAATTTTTATACATTTGTTCTAATTTCTGGTTTTGACATCAATATAATGTGTTTTAATTGTTTGTTCTTTTTTTTAAAGACATTTGTAGACAGGGGTTTAGAGGTCAGGTTTTTAGCAGAGTTTCGGAGACGTCTCTAAACTATTCGAATGGAAATAAGAAGTCCTCGCTATTGTGATTTGGGTTTTTGTGGGAGTCGGATGGGAAAAAAGAAGCGAGGTCCTCCCTATTGGTCGAAACCTATTCGAACAATCAGGTGAATGTCATTAATACACAATGTCTATGCATACACAATGTTTATGCTAAACTGTTAAATATTGAAATATTTGCTCACGATGTTTTGATGAACTTGAACACGACTTTTGTTGGTTAAATGATATTTAGTTTTATAATTCTTGATTTTTTAAAACTGTATCCCTTCTTGTATACTTGCTCACAATTTGTTTTAATTTGAACATTACAGTACTACTGGAGGTAGAGAAAAGAAGAAGTAAGTTGTTGCACTTTGATTCTTGATATTTTTTTTTTTAAAAAAAAATTTGTATTTTGGCAATAAATAGCTTGATTCATCCCTTTCCTGCATTCTTGTTCACAATTTATTTTAATTTGAACATTACAGGACTGCTATAGGTGGAAAAAAGAAGTAAGCTACTGCAATTTAATTCTTGATTTATTTATTTTATCTGTATTTTAGCTTATGTTCGGATAACCCAGATTTTTTGGGGTTTTTTTGGTTTTTAAACCAATTTTTAAACTACACAATTCCCCAAATCAATCTCTAACCCTACACATTTTCTCTCTCCATTTTTTAACCATCCATCTACCTAAAAAACAACAAAAAAATTATTATTTTTGGCTTGAAAGCCTCCGAACAGAGGCTTAGAAACAAATAGCTCCAAATTCATCAATTTTCTATCTACTTGCTCACGTTTTGTTTTAATTTGAACATTACAGGACTGCTGGACGTGGAGAAAAGAAGATGTAAGCTACTGTAATTTGAATTTGATTCTTGATTTTTTTTAATCTATATTTTGGTAATAATAGTTCAATTCATCCCTTTCTTATATACTTGCTCACAATTTATTTTAATTCGAACATCATAGGATTGCTGGAGGTGGAGAAAAGAAGTAAGTTGTTACACTTTGATTCTTTATTTCCCTTTCCTATATACTTGCTCACAATTTATTTTAATTCGAATATCACAGGACTGCTGGAGGTGGAGAAAAGAAGTAAGTTGTTGTACTTTGATTCTTGATTTTTTAATCTGTATTTTGGAAATAAATTGCTCAATTCATCCCTTTCCTACATACTTGCTTACAATTTATTTTAATTCGAACATCACAGGACTGTTGGAGGTGAAGAAGAGAAGTAAGCTGTTGCACTTTGATTCTTGATTTTTTAATATGTATTTTGGCAATAAATGGCTCAACTCATCCCTTTCCTATATACTTACTCACAATTTATTTTAATTCGAACATCACAGGACTGCTGGAGGTGCAGAAATAAAGAAGTAAGTCGTCGTACTTTGATTCTTGATTTTTTAATCTGTATTTTGGCAATAAATAAATAGCTCAATTCATCCCTTTCCTATGTACTTGCTCACAATTTACTTTGATTCTTGATTTTTTAATCTATATTTTGGCAATAAATAGCTCAATTCATCCATTTCCTATATACTTGCTCACAATTTATTTTAATTCGAATATCACATGACTGATTGAGGTGAAGAAGAGAAGCTAGCTGTTGCACTTTGATTCTTGATTTTTTAATATGTATTTTGGCAATAAATAGCTCAATTCATCCCTTTCCCGTATACTTCCTTACAATTTATTGTAATTCAAACATCACAGGACTGTTGGAGGTGGAGAAAAGAAGTAAGCTGCTACACTTTGATTCTTAATTTTTTAATCTGTAGTTTGGCAATAAATAAATAGCTAAATTATCCCTTTCCTTGATTCTTTATTTTTTTATCTGTATTTTGGCAATAAATAGCTCAATTCATCCCTTTCATGTATTCTTGCTCACAATTTATTTTTATTCGAACATAACAGGGCTGCTGGAGTTGGAGAAGAGGAGAAGTAAGTTGCTGCACTTTGATTCTTGATGTTTTAATTTGTATTTTGACGATAAATTGCTCAATTCATCCCTTTTCCGTATACTTCCTCACAATTTATTTTAAATCGATCATAGGACTGCTGGAGGTGAAGGAGAGAGGAAGTAAGCTATTGCACTTTGATTCTTGATTTTTTAATATGTATTTTGGCAATAAATAGTTCAATTTATCCCTTTCACATGTACTTGCTCACAATTTATTTTAATTGATTCTTGATTTTTTAATATGTATTTTGGCAATAAATAAATCAATTCATCCCTTTCACATATACTTGCTCACAATTTATTTTAATTCGAACATCACAGGGCTGCTGGAGGTGGCAAAGAGAAGTAAGCTGCTGCACTTGGATTCTTGATTTTTTAATATGTATTTTGGCAATAAATAGCTCAATTCATCACTTTCCTGTATACTTGCTAACAATTTATTTTAATTCGAACATTACAGGGCTGTTAAAGGTGGAGAAGAGAAGTAAGCTGCTGCACTTTGATTCTTGATTTTTTAATCTGTAGTTTGGCAATAAATAAATAGCTCAATTCATCACTTTCCTTGATTCTTTATTTTTTTATCTGTATTTTGGCAATAAATAGCTCAATTCATCCAATTCATCCCTTTCATGTATTCTTACTCACAATTTATTTTTATTCGAACATAACAGGGCTGTTGGAGTTGGAGAAGAGGAGAAGTAAGCTACTGCACTTTGATTCTTGATGTTTTAATTTGTATTTTGACGATAAATTGCTCAATTCATCCCTTTTCCGTGTACTTCCTCACAATTTATTTTAAATCGATCATGGGACTGCTGGAGGTGAAGGAGAGAGGAAGTAAGCTATTGCACTTTGATTCTTGATTTTTTAATATGTATTTTGGCAATAAATAGTTCAATTTATCCCTTTCACATGTACTTGCTCACAATTTATTTTAATTGATTCTTGATTTTTTAATATGTATTTTGGCAATAAATAAATCAATTCATCCCTTTCACATATACTTGCTCACAATTTATTTTAATTCGAACATCACAGGACTGCTGGAGGTGGCAGAGAGAAGTAAGCTGCTGCACTTGGATTCTTGATTTTTTAATATGTATTTTGGCAATAAATAGCTCAATTCATCACTTTCCTGTATACTTGTTAACAATTTATTTTAATTCGAACATCACAGGGCTGTTAAAGGTTGAGAAGAGAAGTAAGCTGCTGCACTTTGATTCTTAAGTTTTTAATCTGTATTATGACAATAAATAGCTCAATTTGTCCCTTTAATGTATACTTGTTCGCAGTTTGTTTTAATTTGGAAATTACAGGACTATTGGAGCTAGAAAAAGGAAGAAGCAAGCTACTGCTGATCTGTGATTTCTGAGGAGAGTTGCATCTTATTACAACAAATTAGAGAAGAAAAATTTAATTGGAGTTTTTAATTTTGATTTGATCATTTGGAGAAGTTTGTTGCGTTTCGCTTTTGAATAATTGTTGATTAATTTAAACAATACAAATTCTTAAATCACTTTTTAACTATTAATTTTTTCTTTCCACTTTTTAATCACATATTAGTGAATTACCCGTGCGATGCACGGGATGTAATGTCTAAGTAAAGAAACAATGATTCGATAATACATATTCCACTGGTTAAAATTAAATGAAATTAGCCAATCAAATGTTACATCATTAAATGTTAAATTCGCGTTATTACCAATTTTGGAAAACTTCTTCATAAATTACATTTGTTGTTAAATTTATTGGTTTTCCCTCCTTATCATTACTCAACATCTTCAATCCCGAATTGGACACCCTAGAAATCACAACATAAAGTCGAATATGAGTAAGCATCGATCTCTTAAATAGAACTCTTAACATGCGAATAATAAGGAAATGTTTACAAATATTTAGACACAAAACAATAGAATATATATATATGCTGAAACCGAGGTGATTAAATTTTGGTAATCAAAGTGCTAATGTTGGAAATCGTGCAACATTGAAGTCAAAAAATAATTAAAATATATATATATATATATATATAAACTCGCTTTTGGGCAATAACTTTTGGCGGGAAATAGTAATGGGACCCGCATTAGCTCAGCTACTTTTATATGTAATATAGTTATTGATTTTATTTCAAAAACACAAATAAACTGATTTATAATTGTTTAAGTGTTACTGAATAGAACCTAAATAAGCAAAAATTACTCTCAACTAAGCCCCTATTTGGCCACTTTATAAATAACACACATCTCTCTCTCTCTCTCTCTCTCTCTCTCTCTCTCTCTCTCTCTCTCTCTCTCTCTCAATTTAAATTTCAACCACATTTATCAATAAAATAATTTACATGTAAATCTATAAAAAAAAAAAGTCCCTACTTCTACACCATACATTCTCTTAAAAATCATTATTCAAAAATCTTTTTTTTTTTTTTTCTTTTTTCAAATAAACTCTTTAAAATCAACGTCAATGAGCTATATTTTAATTTGCAAACATATTTGATAAAGTTACTTTTACCTTCAAAAAATTATTAACTTTCAAACTATTTTTAACTTAGAACTTGTTTACCCTTACACATTTTTTTTTTCAAATTTTCCCGCAAATTCATTTTTAACCATACATTTCAATGAGATACGTCACTTTTCATACTTTTTAATTACACATTCTCCGAAATTCCCAACCAAACATGCACTTACTATCACATTAAGATAATTTCTTGTTTTCAAATTTGTTCGATACAAATATTATTTATTTTCAAACTTCCTTATTTATGTATAAGTAAACATTTTAAGCATATCCAATAAGGAACCACATTCACAAATGATAGGCTGAAAAAACAAAATGCATGTGTATATCCAATTTGAATTAGCGCTTGATACCAATTCACATCGTTGAGAAAATTGTCTAGAATCAATGCACGAGTAAATTTAGGCACGTGCGTGGTTCCATATAATTTGGTTTTCAGGGAATTGAACCAAGAATCAATGGGATGATTCCAATTTCGAATCTAGAATCAGAACCTTTTAAAATTTTGAAAGAACCAAATCGAAAAAGAATTGGAAACGAACTGAATCGTTGTTTTCGATTCTTTTGCCCATCCCTAAGAAAATCTTATTATTCACCTAAAAGAAGTGAAATCAATATCTAATGGTTGAATGCTAAAAAATATTTGGTAAAAAATGGTTTCTTTTTGTTAGTGCAAATACAATTCTAATAAAAAAATTGCAAAGAAAATGGAAATAGGAATAGTAACCAATTAGGCTGAAATGCGGATATCTCGCTCTCTTTAAGGAGATTCAAGCCCTCTATAATTTTGGAATAACGTCAATCATTGGTGCAATAGAAATATCTCTGATGCGTCTCCTCCAGGATACAACATCCAAACTTGAAACCTTGTATGGTTGATTTCTAATTTGAACAACAGAATTAACCCAAAACTCTCTCTTGAAAAAGCCCTTCTATTCGCTAAATATATATCTACTTGATAACACACTTTATGATTTCAGAAACTTTAAGAATTATTTGAAAATAGGAAGAGGCAATTGCATAGGAGTGATCTCTCTCTCTCTCTCTCTCTCTCTCTCTTTGTGTGCGAGCCCCCCCCCCCCCATGGATTTTTCATAATCTATAAAGTGTTGGAATGATAAGATTGTATTAAAATAATATATTCGGATAACAAGTTGCATTAATTGATAAGGATTATGACAATTTACATAAGATGATAGGCATTAAGATAATCTATTTGCGTGAAATGAAAAGGATTAATTTATTCAACTTGCAAGAAATGATAAGGACTAAGATAACCACTTGTCAACTAGTCCAAATTCATGTATGAAAAGTAAGTAATTCAAAGATAATGTTGTTGGATATAATTCAATATGTGAGGTCAAACATGTACATGTACACACACACACACACACACACACATAGTGATTCAATAAAGTGATACAGTAAAATAAGCATTGGGTGGTCAAGAGGAAAGGTCGGCAAGTCATGACCATGAAATTTCAAACAACATTAGTTTCAGTAACTCTGATATGGAAGGAATTTCATATCCCCGTGACGATGCTATTGTCATTAGTGCCACAATTGCAAATTTTGATGTAAGAAGAGTGCTTGCTGATAATGGAAGCGCATTAGGTTCTGAATTTTACAGCTTCCTCGACGTATTCTCAGGATATCATCAAATTCGGATGGCCCAGGAAGACCAAGAGAAAACTTCCTTTATGGCTGATGAAGGGATATATTGCTACAAAGTCACGCCCTTTGGATTAAAGAATGCTGGGGCTACTTATCAAAGATTGGTAAACATGGTCTTCTCCAAGCACATCGGGCTAAACATCGAAGTTTATATTGATGACATGGTTGTAAAGAGATCGAGAAAGAAAGGCCACATAGCTGACTTGGAGGACATATTCTGTACACTCAGACAACATCGGATGAAACTAAATCCCGCCAAGTGCACCTTCGGAGTAAGCTCGGGCAAATTTTTAGGGTTCACGATCACTCAGCGGGGCATTGAAGTTAACCCAGATAAAATTATAGCCCTTACATCAATGAAACCTCTAAGGACCATTAGGGAAGTGTAGAAACTTACAGTTAGAGTGCCAACATTGAGCCGTTTCATGTCAAGGGCAACAGATAAATGGTTTCCCTTCTTCAAGACTCTCAGAGGAATCAAGGAGTTCAGATGGGATGAAGAATGCGATGTCTCCTTTAGGAAACTGAAGGAATATTTCGAAACTCCTTACATATTGGTAAAACCAAATCCTGAAGATAATCTATTCTTGTATCTAGCAGTTTCAGATCATGCAGTAAGCGCCGTTATGTTGGACGCTGAAACCTGATATACACTGGCCGAACAGCATGTGCCTGCTCTGGTCACAGCATCCAGAAAGTTAAGACTTTACTTTCAAGCCCATGCTATAACAATCCTCACAAACTAGCCTTTGAAACAGAAATGGAGTTAGATTGAGGTCTTCCATCCCCAGGGGAAATTGGGAAAGAGGGCTAGTATCCAGGTCGGGAGCATGAAGCTAAATCCAAGCTCGGGCCTGCTTCATATCCTGGGAGTATGACTCTAGGGCATAATTGCCCAGAGCAAGGTCATACTCCTCCGAACTCTTGAAGGCTTACACGGCTTCGACCTTGGCTTAAGCAATCTCTTCTCGAGCACGGCTAAGGTCTTCGACTAGTTTTGAATTTTCTTCTCGAGCAAGATCTCGCTCTTGGGAGCAGTAAGTCTGAATCCACCCTAGCCAGCTTCTCTTCAGTAGCCCGGGCTTTTGTAGCCTCATATTGGATAGAATGAACGAGTTCACTCGAGGTCTCTCCTCGCTTGACGCCTTGGTTGATCAGCCATCGGCCAATATTGATCAACTGTAAGTCGGGATAAAAACTTAGTGAAAAACTTAGTGATGTTTTAAAGTAATATTAAGTGCAAATGTAAAGGTAGAAATATACCTTCACCACTGCATTCATGAAGTGGTCTGCCCCTTGTTCGAGCGCTACTTCTTCACAATACTTCTCCAGAAGCTCGGGATGAAGACCTCCCTCCATTTTCTCTCTAAGATCAACCAGCGTAGGGCCCTCTAGGATAACTTAGGGCCCTGGCTCTTCTCGAGGCGGTGGTTGTCGAGCATCTCGACCACTCTCTCTTTGGGAGGAGGGGGGGAACTCCTCATTCCTCCCGGAGGTCTCCCCTATCCCGGACTGATTTTGAGGTCGTTTTTGGTATCGACGCCTCATGACCCCATTGTCCTTCCTTTTTTGGGTAGCATTTCGTGCCCTTTCCTCGACCGCCTTTCTTAATCCATCCCCGTCAAAGGCCATTCTTGCAAAATTAGAAAAAAAAGGAGGAAGAGGATGAGAAAGTGGAGCAGAAGCCAAAAAACATAAAAATTGCAAAAGAAATATATATATTACTTAATCTTCAAGGTCGAGGCCTACCGGGATGAAGGTCAAGACCGGCCTGACTCAAGATCTCATTCGTTGTAAGATCAGACGCCTCTTCAGCCAAGAGGACGAAGTCACATATCCTAATAGCATTGGCCAACAGGTCGGCCATCTCATCCTCGCTTTTATTCCCCATCCTATTAAAACTAACTACGTCTGGCTTTCTAAAAGTTAAAATAAAAAATGTTCTCCCCGTCCCATGGTTTAATGTAGAAAAATCTCTCCTTCCCTTCAGGGAGAAGGGAACCCAAGGGACCTCGAAGCATCCTTTACCGCACAGGTAGACGAAGCAATTGCACCTAGGCAATAACTTCAGATCCAAAAGAAATTTGCACTGGTCTATAGTGGGCTCTATTCCTAAACTCCTACATAGAACAAAAAAATACACTAATATTCTCCATCCGTTGGGGGCGAGCTGGCCCGGGATTATGCTGGCGGTAAGGAGAAATTCGATGAAAAAATGATGGAGGGAAAACCTAAGACCGGCCACAAGGGACTCATGGAATACCACCGTCTCCCCTTCCCGGCAATGGTACGAAACATCATCTTCTTTAGCGACTCGAGCTATATACCCGTCAGACAACCTATATTTCCTCATGTCAGCCTCGACCATGTGCTCCTTCATTCTACTGTTATAAGTCGGGAGTTCAAGGTCGTCCTCACTCGACCCCCTATCCAAGTCTGGGATATCTTCTACACCCTCCTCATTGCTCAAGTCTTTGTCCTGAGGAGAAGGTTGGTAAAACCTATCAGCTCAACCTCTAAAGGCTCGTCAAGATCCTCTACTTCCCTAAGGTCTCCTACGGTCACTTGCCTCACCATATTTTTCTTTGAAAAATAAATTATATAAATAAGGAGGTCGGGAAAAGTCGAGCTTACCTAAAGTGCTATTTTTGGTTGGAGGGATGTATCGTGCGACTTGCTCGAGGAGTTCTCTAGTCTCTTGGAAAATTTAGCAAAGTAAAATAAAAGGGAGAATAGGGACCACAAATATAAAGGCAAAAATGGCAGGAAATTTTTGAATCACTTTAGACACATGTCTGCAATCTGATTCAACACTAGTCACCTCTTCACATTAATTGAAGAGAGAACATTTGGCAAAAACGCGTCATTAGATGTCTGAAATAAATGTGACAGCTGTCAAAGGTTAAATGCATTTAGATATCTATTGCCAATCCCTTATGCATGGGGGCAAATGATCGGTACAATTTCACGACGTCATAAGATGGGCTGGGGGTTTGAAATGTAACAGATCAGCCCATCCTGATAGTAAGTCAGGCTTATGTGCCCTATCTGTTATTGCCCGATCTCATAGGTCATTACATCCACTTATTCTTAGGTCGATATAAATGCCCGAGCTTACCCTCCCACTAAGGTTGGGTATTCTCGACCTCATCATTGTCTCATTCTTGGTATGTTATATGGTCGGCCCATCCCGTCCATATCACGCTTAAAAGCCCAATACAAACAGGACTCTAAGCATTCTTTGTTTATGGGCTTCATCAATGGGCCACCTTCTTGGGCCCCCAAGACAAGACGTATCCTATGAGGAAACATCCTAAGAAAGGGGAACTCTATTCTTGTAAGGTTAGAACTCCTCCTAAAAGGTAAGTTTATACCAAAAGGACTCCTTCTTTAATTAAAGAAGGTTATGGGCTTTTCAGCCCTATAAATACAGCTCAATTGATCAAGTATTATTCATTCATAATTCTTTACGTATTTTTTAGTTATATATATTTTCTCTTTACTCCAAATTACTAATTCTCACACCGGAGGGGCGACGGGGAGAACCCTCCTCGCCTTTTTACAGGTTATCCAAGGCACATCCATTCATCTTTTTCAGTGATCAGGCAACTCCGGATCTTACCACGTCAAGGTTATGAATTTTTACAGCATCAAGTACGGTATGGGTATTCTAGAAAAACTCATACTTGACCCATATACCTATTAATTTTTTTTTAAAAAAAATTGTATTTAAATTTTAAAAATATATAATTTTGGACAAGTAGACTCTTTGATATTTGTTTATTTTTTGGATAATTGGAGTCTACTTATACTTCATTATTATATTTTTACTTCATTTTGATATTTTTATGTTGCGCAAAAATTGTTTATTAGTATATTACATGTGAAGTTCATGAAAAAATTACAATTAGATACTTATATTATTGTTAAACAAGTATATATATATATATATATATATATATATATATATATATATATATATATATATATATATATATATCCAAAAAAAAATTAAATCAAAATACTTAACGAGTTTTAAATTGGCATAAAAGAATACATACACCCTACTCGTACCCTACCCTACCCGCACCCAACACATCACTCTTAATTGGGTATATGGCTAGGGTATGTGTATTATAAATCTCTAGTGGTATGGATTTTTCAAACTTGATCCATACCCTACTCATTGCCATCTCTACTTGTACTTTAAATAAGTATTTCATTTTGACTATTATTACCTTCATTAAACTGTTTGATATATTCAATTGATCACATATGAATTTTAATGAGTTGATAATATTTTTTTTTATTAATACCATTACTAATCAATGATCAATAATCATCTTAATCTTAATATTAATCTTAATTTTTATTCTTAATTCTTAATTCTTAATCTTAATCTTAATCTTAATCTATACTATATTTAAAAGTGACAAAGTCTTGACCAATGCTTGACTTCAATTCCCGCCCACTTCTACCTCTTTTGCCCGTCCATTCTCAGTCTTTTTTTGCCTGCACATAAATACATAATAATAATACTAATAATATAATATATTATATTATATATGAAAGTATAATAGTATATAGTATATATAGTATATAATATAAAATAATAGATAGTGGTCTACATTATATAATAATAATAATAATAATAATAATAATAGATGGTCTATATTGATTGATTTTTTCAGTACATTTGCCAGAAAGTCAGACCATTGTATCTATATATATATATTATTTATTTTTTCCTTTTATTTTATGCTTTTTGACACAGATTATTATTATATCAAACAACAGAGAGAGAGACAGAGTTTATTTTCGTTTACTTCATTGTTCAGGTCAACAGCTCATTTTCGTGTATTTCAATTCTCTTCCAAAGTACCTATGTACATTTGCCCACGTGAAAAGACTGGACAAAAAAGCTTCACAAATCAGACAACAGTACAAAAAATAAAAAGAAAAAAATAGATACACAGCTTTCAAATGAAAATACTCACTCAATTGCTCAGCCTTCTGAGTATTTCCATCCCCCGCTCGAATCGGTTGCACATTCCATGCCCAGCCCACGCCTGTCGTCCATGGTTCTTCCCTGTCCAATCACCGTCTCGCGCCATGGTTGCTTTTCCCGGTTTGATCGTGCCTACAACGTCTCCGGTTCAGGGAGTGTTCAATTTTTTTTACCCCGGTCGTGTTTTGAGCTTCACTGTACTGATTCATTTGATGTTCTTTCACTGTCATTCTCTGAGCTTCACTTTTTTTTTTTAATTTAATCTCGAAAATGTTTTTTATTTGTTTATTTCCTGGAATTTGAATTTTGAATGACACGTCATAATATACGTCAGATATCAACGACGTCTTACCAACCCATTCACTTTTCCCATATAGAATTTGTGAGCTCGGCGTGACAGATTACTGATCCTTGTGCCTTTTCTTACATAGTGCCTCTTGCCAAATCAATAATTGCCCTGCATTTTATTTTTCCCATATGTAAAAGAAAAGTGCTTATATATATATATATATATATATATATATATATATATATATATATATATATATAGAATGTATGCCTATCAGCGCTCCTGTTGCTTACATTTCACAATTTTACCATATTTTGCCTTTTCGGTGTTTAGGTGAGTGTCCATGTATTTCTTCTTGCTTGTATTTTTTCCCATTGCATATGTTTCAAATGTAATCTATCTATGTTTTGGAATGTTGTGTCATTTATGAAGATTCAGCATGCATCAGATGTACACTTCTCTGAGCGAGATTTCTGCGGCCAAGGTTGTTTGGAATGTTAAAGTCCATGTTGTCCGAGCATACAATACAGCTCTTCATGAAGATCCTAATCAGATATTCAGCCATGAGTATGTGTTCCATGATCACCATGTAAGTGTCTTCATTGTGTTCAAGCAATACACATATATGAGATATTCAGCCTCCATTTCATAATTTTGTTGCACTTAAGTTCATATGAAACAGTTATCATCTACTTCAGTGACTTCCTTTTGTTGATATTCTCATTTTGTTGATTTTGATTCTTTGCCATTTCTATACGTTAGACACAGAAGTTGATGTACTTGGGTTGACTTCCTTGGAAACCATGTTTTATATTAAGATGAGTGAGGAAACTAGGTTTTATATTCGGATGATTGAAGTGAGAGTGGAGTTTGATTGTGTAGTTAGCTTCACACTTTTCATCTAGCCTTTTATGCATAAAGACCTCGGAGTTAGGTTCTGCTTTTTAGGTAGATAGTGCACATATAACGTTACATAGTGGACATATATGTAACCAGAAATAGGGATTGTGAAATGTCAATGCAAAGTATCCACTTCGCAAACCACTACAATTCAGACAAGTTAATCAATTTTATTTAATGTATTATTTAATTCTTACTTTTATTTTTGCATTTCTTCTTATTTTGAACATTTTATGCCACTATTTTGAACATTTCAGACCATGCTTTCGATTTTCAAGTGTTTGTTTGTGTTCAAGTTTTATAGTTTTTGGCATTGATATTTCCCATGGATTACGATGTGCATCTTGGAATCATCCATAATTGTGGCTCTTTATTCTTTAAATATTAGGTTTATGTATCAGAATATATTTTCTCTTTTAAGTGTTTGTTTGTTGTTCAATTGAGATGAAAATGGTAATATGTCACCGTGTACAGTCATCTATACATAGTGCCTGAATGTTGTTATTATCGTCTGCTTAAGTGATAATTTAAAATATCAAATTTCCCAATACATGAATGGATGTAGACTTTCATATAACAATTAAGGAACAATTTTATAATGGAGCAATAACCTTCCTCCACTTTGCCACAATGACAACTAAATAAATAATATAGATCCCTGTTTATGTTAATAGTCAATTGATACACCCAAATGCTGCTTGTCAGAAACTGATATACCTGATTGAAAAAGCATAATTAATTTTTACACCTAGCATTAACAAACTTAAACCGTAACTAGAAAGCAGAATGCATTAGATTCAATCTTTAGTTAACTTATACAAGCATATGACTGATGCATTAAACCATTCATTAGATGATAGTTGGATTTGCCAGCGTGCCACGTGGCACACAAGTCAAAACAAGTGTCAACTTTTGCACGTGTGTGTGTACGGTGGGGAGGGGATAGAAGGAGAACCCGTTGCAATAATTTTCCAAGTTTCCCTATGGAAACGAAGTCACAACTAGATACTGGAGCTGGTTGCGTTTCTACCAAATTTTCAGCGATGGACCAGCTTTCAAGTCATTCCCTAATATTTTTATTCATCATGCAGTTACTTCCATGTTTAAGTAAATCTAACAAAAATGCACTTTCTGCAGAAACCACTTTGACAAAATCTGCAATAGTATCTTCTGCCACATCATCATGAAATTTATTTGATTTGTCCATGAGTGTTTTACATGGATTTGTTGTGCATTTCCACGAAGCTTTGCAATGCAACTTTAAAGATTTTACAGCCTGCATAACACATGATATTATCTCAGGTTTAGTTTTAACTTTCAAATCAAAAGAATTTTACTCAAAGTAATCTTATAATATAAAAGATAATCTTATAATATACCTAAGAGGAGTGAATGAACCAAGTTTTATATTATGAGAAGTGAAGTGAGAGTGAAGTTTGATTGTGTAGTTAGCTTCATAAAGCTATTTTTTAATTCTCAGTTAGAGGTTAGCTCTGATTTTCAAATCAAAAGGATTTTACTCAAAATAATCTTATAATAATATCAAAAGAACTTTATCTTCTAGCTGTAGCATACTACTAAAGATAAGGATTTATTCCTAAGTTTTATATATACTTATTATCATTGTGTACCTTTTTTTTTTCAAAAAAAAAGGAAAATAGAGTGCATGCTACTGTTAATCGAGCCAATATCAAGAAGTTCAATGACTCTATACAAGAAGGACGTACATATGCTATTCGGAATTTCATTGTTGCAAACAACAGTAGAACTGCTGATAGCAAGCATAGAATTTTCTTCTGCCACAAGACAGTTGTGGTTGAGTCATTGAAGGACGATTTGCCTAAGTTTGTCTACAGGTTCAAGGCTTTCAGTGACATAGTCGAACCTAATAAGGGAGAGGTTAATGAATTGTTTGGTACGTGTCAATTTCTATTGTTCAAGTTTTAATATATGCTCCTCTGCTAATGTTTTATTTTGTTCTTTTTTATTTTCTTTCCCCAAAAAATACATTATTGGTGAGATTGTAGGCTATGATGGTCTGAAACTTAAGACACTACATGGAAAGGAGATGAGTATGCTTGATATTGAGTTGCAGGATACTAAGTGAGCTTTCTTTTTCTTCTCTTTGTCTATTTACCTTTTCTTTTCATTTTTTTACATAGTGTTTTGCTTAAAGTCAAAAATTTTTTACAGGAAAAATATTATGCCATGTACATTATGGGGGGTGTATTCTGAGCAAATGAATGCTATATTTCAGTCTGAGTATTCAAAGCCACTTGTGATGATACTCCAATTTTGTCGTGTGACCAATTTCAATGGTCTAAGAGTTTCGACGGCATTTGACGTGACAAAGCTTATTGTCAATGAGAATCTGAATGAGATCAATGAATTTAAAGCTAGGTCTAACATTGTATTGGAATTGCAAGTAGTACGCATATTAGATGTTCTTTTATCATAACTTCTCAACTGACATTTTGTAGACTTGGTGATAGAATTGATGGAGGATCGAGAAGGATTAGTTTAATCTCTACATCCGTGAAGAGTGTTACTGGTGAGATTGCAAGTGGAATGGTTGAATTTCGAGATCTCTCTCAATTGTGTGAGAACAATGAGGTGGTATAACTACTCTATAATCCTAGCTTCATTAACTTAAATACTAATGAATAATTGATTTCTTGTGTTTGTTACTTTGTAATTTTTTTGTTATTTATTTATTTATTTATTTATTGTTAGGTTGGAAGTTTCTATGTATGTGCTAAGATTGTTACAGTTGAGAGTCTAACTAAATGGTTTTATCTAGCATGTTCGAAGTATTCTAAAAATGTGAATAGTGTTGGAGAGCGTTATTATTGTGGTAAGTACGATTATTTTGACACCTCCGCACAAGCAAGGTTGGCCTAAACATCCCTTGCAAAATATTATTCAATACATATGTTCGATTCTATTTGTGTGGCAGTCTATGTTAAATATAACTGTGATGTTTGCAGGTACAAACTTTAGGTTAGGGTGGTAGATGGGACTTATAATACAAGTTTTTTGTTGTGAGATTGCGAGTGCGTACAACTACTTAGGAAAAATGCATCTGTGTTGAAAGAGGATATTGAGCAATTTGATATGTGTTTATTTGTATTTAATCAACATGTCTAAGTTCCAATTCAAGATCCCACTCATTCAATACTCCACTTTATTTTTTCATGCAACGGTGTGCCGTAGAAGATTTCCCAGTTTAATTTGAGGATTTGGTAGATAGAGAGATATTGTTTAAGGTTCAGGTCAAGATGGAAAATGTCAAGAAAAATAATGGACCTTATACTATCTTGCAATTGGTAGAAGATGCTGATTTGGTATCCACATATAAAAAAATGTCCCGAGGCTCCTCAGGTTAGAACACTTAAGCAATCCCTACACTTCAGCATTTATAGGGTGCTTATTAATTTATTAATTCATTATGAAACAATGAACTTATATAATATCTTATGTTTAGGGTTCAGACATTTATTCTAAGTTGTCCAAGGCTAACGTGGATAGTGGAAAAGATTCGACGTTCAGTGATGAAGCTTCTACTCCTCTAAAGCCTACAGATCACACATTTCTGGAAAATGAAGGACATTCTACTTGCACTTTAAAAAGAAATTTGTTGAGTGATCTTTCGTCTACTACAACTGACAAGAAATTGCGCATCGTGATTAAGGAGGATGATGACACATAAATGGCTTTTCGTTTAATGGCGTGCTTTGGAATGTTATTATGCAACTTATTAACTTTGCAAAGCTATTAATGTTTTGTTGGTCGAACAGTTGATATACCATGTGATGATGCTGTATATTTAGTTCTGGTTGGTTTCTGAAACTATTGAACTTATTCAACTAAGCAGCCTTTATTGATTAATATACTGGATAACCGTTATGTTTGGTTTTTTCGTTCATAGACATAATTTATAAAATAGGTTCACTAAAATTGAATTGCAATTCTATTATTTCTATTGTCGAAAAATTCAAATAATTTTGTTGATATTTAATGCTAATTCGTGAATAATGTCATAGACATTTGAATTCAGTACATTAAGATTATGACTAGTGTCAAAATTAATAAACACGAGATTGTTCTTAATCATTATTTTAATGACCAACAACATAACTAATAATATTTCCATATAAATTATTAGTTCTCACTTTAAAGTTAATGTAAATTTTTTCTTTTTGGCCATGTGTAAGTTTCAAAATTTTTCTTGTCATAAAAAAACAGCCATTTATGATGGAATTTTACAATGAATAAATAAATAAATAGTTATTCGAATGTTTTGTAATCATGAAAAAATTGATTCAGTATGACTGAAAAACGAGAATATAATTAAATTATAATAAAATTCGATTGCATTATCGGAGTTCAGAACTAAAAGTTCAATCAAGAAGAAACTTTTTTACTCAGTAGTATTCATTGAGAGTAAACATACGACAATCAGTGATGTGTTACTTCCTAATTAAGATAGTAGTGATAACTTTAACATCATCATTTTAATTCTTTAAAAAAGAAGAGTACAATCCCACCAGTGACATAATCATACTAAATGTATTAACCAGTGTTTGTTGAATTTTAATTTGTTAAGTTACAGTAGTCACATATGGGAGTTACAACATTAGAAAATGTGTCGTTCAATTACAGAAAAAATGACACCGTTTCACTTTTTTTCCCCACTAAAAATAAGAAGTGATGAGATGTGATTTTGTAATTTTAATGTGACTTCTTTTTTATGGTTTTGACAGCAATATAATGTGTTTTAATTGTTTGTTCACTTTTTTTAAAGACATTTGTAGACAGGGGTTCAGATGTCAAGTTTTTGGTAGAGTTTTGGAGACGATTCTAGAATACTCAGATGGCAATATTTCAGCCAATTCGTCCCCATCATAGGATATCTGTGTTTGCTAATGGTGTGCATCGTTGTGAGAGTCAGATGGGAAAAAGGAAGGAAGTCGTCCCTTTTGGTTGAAAGCTATTTGAAAGATCAAGTGAATGCCATTAATATACAATGTTTATGCTAAACTGTTAAATATTGAAATATTTGCTCACGGTGTTTTGATGAACTTGAGCATGACTTTTGTTGGTTAAATGATATTTAGTTTTATGATTCTTGATTGTTTTATTCTGTATTTTTGCAATAGATAGCTCAATTCATCCATTTCCTGTATTCTTGCTCACAATTTTTAATTTGAACATTACAAGATTGTTGGAGGTTGAGAAAAGAAGAAGTAAGATGCTGCACTTTGATTCTTGATTTTTTTTATTAAATATGTATTTTGACAATAAATAGCTCAATTCATCCCTTTCTTGCATTCTTGCTCACAATTTATTTTAATTTGAACGTTACAAGACTGCTAGAGGTGGAGGAAAAGAAGAAGTAAGCTACTGCACTTTGATTCTTGACTTATTTATTTATTTAATCTGTATTTTGGCGATAAATAGCTCAATTCATCCCTTTCCTATATACTTGCTCACGGTTTATTTTAATTCCAACAACACAAGACTGCGGGAGGTGGAGAAGAGAAGAAGTAAGTTGTTGCACTTTGATGGTAGATTTTTTAATATGTATTTTGGCAATGAATAGCTCAATTCATCCCTTTCCTATATACTTGCTCACAATTTATTTTAATTCGAACATCACAGGGCTGCTGAAAGTGGAGAAGAGAAGAAGTAAGCTGCTACACTTTGATTCTTGATTTTTTAAATCTGTATTATGGCAATAAATAGCTCAATTCATCCCTTTTATGTATACTTGTCCACATTTTGTTTTAATTTGAACATTACTGGACTGTTGGAGCTAGAAAAAGGAAGAAGCAAGCTGCTGACCTTTGATTTCAGAGGAGAGTCGCAGCTTATTACAACAAATTAGGGGAAAAAATGGACTGGATTTTTTAATTTTCATTTGACCATTTGGAGAAGTTTGTTGACGTGGTTTGCTTTTGAATTATTGTTGATTAATTTAATCGGACATCATCATATGTCAACTGACGTTGCACAATGATTTTTTTTAATGTTTTGTAACTGAATGTTATTGGTTTGTTTATGTATAAAATGTACCACAATAAAATGTCTGTTTTCTTCACCTACGGGTGAGGGGTAGTATCATCAAATGCAAAAAGGATAAGGCTAATTTTGGCATAAAATCTGATACTTAGAACTGAATTTTGGGGATGGCAACGGGGCAGGGAATCCTTGAATCCGACGAGTACATGACTCGAACGGGATAGTGAATTCCCAATAAAGGAGGGAAAGGGACGAGGATGCGGATAAAAACTAAAAAGTACCCCGGAAATGAGGATGGGGTGAGGACGAGGATGACGGTCCCCGTTCCTGACTCGTTCTCGATTTAAAAGTCCGATTAAAAAAAAACTCAAACAAATTAAAAACATTTAAGTCCAATAAAAAAAATGGATCAATTACTCATCTCAAATGCCGAATTGTTTTCTATAAACTATATGAAACAAGAAAACTTTTTTATTCAATTATGCCTCAACGACTTAAATCAATGAAACAAACAGATCAAATATCATTTTGCTACAAAAAATGAATTCATATTAATTAGGAGAAGATTGTACTACAAATGAATTCCCAGATTAGAGTTATATTTATTGTAGTTATAAAATGTTCCTGAGTTTGAAATTCGAATTGAGGACATCTATTGCATCTCCATTACTTCATTATATGATTTTGTAGACTCCAATTGACTGATGTTCGTTTTGCGTAAGAATGAAATAGAGCTCATTTTGGCTATTTTGTGCAAGTAAGAGTTATATCAATATGTTAGAAAAGGCAAGAAATAACTATCTGGGGTCAAGAATTGATTTCTATTACTTCATATATTGAACTAGTGTTTCACCCGTGCTATGCACGAAAGTTATCGTATGCAAAATCGATTTCAATAAGTATTCGTAAAACTTTAGTGCTTATACATAATCAACACATATATAAATGCATAAAAAAGAATTCTCTATTGTAATAATTATTAGAATTTTAAAAATAACATAAGTAATTAAAATTATTAAAGAATTATTTGAATGGTAAACGTTAATTTATATATTTAAATAATAAATTATTATTGATTTCAATAATTTTTATGAATTATTATAACTTCATTTAAAATATAAATTTCGTAGTTTTTTAACGGTAAATCATATTTGATACAATATTATGTGCACGAATATTGATGCATGTGAAAGGTATTAGCATATTTCTCATAACTTCTACATTTATCTCTTGTATTTAAATACTTTTTAATTTTCATTCAAAAACATCAATCACAATAATTAAAAAAGAAATAGTCAAAATATTTGAATTTAACCAATAAAAATTTATTTACAAAAATAAGTAGTCAAAATAATAATTTTGAAAATCTAGCGATTATTATGATACGACAACCGAGTAAAGTTGGAGATTACGAAATTATACCCTACAATCTTTGAAAAATTTAATAAAATTAAGAATGATTAAAAAATATTAATCATTCTATTAATATTATTAACTGAAGAAAAAATCAAAATATTAACTCTTCAATATTAACCTTCATTCAATAACTGTTATAAAATCATTTCACAGCAAGTTAAAATCCCGTACTTCAATTCCCATTTAAAGATAACAAATGATTTGACCAGTAATAATTAAAATACAATTTAATTATTGATTACCACACATAGTATTTATAATATTAAGAATAATAAATAATCAATAATTAAATAATAATTTTAATACTGATAATTTAAAATATTGATTGAACTCATTCAATAATAATAATAATAATAATAATAATAATAATAATAATAATAATAATAATAATAATAATAACACCATATTAATTATTTACTGATCGGGCTATTTTCCGGGGATTGTCAGTATGGGCCTATGAAAGGAATACACCGGGTCAGCCCATCTCGATAACATGGTCAGCCTTATATCCCGACCAAATTCGATTTCGGCCCATTAACTTATCGTCTATAAGTTTCTCAGACCGGGGTGCATGCCCGATCTTATGACCATCACAGACCGGAAATGCCCGACCTAATCAAGTCCTGCATCTATAGTGGGAAACATGCCCGGCCTAGCCCGGCCACTTCGCTCCACATTGCTCGGTACAAGCGAGATTCCAGATATTCATCGTTTATGGGCTTTATCAATGGGCCACCTTCTTGGGCCCTCGAAATAAAACATAACCTACAAGGAATCGTTTTAAAAAAGAGGAAGTACAATTCTTATAAGATTAGAACTCCTCCTAAAAGGTAAGTTTATAGCAAAATGACTCCTTCCTTAAATAAAGGAAATTATGGGCTTTTTCAGCCCTATAAATACAGCTCCTTTGATCACACATATTCATCCATTATTCTTTACGTTTTCCAGTAAAATATTCTCTCTTTACCTTTTTCCAGAAAATTAATTCTCACACCGGAGGGGCGACGGGGAGAATCCTCCTCGCCTTTTTTGCAGGTCATCCAAGGCGAGTTCATTGATCTTTTCCAACAATCAAGTATCATCAGATCCTGCCACGTCAAGGTTAGGATTTTTGACAACATCAATTGGCGCCGTCTGTGGGAAAAGATACAATCAGCCGTGGTTAATAGACGTCAAGCCTGTCCCTCCGCATCCACTGGTCAATCCCTTCCGACCAACACTTCGGCTGAGGATGATAATCCTCCACCCCTTTAAGATGTTGGGGAAGAACAAAACCCAGAGGCCACTCCAGACAATGAACCTGTTAGTCGGGAAGATTTCAACGAACTTCAGTAGCAGCTCCACGAACTTCGTCAAGCCCTTCGACAACAGAACAATCATCAAGCCCAACCTGACCGAACACTCTAGGCACAATTCCCAGGGAAGATCCCCAGCTAGCTAATCCTATGGATGACAACTCCCCGGGAATTAGGGGTGCCCATCCCATGACAGAAGGATCTGCCAACTTGACACAGCAAGAACTCTCAAGAATCATTCAGGAAGGAATTGCTGATGGAATACGGCAGAACACCCAAGGTCGGACGTCATTCATAAGAAGAACCCCCTTTACTCCTGAAATAACTTCTTGTCCCTTGCCAGACCGATTTAAATATCCTCGGATAAAGAAATACGATGGAACAATAGATCCTAACAACCACTTGAATACCTACACTGATGTCATGGACATGCAGAATGCTCCCGATCAGATTCTGTGCAAGGCCTTCCCGCAAACCTTAACAAATTCAGCTCGAGACTGATTTTCTACGATACCTCCAGGGTCCATCTCTTCCTTCACAGATCTTACTGAGAAGTTCACTGCTTTCTTTGCAAGTAGCAAAAGGATCAAGAAAACCTCCGCTTCCCTCATACAGTTAAGGCAAGGACCGAATGAAACTCTGCGAGAGTTCATGACTTGTTTTAACGCTGAAAGACTTCAGATTCTAGATCTCCATATATCAACTGTCATTTCAGCCCCAAACTTGGCTAATCGAGGACCGAAATTCAGAATGTCCCTGTCCAAGAACCCGCCTTCAAATGTAACGGAGCTTCTCAGAAGAGCCGAGAAGTACATAAACATGGAGGAAACACTTTTGTCAGTTCGGGCACAAGATCAAGGGTACGGGGCAGTAGCACAGTCTTCACAATCAACAAGGCAGGGGAATAAAAGGTCAAGATAGGAGGATGAGAAGAATTCTTCTCGAACTAACTCGAAGGGGAATATCCATGGGCATCCGAGTTTAACTCCGCTAAACGCACCTCGATTCCACATTCTCATGGAAATCAAAGGACGTGAAGATTTGCGATGGCCCAAGCCTATCAAGGGGAAAATCAACGAAAAGAATCAATATAAGTATTGTGACTTTCACAAGAGCCCGGGTCATACCACGGATGAATGCAGAACATTAAAACAAGAGATAGAAGCCCTCATAAAAAGGGGTTTCCTGGGGCACTACATAAAGAAAGACGATAAAGAACATGGAAAAGGAGAAGAGAAAAACAGATCTGCCTGCACCATAAATTTTATCGTCGGAGGAATAGCATCTGGAGGTGATTCGAATAACGCACGCAAGAATCATGCCCGGTCACTAAGGGATCGGGAAGAAAGGTCAGAATGTCATGACCATGAGGTTTCAAGCAGCATTAGCTTCAGCAACGCTGATATGGAAGGAATTTCGTATCCTCATGACGATACTGTTGTTATCAGTGCAACAATCGCCAATTTTGATGTCAGGAGGGTGGGTGCTAGTTGACAATGGAAGCGCAGCCAACGTTCTTTCCTTAGAAGCTTTCAATCAGATGCAGCTCCCCAAAGATCGGTTTTGACAAGTCATTACTCCCCTAACTGGGTTTGGTGGGGGAACCGTGAAACCCGAAGGCTTAATTGACCTTCCCACTTCACTAAGATCAGAAGAGAAATGTGTAATGAAGATGACTCCGTTCCAAGTCGTCAAAACTCCTATGGCCTACAATGCTATTTTGGGAAGACCATTCCTGAATAGCCCAAGAGCTATAGTATCGACTTATCACCTGGCAATCAAGTTCCCAACTTTCACAGGCATAGAAACTATTCAGGGAAGTCAATCGGTAGCCAGAAGTTGCTATATCAACTGTATTGGAAAGGGTAAGATAGATCTGATGTCAATAGAACTTCCTGTGGAAGAAAGAATGTCCCCAGTAGAGGAGTTGGAAGAAGTTCAAATTTCAGAAGGGAAGAGCTTCACAATTGGGAAAGAGCTCCCCAAACTAATGAAGGATGAGTTGTCACAGTGTTTAAAGAAGAATATCGATGTATTTGCATGGAGTGCTGAAGATATGCCTGGGATAGATCCCGCACTCGTTGAACACAGGCTCAACGTCATGCCTGACAAGAAGCCTATAACACAGCGAAGAAGACAGTTTAACACAGAAAGGAGGCAGATAATAAAAGAGGAAGCAGATAAACTCTTGAAGGCAGGATTCATCAAGGAGGTGAAGTATCCAGAATGGCTAGCCAATGTCGTCTTGGTGAAGAAGCCAAACGGCAAGTGGCGAGTTTGTATAGATTTCAAAGACTTGAATAAAGCATGTCCAAAAGACAGTTATCCTCTTCCCAGGATCGACAGATTGGTAGATTCCACATCAGGCTCCGAACTTTACAGCTTCCTAGACACCTTCTCGGGATATCATCAGATTCGAATGGCACAGGAATATCAGGAAAAAACTTCCTTCATGGCAGATGAAGGAATATATTGTTACAAGGTCATGCCGTTTGGATTAAAGAATGCTGGGGCTACTTATCAAAGATTGGTAAACATGGTCTTTTCCAGACACATCGGGCTTAACATTGAGGTCTATGTTGATGACATGGTTGTAAAAAGCTCAAGAAAGAAAGACCACATTGCTGACCTTGAGGACATATTCAGTACACTTAGAGAACATCAGATGAAACTGAATCCCGCAAAGTGCGCCTTCGAAGTAGGCTCAGGAATGTTTTTGGGATTCATGATCACTCAAAGAGGTATCGAAGTCAATCCAGATAAAATTTTGGCCCTAGCATCAATGGAACCTATAGCAACCCAGAATTTTTATGCAATAAATAATTATTTTAATATTTAGAAAATTGAGTCGCTATTGTTTTGAAATTAATGCCGCGACGGATTCGTCTAGCCAAGTCAAGAAATATCGAATTTGTTCGATTTTAAATTAAAATCCGAATTTCTAAAATTATGTTATTTTAATTATTTATTCAAAATATTATTTTCAAAATCATTTTGAATTCCAAAATTATTAAAATATCTCAATTTTCCTTATTTAAATTATTTCAAGTCCAAAATAAGTAATTCAATTTTATATCAAAATTTATTTATTCTCAGATTTATTTTCAGTCCAAAATATATCAGTTTTAAATACAATTCTTAATCAAAGATTCCTCCAATTCTGATGTATTCCACTATACTTTATTATAATTCCTAAATCAATACAATAATCCCAGCATCTAACCTATTGAAGCATCATCATTATCATCACCAATTCCACTCAACGATTCCCTCCACTTTCCACCCCATCTCATACCTAACTCTCCACTATACTTTCTTCAATTTAAGTCATTTTCTCCAGCTTTCCTCCATCAACATCATCACACACACGTATTATTTTCAATACCATCACTGCCATTGTTCCATTTTCACAATTCAAACCACCAAGCTTTATCTAATTCAGCCACCACTAGAATTCACATCTCGATCCATTTCAGCCTCCTCCCTACACCACTGCAGTATACCTCCGCCCCAAAGCAGCCACTGATCAACCATAGCCCAATTATCCACAACCAAGAACCACCCCCCCAACCAGCCTGATCAAGAACAGCCCTCACCATCACTCTGTTAAACACTCAATTCACCAAAGCTGTCGATCCACCATCATCGTATTGGCATCAACCTGCAGCTCCATCACCCAAGAAATCTGTATCATCACCTTCACTGCCATTCTTGCTCACTGCACAAAACCAAGAACCTCATGAATGCCAAATTTAATACCCAAATCACCACCACCCCGGCCAAGATCAAACACCCTGCATCATCTTCATCAATCAACCACAATGCCATTTCTTTCAACATCCACCACTGCCTCATTCAAATTTAATTCACCACCTCCTCAATCCAGCCACCACCGTACCTAGCTACAATCATCAGACGACATCACCACCTCCAAACCGCCACGCAACCAACTCAGCCCATCCAACTCACCATCTTCATCACCAACGTAATCACTGTAAAACCACCAAGTCATCATCACCCAACCACCGAATCATCACCACCCAAAACCATCATCCTCAGTCACAAATCAAACCCAAAATCAAAACTGAAAACCCAGAATAAGTTATCCCAAATACTTACTTACCTCGACCGCCGACTGTTTTGACCGGATTTACAACCGGAAATCGCTACCTTAAACCGCGACTTTGAGCCTCGATAAATCTCTGATTCAAACCTATCTCGCATCAAAGCTTCCTCAAATCAGAACTCCCACACTTTACCGTCCTTCGCCTCACCTAGCGCCGGCGAATCACCGGCGGTATTACTCGATCGCCTCCTCCGTTTTTTTTGTTCTCTGAGAGAGAGAGATCGTGAGAGAGTGAGTGAGTTATGAGAGAGAGATAAGATCTGAGATATATATTTAATTTTCAGAAATTGCAGCTTGGTCCCTGAAGTTTTAAAGGTTTTCAAATCAGTCCCCAACTTTTTAAGTTATCCATTTCAGCCCCAAAGTTTTAAATGATTTACTTCAGCCCTTTAACTTTAAACTCTTTTATTTCAATACCTGCTGATTTACTTTTAAGCCCAAGTTTCAAAGTATTCATTTTAATCCCTCAACTTTCAAAATATCTATTTTAGTCCCTGAACTTTCAAAAGTATTCATTTTAGTCCCTCAACTTTCAAAACATCAATTTTAGTCCTCAAAATTATAATTTATCATTTTGAACTATATATTCGATATACTAAAGTGACTTATTGGCTTAAGACGAAGCGTACGGAGAATTTAAAGAAATTGAAGTCATTCCCGCTCAACTTTGCACTCGTCGGATTTGAGGTAGACTCGCACTTATTAATTGATTTAAATTATGATTTCATATGAATGTCATGTGACTTGTGAAAGTCAATTTTTAAGAAAAACAAGTATGTTTTTATGAAAGGTAAATATACCTTATGTTTTTATGAAAAGTAAGTATACCCTATGTTTTTACGATAATGTTTTATATGTTTTGGATCATTGCTATGCACATAAGAATTCTTACCACCTAAGTTCGGTAGAATTCTGTGTCTCCATAAGTTTATGAGGATTTACCACCTAAGTTCGGTAAAATTCCTGCCTTTCCATATGTTTATGAGGATTTACCACCTAAGTTCGGTAAAATTCCTGTCGCGTATGTTTATGAGGATTTCGATCCTATCTTATGTTATGATGGAAATGATCCCTATGAATTTCATGAATTATGTTTTGGTATACTTACTGTTATTATGATCTTACTGTTATTATGATCTTACTGTTATTATGATCTTACTACATAAGAATTTTTACCACTTAAGTTCGGTAAAATTCTTATGTTTATGAGGATTTCGATTTTATCCTATGTTATGATGAAAACTTACTGTTATTATGATTTTACTACATAAGAATTCTTACCACCTAAGTTCGGTAAAATTCTTATGTTTATGAGGATTTCAATCCTATCTTATGTTATGCTTTCAAAAGAAATGATGCTTGGCATAATTAAAATGTTTTATAAGTATATGGTTTTCAAAGAACTGTTTTCAAAGAAATGTTTTCAAAGAGCATATGATTTGCAAAATATGTCCCGTGCTGTAATGCACAATATGAGTTTTATCAAGAACAGTTTTATAAAGAAGCTCTATCAATGCCCGTTTTATAAAGAGCCGGGATTTATGTGTTTAATCATCTTATAAATTAAATTAATTTGCGATGAGTCTACTGAGTATTTCCCCCATGAAATACTCACCCTACTTTTTAACAGTTTTGCAGATTTCGGAGACGGTGGCGAGCGATGAATGATGGTGGCAATAATCGTTGAACGGTTGAAAGTTTGACGTTAATGATTTCCGTATTTTCCAAACAATCGAATAATTTAGAGAAGTTCATTTATTTGAGAAATTATGATATTGGCAATTTCTTTACAATATTAATGGTTCGATTTACTATTTCAAATGGTTTCATAAATGTTTTCAATTTTAGCGGCCATTACAGTTTATTTAATGTTGCCAAAAAATGAATTTCAATTATTTCTTCCGCAAAAATATTATTCGAAAAAATTTAGACAGAAAATGACGTAGTGAATCGGGTATACGGAACTCGGGGCGCTACAAGTTGGTATCAGAGCTAGTCTGCGTTTCTGTAGACTGGAAAAATTTTCAAAAAGAATTTTCAAGAAATATTTTTCATTATAAGATTTTTATGAAGATTGCCACTGCCATCATTTCGCTCCACCAACTCCGAGGTAAAGAAGTTTATAATGTTTAAAGTTATTTCAGTATTTCGAATACTCATTTTATTGATTTATGAGAAAGAATGAAGAGTATTTCGGATACTTATGATTTATGAGAAATAAGAATGAATTTCTTCGAAAATAATGATGTTGTTATGCTTTGTCATAACTTATATGCTTTAATGTATGATTATGAGAAATTTTTTAAAGAAAACGAGTGTTGAGCATAATGGGAATAATATGATTTTATTGAGAATTAAGTAATGGATATTATGTTGAGTTAATTTATTATGCCTCTATGTTGAATAGAAATTTATTATGAAGTTTGGCTTTGTGAATAAATTTTGGGAATATGATTTATGGCATATATTTATAAGTATGAGTAACTTTTGAGCCAATTAAGGTATGGAAGGAAGTAATATTGTGATATTGAAAAATATGATTTGAAATTTCTATGTTGAGGAATTATGAATTGAATTATGGGATATTTTGATGATATTGAAGTGTTGGAATCGTTTTCAATATTTTAGATCGTTGTGATCAAATGTGGAGTTATTTATTATTGTGAGTTATGAAGTATGCTTATGGTTTGGATAAGTCCAAATTACAAGGGAGACTCTATCCAGAATTTTATCATTTGGAATTAAGAGCATAATATGATAAGCATCCACTAAAGGAATTAAGGTTAGACATGCAAGATCATTTACATCACAAACGAGATTTAGTAGATGATAGCAGAGATTTTATTATTTTCTCATAAGGAGAACACACAAGAGTCACACTGGAAAGGAATACATGAAACACACGAAAGCATAAGAGAAAAACATGGAAAGATCCTCAGAATGAGAGATGTGTTTCCGGAGTAGCCGTATCCTACCACCTCTGATCTTTTGAGGAAATAAAGAAACCTTCAAAGAGGTGTGTTTCGAGAGTAAGAATACTCCGTAATCTACCACCTGGAATCTTTGAAGTACACACAAGATTTAAACATTAAGGAAATCCTAGTAAATGGAGGGGTGTCTCGAGAGTGAGAATACTCCGTACTCTACCCCCACCTATTCTAAGATTCAAAGAGTTAAATTTACATTAACCGGACTCCATTTTCGCTTGATCCCCCTTCCTTGCGACCAATCTATTTTAACTCCTGCTGGATCTTGTATTGAGATATATGACTGCAGCTTATCCAGTAGTTCATCAATAGTAGGAGCAGAAATAAGAAGCCTTCTGGAAAATGGAGAGATGAATCCCTGTTCCACAGCATAATCAAGAAAAGGTTAGCAAACCATCAAAGAAATTGTTAACATTCAGAAGCCCAATAGGCTTAGTATGGAGATCTAGTTGAGCCCACGAGGTAATGTTAAAGATTTCTTCTAAGGTACCAAAACCTCCGGGCAGGGCTATAAAGGCATCAGAACCATATAGCATACAAGTTATGCGTTCATGGATGGATAAAGTTTGAACTTCATGCCCTCGTGTTTTGCCTGCAACATCTACCAAAGGGACAGGTATAACACCGATTACTTTTGATTTCTCTGCAAGAGCAGATTGGGAAACACAACCCATTAGACCACTGCTACCACCCCCATACACAAGAGTGATACCTTTTTCCCCCAGTTTCTTTCCAAGATCTACAGCCGCTTCTAGATAACCGAAGCCTTTCCCTACTTTTGATCCACAAAATACACAAATAGTTTTGATTTGTCGAAGTTTTGGTGCTTCCATCTTTGATAGTATAGAAGAGAAAACTTACGAAGAAGATGTGATTTTGGGATGCCTGAACTATGAAATATGTTTGAATATTTAAAGCCGGAAAAATTTACTGTTTTTGATTGATTCTGAAAAAGTAAAGATTTACTTTTGACAAAATCAGCCCACTTTTGAATATTTTTATCGTATCGAGGCTGTCATCTTTCGGCGATTAAATATTTATTTCCAGCTTTATCAAACCTCGAGAAAGGAAAATATATTTTATTTCCAAAACGCGTGAAAGAAAGCAGCAAAATATTTTAAAAAGATTTACCTTATATCATTGCTGAACTGCCAGAAGCCTCATTTTGTAAAACAGACTGGCAAACAGGATCTTTCGATATTATATTTTGGAGACTATAACGATTTTTGTCCTCGTTAAACTGAGCGTATAAGGAGAGAAGTTCACGTTGTACATAACCACTTGGGTGCGTCTCAAGAGTCAGTCGAATATCATCCAAAGACTCCTTACTCAGTCCACCCTTTATGAATTCGATTTTATCATCCCGATTAGTAGAAGAATATCCTACTGATTTGCAACGTGTATTACAGTTCCAACGAGCACATTTGTAGCAACCACCCAGTCTTTTTGCTCTTCGTTTCTTTGCGAACGTGCTTTTGCCTAAACCAGGCATATGTTTTGGAAATGTTGATGGTAATTCACCAGATAGTCGAACCTTTGCTTCTATCAACCAGCGAACATCTTCTGGAATATCATGAGCCATTAGCAACCTCAATCTTTCGAGCCTTATTTTATAGATCTTTCTCAGATCATTCATAGGAAGACTGGAATAATACTTGCGAATGTTAGAAAGAATGATATCCATTGTTTGATGATTCAACCTCTTCCCAGCATGAACTATTTAAAAGCGCAAAGGATCTGAGTGAATCCGCGTAATGTTGTGACCAGCAAGAAAGCGCAGGATTATTTTAATGAAAAGAGGAGACAAGAAGTAATGCGCTGTTAAATTTTATCGATAAAGGAGATTTGATTGGAGATTTGGAATATTTTCTTGGATTATGGGTACTGATATTTTGTTTTAATAATGATAATCTTGGTATAGTGTGATGATACGTGGAAAGTAAAATGAGTACCGTATTGAATCAGAATTCATACGTATATACAAGTGAAAGAAATACTTTGCAGGAAATGTGGTGACATTTAAGTATATAATCTTAGTTTTGGGAGATATTTGTTTACTGAATTTTGGGTTACAAATATTGGAAAGATAAGTTGATGATATTATGTTGATATGTTTGGGTATATTGCGTAGAGATGATATTCAGGTAATTGTTTTGATTATTTTGAGAATTTTCGATGATAAGAAGAAGAGATTCTGATTAAGTATTCAGAAATTATAAGATTAAGTAAGTTTAATTTCGAGGACGAAATTATTTTAAGGAGGTAAGATTATAGCAACCCAGAATTTTTATGCAATAAATAATTATTTTAATATTTAGAAAATTGAGTCGCTATTGTTTTGAAATTAATGCCGCGACGGATTCGTCTAGCCAAGTCAAGAAATATCGAATTTGTTCGATTTTAAATTAAAATCCGAATTTCTAAAATTATGTTATTTTAATTATTTATTCAAAATATTATTTTCAAAATCATTTTGAATTCCAAAATTATTAAAATATCTCAATTTTCCTTATTTAAATTATTTCAAGTCCAAAATAAGTAATTCAATTTTATATCAAAATTTATTTATTCTCAGATTTATTTTCAGTCCAAAATATATCAGTTTTAAATACAATTCTTAATCAAAGATTCCTCCAATTCTGATGTATTCCACTATACTTTATTATAATTCCTAAATCAATACAATAATCCCAGCATCTAACCTATTGAAGCATCATCATTATCATCACCAATTCCACTCAACGATTCCCTCCACTTTCCACCCCATCTCATACCTAACTCTCCACTATACTTTCTTCAATTTAAGTCATTTTCTCCAGCTTTCCTCCATCAACATCATCACACACACGTATTATTTTCAATACCATCACTGCCATTGTTCCATTTTCACAATTCAAACCACCAAGCTTTATCTAATTCAGCCACCACTAGAATTCACATCTCGATCCATTTCAGCCTCCTCCCTACACCACTGCAGTATACCTCCGCCCCAAAGCAGCCACTGATCAACCATAGCCCAATTATCCACAACCAAGAACCACCCCCCCAACCAGCCTGATCAAGAACAGCCCTCACCATCACTCTGTTAAACACTCAATTCACCAAAGCTGTCGATCCACCATCATCGTATTGGCATCAACCTGCAGCTCCATCACCCAAGAAATCTGTATCATCACCTTCACTGCCATTCTTGCTCACTGCACAAAACCAAGAACCTCATGAATGCCAAATTTAATACCCAAATCACCACCACCCCGGCCAAGATCAAACACCCTGCATCATCTTCATCAATCAACCACAATGCCATTTCTTTCAACATCCACCACTGCCTCATTCAAATTTAATTCACCACCTCCTCAATCCAGCCACCACCGTACCTAGCTACAATCATCAGACGACATCACCACCTCCAAACCGCCACGCAACCAACTCAGCCCATCCAACTCACCATCTTCATCACCAACGTAATCACTGTAAAACCACCAAGTCATCATCACCCAACCACCGAATCATCACCACCCAAAACCATCATCCTCAGTCACAAATCAAACCCAAAATCAAAACTGAAAACCCAGAATAAGTTATCCCAAATACTTACTTACCTCGACCGCCGACTGTTTTGACCGGATTTACAACCGGAAATCGCTACCTTAAACCGCGACTTTGAGCCTCGATAAATCTCTGATTCAAACCTATCTCGCATCAAAGCTTCCTCAAATCAGAACTCCCACACTTTACCGTCCTTCGCCTCACCTAGCGCCGGCGAATCACCGGCGGTATTACTCGATCGCCTCCTCCGTTTTTTTTGTTCTCTGAGAGAGAGAGATCGTGAGAGAGTGAGTGAGTTATGAGAGAGAGATAAGATCTGAGATATATATTTAATTTTCAGAAATTGCAGCTTGGTCCCTGAAGTTTTAAAGGTTTTCAAATCAGTCCCCAACTTTTTAAGTTATCCATTTCAGCCCCAAAGTTTTAAATGATTTACTTCAGCCCTTTAACTTTAAACTCTTTTATTTCAATACCTGCTGATTTACTTTTAAGCCCAAGTTTCAAAGTATTCATTTTAATCCCTCAACTTTCAAAATATCTATTTTAGTCCCTGAACTTTCAAAAGTATTCATTTTAGTCCCTCAACTTTCAAAACATCAATTTTAGTCCTCAAAATTATAATTTATCATTTTGAACTATATATTCGATATACTAAAGTGACTTATTGGCTTAAGACGAAGCGTACGGAGAATTTAAAGAAATTGAAGTCATTCCCGCTCAACTTTGCACTCGTCGGATTTGAGGTAGACTCGCACTTATTAATTGATTTAAATTATGATTTCATATGAATGTCATGTGACTTGTGAAAGTCAATTTTTAAGAAAAACAAGTATGTTTTTATGAAAGGTAAATATACCTTATGTTTTTATGAAAAGTAAGTATACCCTATGTTTTTACGATAATGTTTTATATGTTTTGGATCATTGCTATGCACATAAGAATTCTTACCACCTAAGTTCGGTAGAATTCTGTGTCTCCATAAGTTTATGAGGATTTACCACCTAAGTTCGGTAAAATTCCTGCCTTTCCATATGTTTATGAGGATTTACCACCTAAGTTCGGTAAAATTCCTGTCGCGTATGTTTATGAGGATTTCGATCCTATCTTATGTTATGATGGAAATGATCCCTATGAATTTCATGAATTATGTTTTGGTATACTTACTGTTATTATGATCTTACTGTTATTATGATCTTACTGTTATTATGATCTTACTACATAAGAATTTTTACCACTTAAGTTCGGTAAAATTCTTATGTTTATGAGGATTTCGATTTTATCCTATGTTATGATGAAAACTTACTGTTATTATGATTTTACTACATAAGAATTCTTACCACCTAAGTTCGGTAAAATTCTTATGTTTATGAGGATTTCAATCCTATCTTATGTTATGCTTTCAAAAGAAATGATGCTTGGCATAATTAAAATGTTTTATAAGTATATGGTTTTCAAAGAACTGTTTTCAAAGAAATGTTTTCAAAGAGCATATGATTTGCAAAATATGTCCCGTGCTGTAATGCACAATATGAGTTTTATCAAGAACAGTTTTATAAAGAAGCTCTATCAATGCCCGTTTTATAAAGAGCCGGGATTTATGTGTTTAATCATCTTATAAATTAAATTAATTTGCGATGAGTCTACTGAGTATTTCCCCCATGAAATACTCACCCTACTTTTTAACAGTTTTGCAGATTTCGGAGACGGTGGCGAGCGATGAATGATGGTGGCAATAATCGTTGAACGGTTGAAAGTTTGACGTTAATGATTTCCGTATTTTCCAAACAATCGAATAATTTAGAGAAGTTCATTTATTTGAGAAATTATGATATTGGCAATTTCTTTACAATATTAATGGTTCGATTTACTATTTCAAATGGTTTCATAAATGTTTTCAATTTTAGCGGCCATTACAGTTTATTTAATGTTGCCAAAAAATGAATTTCAATTATTTCTTCCGCAAAAATATTATTCGAAAAAATTTAGACAGAAAATGACGTAGTGAATCGGGTATACGGAACTCGGGGCGCTACAGAACCTCCCCGAAATATCAGGGAAGTGCAGAAGCTGACAGGGAGAGTACCAGCATTGGGCCGATTTATGTCAAGGGCAGCAGACAAATGTTTCCCTTTCTTCAAAACTCTTCGAGGAAACAAAGACTTCAGATGGGACAATCTGTTCTTGAAAGAATACTTGGGTACTCCTCCGATATTGATAAAGCCAAATCCAGGGGACAATCTGTTCTTGTATCTAGTAGTGTCTGATCATGCTGTGAGCTCCGTTTTGGTTAAAGAGGAAGAGAAGGCTCAAAAACCGATATATTACGTCAATAAGATGATGTTGAACGCAGAAACTCGATATACATTGGCTAATCAGATCGCACTTGCCTTGGTTACAGCCACAAGAAAGTTAAGACCATATTTTCAAGCTCATGCCATAACTGTGCTCACAAATCAGCACTTGAAGCAAATCTTGCAGAAACCGGACGTATCTGGCCGTCTACTCAAATGGGAATATGACATTGAGTTTAAATCTCGACCTTCCATCAAAGCTCAGGTCTTGGCCGACTTCGTCGCCGAACTCGCCCCAAGACCTCGGGGGCCAATAGGTCATGACAGGGAAGATGCCACATGAACCTTGGAAGTAGATGGAGCATCGAATACCGTAGGCTCGGGGGCCGAAATCATACTAAAGAAAGATGATGGCACGATGGAAATTCAGTGTGCAATACGGTTTGACTTCCCAGCAAATAATAATGATGCAAAGTATGAGGCCGTAATTGTTGGACTTCAAGCAGCTCAACATCCAGGGGTCGAGCATGTCAAGGTCACAAACAGACTCATCTTGCAAGACTTGAGGACTCGCCTCGACAGGACCAAGGGTGATTGGCCCGATCTCCTTCCAGAAATACTTTGGACCAACCGAACCACATTCAAAACTGCAACAGGGGAGACTCCTTTCATGCTTGCCTTCGGAATGGAAGCCGCTGTCCCAGTAGAAGTTGTTGACCTATGGTCAACCTGAACTTATTGTTTTGATTATAACAAACAAGAATATATTGTGTTGCTAACAAGTGTGCTTCAAGTGTTTCATATAATTCAAAGCATTTAATGTTCAAATCGTCTATCAAAGATATAAATCAAAACTATGTGATCAAGCACATGAGACGCAAAGAAGATAAAGAAAGAATCGAAGATATTCGAGATCAAATTTCAAGTCGGAAAGCATGAAGACCAAGCAATGAAGCCTAAAAAGAATTGAGCATTTACAAATTGCTTTTCAATCTTATGTAAGGTTAATGCATCAATAGTTGGAAATGCACTTCATAAAGCTCAATTAACTTTTTTAAAGCCATTAAAATATCTTTTTCAAAATCAATTTTGATCAGAAAACCTTGAAAAATCAAAATTTTGAAATCCTGATTTTTTAGGTCGACCGCAAATATATGAGGTCGACCACAAATTTTTTCAGGTCGACCGCACTGCCTATTTTTGAACTACAACGGCTATTTTCTCGCAACGGCTATATTGAGGTCGACCGCATGGCAGGATAGGTCGACCGCAAATGACAGTATTTGCGAAATTTGCTCTATAAATAGTATTCTCTCTTGCATTCATTTTCAACAACTAAGAGGAGATTTTAGAGAAGCTTTCTTGTGAAAAATTCATTGTTCTTACTTGATTTATATTTATCTATCTTTATTAGAATACTTTGATTGATCCAACTTTGTTTTATCAAAATTCATCAAAGTTTTTGGAAGAAAGTTTTGTGAAGATTCTTGGTTTTATATTGTTTAAACTTCTTCAACATCTTCACACCATATTGGAATTGAAGTGTAAGTCTCTCTTTGTTCTAAACTTGTGTTAATCTTTTAAAAGAGAGAAATTCCAATTAAGGAACTTTGATTATTTGTGCTACATTTTTCATTATCATTTGATTAATCAAAGTTCCATTGCCTAAACACTTTGAGCTTAACTTATTGTTAATTATTCAAGTGTGGCATCTCTTGGTACTTAATTTGATTCAATATTTTAACAAGAGATTATTTGAAAAACTTTGTTTGATTGCATTGAACTTTTCATTATCATTTGCATCAAAGTTTTTCTCTAACACTCGAGCTTAATTCATTGCTATCTATTGAAGTGTTAGCCTAACTCTCTCGGTACTTAATTTGAGTATATCATTTGTCAAGAGAGTTATTTCAATTGTAAATTCAATTCATTATATCTTGCGGTTTCGAGAGCCTTGTGAAAACTCGATTGTTGGTTAAGGGTAGGTGCTCCTTGTTGTAAGTCACCTAAGGATAAGTGCTCCTTGTTGTAAGTCACCTAAGGATTTGGTACTCCTTATTGTAAGTTACCAATATAGTGGATTTGGCCTTGCTCGTGACGGAGAGCTCGGTAACGGGGGACGTAGATCACGTTGGTTGATTGAACCTTCTTAAATCGCGTTTGCATTCTCTTATCCCTTTTACTTACTTACATTGTACTTACTCTATTCTATCAATTTATATTGTGCAACACTATATCTAAGTGCTATACTTGCTTTATCAATTAAGTTTACACATTTATAGCACACTACATTGATAGTTAAGTTACTTGCAACACTAAGTGCTCATACTTATACCCATTGATTTTTAAGTTTGATATTATTTATCGAAAAAGTTTTATAAACCAATTCACCCCCCTCTTGGTTAGTTTATCTTGGGCTAACAGAAGTAACAATCCCGAGTTTTTGTACTATGTCCACGGGATCACCCGACCATGTTGGGGGACAAAGAGAAAGTCTAGATCTTCTGGAAGAAGTCAGAGAAAATGTATCATTGAGAATAGCAGCTTATCATCAGGCCATGTCTAAGAAGTTCAATGTCCGAGTAAAGAAGAGGGAATCCAGAATGGGAGATCTTGTTCTTCGCCGAAGCGAAGCTACTGGACATCAGCCAGGGAAGCTTGGACCTATTTGGGAAGGACCATATGAAGTCATCCGAAAGGTGGGAAAGGGCTCATACAGCCTCCGCACAATGGATGCAAAGCCTCTTCCTCGGCCATGGAATTTGGAGAACTTGAAGCCATACTACAGGTAGTGGCGTCTCTTTCTTAACATTAAAGTCGTCTAGTCGTGTTCGGATCGGGTCTTCGCGCCCCTTGTTCTTTTCATTTTTCATCAATGATTATTCGGGCCTGCATGCCCATTGTTCAGGTCGGGCCTGCGTGCCCATTGTTCTTTCTTTCAGCGTCTGGGACGGGTACTCTTTTTCCTTAACCAAATTTTTTCCCGCTGGATTTTTCTGGGTAAGGTTTTAACGAGGTGAGGGAACATATTAGTCTCCCTAGTTGGAGTAGTTGAACATTTAAGCTTGGATATGTAGTTTTGCCATAAATTTTGAGGTATATATGATTTCAGTACTACTTCCTGCTTCGAAGTTGGAGAGATCGAGTGCTCAGTTATTATCTCCTAGAATCATCCACGACATTTAGCAAAGAAACCATGTCACGTATTTTCCCCAAAAAATCTCTTGACGAAGCCTCCTCGCCAAAACCCTCCCCCGTCCGCCATGTTCGCCGTCTCTCTACCCTCCACTGGATCCACATACCACAATTAACATCAGACACTCTACATGCAGTCCAAACCCTATCTGTATAATTACAGTTTTGGTGCACAACATTGCAATTTGCACAATAATGGCGTGTTTGCAATCTCATTGGTAGGTCTTGGTTGATCAATTTCAATAAATTCAACTTTTAAACCATTTCAGTTCTATTGCCAATTACATAAGATTGCATATAAAAATTTGTTTTGTAATATTGGTTATCCTGGTACTTCATGTATTTAATTTCAACTTGATTAAGTGGATGTGTGATTTTGATGAAAGTCACTAACATATGTCAATACATTATTTTTTGCTTGTAGAATATGTTCGTACATCGCAAGTATGTGAAACTGGTTCATTGTAAATGAAGCCTCTATTTGATTCTCATTTTTGTACAATACTCAATTTTAATCACACATTTTAACAATAAGATATTCTACACATAATTTCAAAATATTTCTCACATTTTCAACTGCACAATATTCTATCAATTATTATTTAAAACACTTTTTTTTTTGTCAAATAATGACAATCAAACATAGGCGAAATCTTTTACAACCTATCTTCACTGCACCACTTCGATCTGATGTTTTAAGAAATAAGCTGGAACTCAGAGATAGAAGTTCATTACCTAAACCATAGCATGCCTTCTAATTCAATTGGAAGCTTTGCGGATATTTTGGAGGTATTAACTATGATCATGAAAATCTCCTTTTTGTAAATGCTCCTTATGTCTAGATACATTATTAAATTTGTTTTGGTTGTTCCCTTTTGAATGAAATTGAGTTAAATATATTTGCCTAGGTGCTCCAACTACTTGAGCTACTCCTTCGTCTTGCTTGCCTTTCCTTCTTGAGTTCACTACAACAAAATGGGGCTTTTGCAACACTTAAACGACAACATTTAGTAATTGAATGTTGCTAAAAGGGGTCATCGGCAACATTTAGTAATTGAATGTTGCCTTTGATTCATATTTTTGAGATTTATCCCCTTTTGCAACGTTCCAAAATTGTTGTCATAAGTGAAAAAAGACAGTTTTTGTTGTAGTGGTTGTTTGAACCTATGTTCGATAAAATCAATTATTTGGTTTATAAACCAATTTATAATCTACACAATTTTTCAAATCACCTTTTAACCACACATCGTTTTTCTCTACTTTTCAACCACACGTCTTATCTAGAAAGCATAAATAAACCATTATAATCATCTACAAATATCCGAACAGAGGCTAAAACTTGGGTTTTTTTCACTCATTTAATAGAAAAAATCACCATCATACAAATGTACTCATCATATCATTCAGTTAATATCGCATCACTTAGGACGCCCACAGTTGTGTAGTGCACGATGCTCCACTAGTTTTTATAAAAGATGCATAATGTGTAGTTAAAAATGATGTTGTTCGTACAATAACAAAAATTTGAACAATGAAATCTTAACCAGCTCTTTTATATATTTCCTCTACATGGGAAAAGTTTTTTTATTTATAAGCAAAAAGAATATAATGTTTTCAAGGTAAAATATGTGGTTGAAAATTGATTTGAAAAACGTGTGTAAGTAAAAAGTGATTTGAAAAATGTGTGTAAGTAAAAAGTAATTTGGGAAAATGTGTTGTTTACTCACACATATTTCTAAAAATTACTTTTTAACCACATATTTTATGTACGAAACATCACATTCTTTCTTTATAGATAACATTATAGTAATTTATAAATTGATTTATTTATGTTTTTGAGGTAAAATGTGTGGTTAAAAAGTAGAGAGAAAATGTGCGTGATTAAAGAGTGATTTGAGAAATTGTATTATTTATAAATTAATTTATAAATTGTTACGTAGACGGCCTCTGTTTGGTAACATTGTTTGATTTATAAACTGTTTATTTATGATTTTGATATAAAAAGTAGCAGTTGAAAATTAGAGAGAGAAAATGTGTGTGATTAAAAAATGATTTGAGAAATTATGTGGTTTATAAACATGTTTATAAATGATTTTTTGTAGTTTACCAAACACATGGTAACACTTTGTGATTTATAAATAGATTTATTTATGTTTTTGATGTAAAAAGTAGTGTTTGAAAAGTGGAGAGAGGTTGTTAAAAAAAAAAGTAAAGAAAAAAATATTTGTGATTAGTTAATTTGAGAAATTTTTAATTTATAAATTAATTTATTTTGTTTACAAGATACTTGCGTAGTGACTGCATTATGGAACATAGGCTAAAAAAAATTTATCATACGGAGGCTAATGTGTGTAGACAGTGATAATGATTTCGGTGTGAGAAACAGAAAATAATAATTATTGGGTTTAACAAACGGAGGATTTGGAGTGATAGTGATTTTGGTGTCAGAATGGAGGCTGGCTGTATTTGAAAAGTGCAAGGCAAAAAGTAAGCACATGTACATATAATCTGTGTGACGGTTGAAATCTCATTGGAACCGTTCGACAACTTTTAATCTAATGTTATAATCCCTACATTTTTCAAACTTGTTTTTAATCACACATATTTAAATAATTTTAGAGAGATATTTTTAATTTATATTTTTGAGTGATATTGTAATATGAAGAATATATAGTGGATGGAATAAATAGCTACCATACTACATATTTTTTCACTACTCAATGTATATGCGTCATGTTTTAATTGTCACTTAAAAATGTTAATTAAAATGTCTTCCTAAAATTACTCTACATATTTTTTCAAACCAATTTTTAACTACAAATTTTATTTAAAAAATATCAAACATTCCAGAACAACGACGGTTGTCTTTTACCGAACACATGCATAATGCCATTTATTTGTATTTTTCTAAATAAAATATGTAGTTAAAAAGTGGAGAGAAAATATGTAATTAAAAAGTGATTTGAAAAATTACTTGTATTTTTCTAGATAAAATGTGTAGTTAAAAAGTGGAGAGAAAATATGTAATTGAAAAGTGATTTGAAAAATTGTGTAATTTAAATTTGGATTTAAGATGACTAATAATGATGTTGTCGAACAGACCCTTAATTTATAATGTACACAATTTCTCAAACTAATTTTTAATCACGCACACTTTTTATCTTCACCTTTCAATCATATTTTTACCTAGAAAACACAAATAAGCTCTTTATTTGATGTTGGAGTTTATTTAAAATAAATAGTGATTTTTAGGAGAATGTGTGTTTAAAAAGTAGAAATGTTTTTTGAATTTATATATAATATTATTATATTGTTACATTAAAAAAAAGGTAGAAAAAAATGTTTTAAAAATTTAAAGGGGCCAAACTGTGGCTAAATCACGTTATAATTTTACACACCCTAAGTGGAAGAGAGAGAAATAGGGACGTGAGACAAAAGTAAAGTCTAAAGAGGAAGATAGAGAAAAATGAACATTATAATTTTACACACGCTAAGTGGAAGAGAGAGAAACAGGGACGTGAGAGTTGAGACAAAAGTAAAGAGGAAGATAGAGAAACATGAAAAGAGAGAGATAATTCAAATAAGTGAACAAATTGATTTATACATTTTTGGATAGATCTCAAAAATATTTTTTACACCCTAAAAAATTCAGCTGAGAATAAATAAAATCTTTATATAAAACAAAATTAGTTAAAAATAAGAACATTATAATGATAGCAAACTTTTAGGTTTCGGAAAAAACCTATTTATATCACCATTTTTGTTGCATTTTTTTATTATTTTCATTCAAAAATCAATTCAATCCAATTGATCTCTCCTTTTATTGGGTCAATGACTGAGGCGATTTTTGAAACATTGATTTCACCCCTTTGTTCTTTAACGGCCATTACAATTTATAAATTAATTTATAAAAAATACAACTTTCTAAATTATTTTTTAATCGTACATATTTTCGCTCTTCAATTTTTAACCACACATTTTACCTAAAAAATATAAGAATAATTCTAGATAGACATTTTTTGAGACATTTTTAAGTGATATTGTGACATGTAACACATTTATTGAGTGGTGAAAATAATTACCTCACCATTTATTTTTTCATCATTCAATAAATATGTGACATATCACAATATCACTTAAAAATGTCTCCCTAAAACTATTAAAAACATAAATTAGCCCATGTTTGGTCAAATTTGTTTAAAAAAGGCGAGTGACAATATTTAATTGGACAATATTTTTTTAAAAATAATCGACAATTTCGATTGATCAAATATTTTCGCCAAATATATTTGACTTAAAAAAATAAACCAACGAAATGTTGATACGTCGCTATTTATAAATAATATTTATAAACAACCGTTTATAAACAGTTTACCAAACAAAGATTAAACCTATTTATAATTGTAAAATTTCTAATTATAAGCTCTGTTCAGTACAATAATCTAGAGAATTTGAATTATTTGGTTGATTTATTTGTATATTTTAAGTAAGATGCGGGGTTAAAAATTGGAGAGAAAAAATGTGTTTGATTAAAAGGTGGTATGAAAAATTTTGTAAATTAAATTTCTTGTCTTTTCCCATTTAAATGGGTTAGCCGAACACAAATAGAAAAATAAATGAAATTTAACTTTTAATAAAATGTGTTCGGCATTTTTGTTTATTTTTTCATTATAATCATTCCAATTTTCAATACAACTTTTTAACCACACATATTTTCTCTCTTCAATTTTTAACCATTTATTTACCTCGAAATTTGAAAAAAGTAAATGTTTATAATTAAAAATATAGCCGTCGAACGGTCACTTATGGTCAAAAGAAGATCTAGGCTTGACGAAAATTGTATAGGTATGGAGATTGCCTATTTAACCAAGTTCAGGGGTTGTGCTGAAAAATAGAAGTTTGAGATGGAGTTTCACTTTTAGAAAGTTCCAGAACCATATATGCAATTTTCTATTCAATTGTCCTATTCAAAAGTGTGGAGCAGTCTTCACTCCTTTCTCAGAATCAGTTGAGTCGAGTTCACTGCCCACTCAACTCAGAGACCTGTAGAAATGGTGGCCATTTCCTCTGATAACATTATGAAGTCGGCGATGGACAGGCGACTATACAGATTTATTAAACTCCATAATGGACTGTGTGCTTTACTCATTCATGATCCGGAGATTTTTCCCAACGTGAATGTAACTGAAGAGGATGATTTCGAGGATGATGATGAAGAAGAAAGCTTCGAGGAAAGCTTCGAGGATGATGATGAAGAAGAAAGCTTCGAGGATGATGACATCGGAGTGGAAAGCTCTTCGAGAAATAGAAAAAATTACAATGCTGACTATGAGTTCATGGATGAAGATGAAAAAAGCCTCGAAGAAGAAGATGATGGAAGCAAAGAGAAGGGCACGGAAGTCTCTGTTGATAAGAAGGTAAACATTGGAGAAAATGGATTTAAGTTTAGGGAAAATAATGTTGTTGAGATTTGAGATTGATATGTATTCTGGTTCATTTTTGCAGGCTGCTGCAGCAATGTGCGTTGCAGTAGGAAGCTTTGCAGATCCAAATGAGGCACAAGGCTTGGCGCACTTTTTAGGCATCTTTTCTTGACGATATTTCTGTTTTACATTTACCATTGTCTAACTTTTTTTTTTTTTTTTTTTTTTCAGTATGATTTTGTGTACTAAAAATGAATAACTTCTGAAGTTTCTATATATCTTCTGTTAATATTCAAACCAAACATAATAAAATTTTAAACTAAGCTAAGGTTGATGCTGAACATTTGATCCGAGAGGGTAAGCTCGACTTAAATTAGGCTCGATCTCAAGCTAGATAAAGTTAATACTGTATTTAAATTTGTATATAGAATCTTGACCATGATACGTAAATTGACACTGACATAAAATCAAAGGAAATCCATATCTCTTTATTTACTTGGTTTGTAAGTGATCATATTTAGTGAAAAAATTATGCATGCGTGATTTAATAGTAGGCTCGAACACGTGTTGCCATATAAATGAAGAAGATCACGTGCTTAATAGATATCTTGGGATCATATCAAAGCTTGTCTTAATTTCAAGTCAGACTTGGTGAGTTACTTTTGAGAATAAAAGCTTGTTTAATTAATTTTGTATGGGATGGTCAAAGCTTGAATTAGTTTGAGCTATGTATAATGTATGGGACGGTCAAAGCTTGGTTCTCTTTTCTTGATTGATCTCCCTTCTGACCTACTGGAGTGCTATACTCTGGAAAATGGCTACTTCTCTTAGTCATTTCAAAAATTAAAAAAGTTATGAAATATGAATTCATTTGTAGTAGAATTGATCGACTAAAGCTGAGAGTTTAGAGGTATCTTCGACTTGGTAAGTTATTGCCATCGGCTGCCACTCGCTCATTATGTTGAATAACGTCATGGTCAAGTTGAGGAGAATAATGTATTTGATTAAGGGGACGGGAAAAATTGATTCATTAAAGTAACCAAGTTGAGGATAATAATGTATTCATTTAAGGGGACGAGAAAAACGGAATATGTTTAGCATGTTAACACAATTAACTTTGCAAGTTCTATGCAGAGCACATGCTTTTCATGGGGAGTTCTCTCTTTCCGGATGAAAACGAGGTCTGTTGGTACATCTTATGATTTACTTTTTCCACTCAAAATCTCAAATGCATGTAACTTGTGCTTTGATTGAACAAGAGAGTCCTAAAATGGGTAATGAAAAAGGATTTTCTAATTTTCCTCAAAGTGATGGAAAGTCAAATATCATGATCTCTCCTAGCTTGTTTTGAGTTTTTTTGCTTTTATAATTTATACTCGAGACCTATTTGCTGAGTTAACTTGTATAATAAATTGTAATGTAAAATCTTCCATGATGTGATCAAGTTAGCTAATTAGCTATTTGGCCTCTAATATTGAATTTTCTGTTTGGTAGTATTCTAGTTATTTGACAGAGCATGGAGGCTTCTCGAATGCTTACACGCATAACGAGCACACATGCTACTATTTTGACGTGAAAGCGGAGTTTCTTAAGGGTGCCTTGGAAAGGTAAATTCAAGTTTATGTACTGCCCATCCATGAACCTTTTTTCAATTGCATTCATGAAACAAGGTACAAGTATACCTTTGCATGTTTTAATAATTTTTCTTTGCACCAGTGAATGTGTATAATCTGTTGAAACTGTGGCATATGTTTGATTGTATTTCCAGGTTTACCTTCTTGAATAAATGGTTTTACTAAATAATTTTCTGTTTGGTAAAAGTTATTTGTTTATAAACAAAGAATGTGATGTTTTCAAAGTAAAATATATGGTCAAAAAGTGAAAATGTGTTGTTTATAATCTTGTTTATAATCTTGTTTACCAATTGGAGGGTCAATCGTTTTCTTTTATTTTTCTTGTACTTCTGTCAATTAGCTTTAGTTTAACATACGATAGCTTTACAATGAGGTCAATGCCTCTCATAGTAATTAAGCATATTCTCAGTTTGCTTATTTCTACTAAGCTTCTGTTCACAATACTTCTCTAACCTAAGCCTTATGCACTTAATTTTCACCTAATCCCTTCTGTTTCTAAGTTGCTGCTACATTGCTTCCTTTGTACCATTCTTGTGAGAATTGCTCTTGTTGGACATAATTTTGTTTTAGCTTTTGTATTATGATTTTCTTTCTTATTCTATTTTTATGTACATATTATAGTTATAAAACCCAGTCTAAACGGAATATCTGGCCTGGACCTTTAAGCGGGCCGGGTGAACTTGATAGATGGGATGTGTTTGATCCATTCAGGTGTTTAATAATATAAAAGTAAAAATATATTATATTTTAAATTAAAGAGAATATAATTTTAAATATAAAATCTCAAACACCACTCAGACTTTATATGTACGTCCCACCCTTGCACCCCATCATCAAAGCCACAGTTGATCACATAAAATCACAGTTCAAACATAATTACATATTTAGTCGCATAATTTACCCCACCCACACAAAAAGTTACAAACATAATATAAATATGCATATTATATAATACTAATATAATATGACATTCAAAAATGGATATTTATTCCAACCACTTTACGTCAGCTCACGTGACGGATAAGGGTGGAAGTGGTTCAGTTTGATTTGGTTCAGGTTCCAGAAGTCCCAAACCATGAACCGATGGTTTTCTTTTACTAATAGAATCAAAATGATTTTTATAAAGATATGGAATTAAATCGGAAAATGATTTGATTTATGTGTAATATTATTTTATCGATAAATGTGAAGTTAAAAAGAAAAGAGTGAAAAATGTGTTAAATTTTTAGTGAATCTCAAATAGGGACTATGTAATGACATTACCCGAGTGTGATTTTTAAACTATAATTTATTGATTGAGTTTATAGATTGAAATTTCTTATATGAGTTTATAAATTGTAATTTATTAATATATCATCTCCGCTTAGGGATGGTAAAAGTATTCAATCTGAATGAAGCGGAATTTTTTCGTTCATCATATCGAGAGGCAGATACGGATCGAGGTGATCTGCCATGTTTCACAATTAAGAAAGATTAATTAATAAATTTTAATATTTTGTGAATACTTGATTTGTGTAATTTGAAACCTAAAGGTTTGAATGAGCGTAATTTTCCTTTAATTGTTTTGGGCTGATTTTGGAAAATAAAATTGAGCCTTAACTTTTTTGCTTAGTGAATTACAGATGGGATGATCCTAGCGGTTCTTGTAGATGCAAAACCTACCCTAAAAGGAACACCATGGACTATAATTTGTCTGTATGTGTATGTCCATACTTGTTAGTTGTCACGTGTAAGGCGGTAGATTTAGATTAGCTAACTGTAGGCGTCTTTTCTGGTTCCACAGCAACTTTTGCTTCTTTATCCTCTACTTTATTTGTGTTGCTTTGAATGAGAGATTTAGTGGATACTTTTATTATTTCCATGTTTCAGATTTGCTCAGTTTTTTATTTCACATTTAGTAATTGAATGTTGCCTTTGATTCATATTTTTGAGATTTATCTCCTTTTGCAACGTTCCAAAATTGTTGTCATTGAATTATTCGACAACATCAAAGGCTCTCCAGTTAAGCCGAAGACAAGTTTAGATAGGCACATTTGGAACTCTGGCAAAATTTATAAATTAAAGCCAGTTGTTGATATTCATAGACTAGTTTTGTCATGGACACTGCCTTCTTCGCAAGAAAATTATCTACGGAAAACTGAAGAATACTTTGCATATTTCCTTGAATCGGGTAAGATATTTTTTCTGCTATTAAAAGCACATTAGAGAATTCGATAGATTTAGTGCAAAATGAACTGATATCATTTTTATTTTTATTTTCCTTTTTAATATTTTTTCGAGGTACAAGGAAATAAAGAACAACTTGTACATGAGAAGAATATTATACTTGACATTCTTCAATGCATTTCTGGAATTTACTAGAACTAGGAAATACAATCCATGCTTTTGGATCTTCTCTTATCATGCTTTGCCTCCTAATTTTGATCGTCATTTTCAGTCTTGCTAAATTTTTAATTACCTTGATTCATATGAGTAGGTGTCTTGTTTATGCATCTCAAAAAGAATTTAAACACTGGCCATTTTGATCTAAAAAAATCAATAAAATTTCATGGACTTTTACTTTTATAGTCAATTGTCTTGGAGTTCTAGAAACTACATATGTTGTTAGGAATTTGTTTTGGATTTCCTACTAATTGGAAAATCAATGAACATAGGAAAAGAACTGGAGAGTAATATCCTGAAGTCATCATGGGTAAAGTGCTTCTGATGTTTTGAACTTGTATGTTGATGGTCTAAATATTGTTTCATGGAAATCATATGGATAATGTTGTTGATTTTATATTTTTATTCATGGTGAGTGATGAAACCATCTCTCATATCAGATGGAATTGGTATTTATCAATAAGTTATGAGTGCAGACACGAGGCTGGACTAATTTAGACTGTGTTTTGTACGTGTCTTCACATTTGTTTGCACTAAATAAATTGTCAATCTTTCTTTTCTATTTTACTCCTATTGAACTAAAATTTGCCTTCAATATGCATTGACTGCAATTGACTACGATCTACATTAAAATGCAATTTAGATGGAATTGGTGAGATTCAGATGGGATAGGATTTATTAGATTTGCAATTAGTGCAATCTAAGTTAAAAACACAATTTTTTTTTTTAATTTTTTTTTTTTTTTTAATTTGCTTTCATGACTCTTCAAATTCATAACAGATTCCCATTAATTTGTCTTGTAGCCCTTACATTTTCTTTTTTTTATCCAATGGCTACATGAAGTAGAATATGAGGCCTATTGACCATATGTTGCATGTCATGACACATCATTGTTTTTAAGGTCATATTGAAATGAAACAGTTCAAAAAGATTTGATCATGGGGAAATACAAAACTCTGTTGGGGCGGTCAAAAAAGTACACGTAAACACTGGGTGGGTGGGTTGCAAGACTTTTTTTTTTGGCAGCTTTAAGGTGTCTGCTAACACATGCATATTATATTTATGGTCATATTAGCTTGTAAGGATATATGACCAACACTTCAAGTACTGATTGTTGAAGTGAAAATAACATGATTTCAGAGGGTAAAGGGAGCTTGTCCTTTTTATTGAAAGCCAAAGGGTGGGCATCTTCCTTAAAGGCTGGAGTTCGTGATCGAAAGTGGTGTCAATCTTCATTTAATATTTTTCGTATAATAATACACCTATCCGAGTCTGGCGTGGAAAAGGTAATTCTTTTCCTTCTCCTGTTCTATTTGGGAAATATCTAATATGACTTGCTAAGTAGCTCTTTGGTTAATTTAGTAGCTTGCTCAATATTGTTTGCTTGGGACTTGAAGAATGGCTGCAATTTATATAACTCATTTTAAGTTTTATATTTTTTTTTTTTTGAAAGCCATTTTGAGTTTTACTTTGTTTGTCCATGATTGAATAAACTTATTTGTTATTTTGCATGTCCATAAATGATTATTTAAATGAAAACTAGACATTTTGTTTTGATAATTCCCTTGTTTTAAAGATGTTATTATTGTTTTGGATTCTTATCCATTGTTTTCTACGGTAAAAATACATCTAACTTCCACCTTTCAACTCTTAGTCCAAGACATGCAATCGCGATATTATGAATGGAGGATTAGTTAATTTGAAGCTGGTTCATTAGGAATTAAAAAAAAAAAATTGTTGAAGTTGCCAAGTAGCAAGAATTCAGAATTGATTCCAATTTTAAAAATTTACATCGTGAATTTGATTAAAAAAGTATTACATCCATTTGGATGAGGGAGAGGTTTCATGTTTCAAATTTGGATATGTCCCATTGAATTTTTTGGCATCAGATTTTTCAACTTCATTGCCTAGTCGTGAACTTATTTTACTATGTTTGATTTTATTTGTATGCTAATATCAAGCATCCTTTATCACCATTCTCTGTAACTCATCTTTGTATGCTAATATAAGATGAATTACTTGCTATGATTAACATATGCCCCTCAAATAAAGATCTCCGTTATCATGGCTTTGTCTATCAATATCTCAAACTACTGCGCCAAATTTCTCCGCAAGAATGGGTTTTTAAGGAACTCCAAGATATTGGGAAATTGAAATTTGTACTTGATGAGGGGCAGTCTCAGTCTGATTATGCTGAAAACCGTGCTGGTACTTTTTGGTCAATGTCTTTCAGCTGTTCTTAACGAGACCTTATTAATTTGATTATTCCTTATTTATAATTGTTACAAATTGCTTTTGTTTTCTGGAGTGGTAAATTTGCATTGTCCCGAGCATGATAACATTTTTTTCCCTGTCATTGATTTGGTTACCCATGTTGAACATATGGTAGCTGTAAAATGCTTCTACCTAAAACAAGTGAAGTCTTTCTGTATAAGATATATACAAGAAAATAGGTCCCCACGTATTTGAAATTGTAGCCCGGGAGAATGATGTGGACTTGTTTTCATTTGGGAAGCAGATTTCAATATTTTCTGCAAATCCAGAAATCATTTTGCATGTCAATTTTTGGCCCTAGATAGTGTGTTTTTAATGCATTAAGTTTTTCATATTTTTGACAAGTACTTTTCATTGCAGTAAAACTACATATATACCCTCCAGAGCACGTTATCTATGGGGAGTATGCATTTGAAATTTGGGATGAGAAGATGATAAAAGCTATTTCAGAACTCTTCAAGCCTAGGAACATGAGAGTTGATGTACTAACAAAGTCTTTTAACAAGTCCCTTTGTTTTTGCAAAAAAAGAAAAAGAAAAAAGATACTTGGTAAGCTTTTCTTGCATTGGCTTTCATTCCTTGCTATTTGTCTGTGATCTGTATTCATGTTTTTCATCTTAAAATATGAGTTAATGTTTAACAAAGCTTTGATGGTATTCTTCCATGGTGATAGAAAAATATTTTTGTCTAGTTATCTTTCACTACATATAAGCCAGACATCCTCATGTCAAATGCGTCTTAGATGATTAAGGTGAATTTAGCTTATTTTGGTAGAAATGTCGAGAATTATGAGACCTGATTTCTCCACCAAACTATAAGAAACGTAACCTTATTGAGAGTGCAAGGCTGATTATTTAAATTGATTTCCCTGTGCAATCGCAATTTTTCTGAAAAATTGTTTCTATTTAACTTACTGATCAAGGCATCTTAAATGAACATCTTTACGAGCTGACTTAATTATGATTTTGCGCTCTTTTGATGCTTGACCTACAAGTCAAGGAACAAACTTAAGTAGAAGTTTTTTTTGGGGCATGAGAAAAAGAAAAAGTAAGTTTTCTTGCATCAGCTTTCGTTCCTTGCTATTTTCTGTTGATCTTTTAGTCACATGTTTCAGTTCAAATACGAGTTCATAATTAACAAAAATTTAATGGGAAACCTTCTCCGGAGATGGAAAAATATTTTTGTTTGGTTATCTTTCATTATATGTATGCTGAACATCCTCAGGTCAAATGCATATTAGAGGAATAAGGTGAATTAAGCTTGTTTTGGTAGAAAGGTTGAAATAACTTTTTGCTTGGTTATCTTTCCATTTTAAATCATTACATATGATTCCCCACAATAATATTTTTCAATGTATTAATTTATATCGTTAATCAGTCTAGAGAACATATCCTTAAGTATACAACTAGCATGTCTTTCTAGTTTAGATAATAATTACTTAATTAATCCACAGACGGATTTGTTACTATGCTCTTATTAAACCAGGAGGCAGGTAGAGTTTAGATAATAATTACTCAATTAATAAATCGTGGGATTAGTTTAACAGTGTCAGCATTTATGTGAGCATGAAAGTATGTATGGTGTTTTAGGTGTGAGTTGAAAATGTGCAAATTCTCAACTTCAATGTTGAAACTGATACAGAAGAATCCTCGTTAATTTTGCCTACTTGAAGTTGGGTATTCTGGAAATTTATTAACAATCATAGAAAGGAATACTATTCTTATTCTGCAATTGCATATAGAGTGATTTGAACGTACGTGAACACTCAATCTTTTTGTTTGCCAGAAAACAGCCATGTTCTGTGGACTCTCAAGCGCTCATATACTCATCATGTTTTGGGCTTATACATTTCCGATGTTAAGCATAAAAATCTAAAATGTTAATGCTTCGATAGTTTGACAATTTTATGAGTTCAGTGCTAGTATCCAAGTCCATAAAAACTCAAGGATTTCTCTCTTCTCCGGCAAGTCAAAAGTAGTTGAATAAATGTTAATTCAATAATATAATATTAAGTGATTGGAAACTCTATATAATGAATTTTTCTATTTAAATTCACAGTCCAATCGGGAGGGTTTTATAGAATATTTTGGAGTAGCTTACATGCAGTACTATCTATATAATCAGGTTTAATTTTTTTTCTCATCACTTTGCATTTAATGTCACCTGATTTCATGCAGTTGTATATTGAGGGCCATTGCCATGGAAACTTGTTGGAAAAGGATGCTTTGGACATATCAAATATTTTTAGAAGTAATTTCCCCGTGCCATCATTGCCAATCGAGATGAGACGTAAGGAGCTTGTGGTGTGTCTTTCTCCAAGCGCTGACCTAGTTAGAGATGTCAGGGTGAAAAATAAACTAGAAACAAACTCTGTAGTACTGGTAATCTGGAAAACACTTAGTACTGCCTTCTCTTATTCTTGTTATGAAAAAATGTTGCTAATTATTTGTTCATGTTTCTGTTTGGAGCTTTATTATCAAATCGGCCAAAACACACTTAAGTTATACGTGCTCACTTTGCTTTTCTGTGAATTAGTGAAAGAAGCTTTTTTCGATGAGCTCAGGTAATATTCAGTTCGAACTAAATTATCCTAGATCATATATAGGAACACTAAAAAAGGTATCTCATGAGCCCCCAAAAATAATGTGTAACTCATGATTTCATTGTTGTTAAAAATAGGACAAAAGAGCAGCTTGACTATGTTGTTCAGTGTACTGCATGGGTAACATATGGCATATTGGGGTTCTGTTTCTTTGTTCAATCTTCTGAATTCAATCCGGTGCACCTACAAGAGAGGATTGTCAACTTCATAAATGGCCTAGAAGATAAGTTGGTTAGTTTGGAATCTTTTTTTAATGCATTCGAGTCTTGATAGTTCTCTGATCTTCACTAACAGCAGCCAGCATTTGGTTAGCTTCTTACTTGTGACTAGCGTGAATTGTGCATTGTATGAATTTGTCATAATTTGAGGAATATTCTTATTCTGCATTGAAATATTAGGTATTGTCGTATTGACATTGATTCTCATTGTTGATGATACTTGGTGATAGATGTTAGTTAAGTTATTGACATATGTCCAAGGATTTTGGTTTCGCAAAAAATATACATTAAAACTTTCCCTTTACCCCCTCAAAAGAAAAGGAACACAAAACACAAATAGGAAAATAATTGATGAAAACAATAACTAGAATATGTTTTCTTAGTGTCTTGCCTACAATGCCTTCTCCGTTTGACTGTTGAGATCATAGCGTACTTATAACCACTTTGTCTAGAGTGTTCTACTTTTTTCATTTCTTATTTACACTGTAATTGGGTAATGTTGTTTATTGAAGAAGATGAGTTTTTTTATATATGCTTCCTTGCCTTAAAAAAAATAATAAATAAATAAATATCATTATGCAGAATGGAATGAAGATTAAATTGTTTGAGAATTATAAAAGCGGGTTGATGAGCTCATTTCCTGATATGGAGCAACCTTTTTTTGTTGGAGAAAACGATGTTGCGGGCCAAAGAGTTGGTAATAGGTAATGGATTGCTTTGTATATTTAATGTTATATAGTGAATTGGAACCTCTTTTTTTATCTGCCTCTTAACCTTTGATCAACTTGCCTTCCAGTTGTAAGTTAAATCCTGACCTGATTCCAAATGGAAGAAGCGGCAGAGGGTTTCCAGAAGACACATATTATTGATTAATTATTTTCTATTTATAACCTGAGATGTGAAATTATATATGTTTGATTTATTTTTGAAATTGGTTCTTAAAAAATAGGTCTCTCGATAATTTCCTCCCTTTTGAATGTCGATTTGAGCTTTGGATGGGTGAAAATATTTTGATTTCCCATTTTATCTCACATTTAAAATGGTTTGGAGTTTTTCCAAATCAAACCAAATCAAACAATTTCATTTTCTAAATTAAATCAAACTAAACCATTTTTTGCGGTTTAGTGCGGTTTGCCAACGAATGAAATAAGTAGATTCCAAAGCGAGCTCAAAGACATATATTCGTCTAAAATTTCTAATTGAAACTAGCTCAATAATAGTATTCAGTTTCTAATTTAGTGCATTGCTATGAATCAATTCATGTTGATAAATAAACTAATATATAGAAGCAAACATTTAAAATTTTCGTAAAGAACTTTAGTTAGTTATTACATCAAAAATTATATTTTAAGAAAATGTCTTGGATGATTATGAAATGTTGGAGCAAGAATTCTTTCCAAATGGATTTGGATTTGAACCTATTAATCTTTTGACTCTTTCATTCCTTAATTTTGATTCATTGAGAATAAAAAATGTACTGCATTTTTTTTTTAATTGAACATGTGTCTTTATATTTTAATTTTTTAAAATTTGGTTTTTATAGCGATTTGAAATCGCAAATCTGACAATTGAAATCTAAACCAAATCGTTTAAGGCGGTTTGAAATTTTTTCAAACCAAATCAAATCAAACTATTTGTTGCGATTTGATCCTGTTTCATTTCGCGATTTTGGGATTTATTTGTTCACTAATCTAGCTACCAAAATTGAAAGAGTAATTATATTTGCACCACAATTTCTTATAACTACACCATATTTGAATTACATTATTGGTTCTTAATCTATATAGATTATTACATTTATGTTCTTTATTTTTTTCACCAAGTTCTCATCATTAAATTTTCAACAATTATCAAATTTTGTCATTCTTGGTAGTTTTCATCCAATTTTTTTTTTTATTATTATCATGCTTTAAAACAATGAATAAATATTCAATTAAAATTTTGATTTTTTTACTTATTAAGTGTACAAGCGATAAATAAATCTTTTTAATCCCTCTTAATAAAATTTTTGACAAACATCGACGGAAGAGACGAGATATATTAATTAATGAAAGAATTAAAATAAGAATACGATGAAAAAAAGTTGGACACATAATTTTAATATTAATTAAAGGTTATGGACATTTTTTGTAATTAAAATGTGGTGACAATATATTTAGCCAATTGAAATCTGATTTCGCTGCCCTTTCTTTTTCCAAACTGTTCATGTTCCTGTAAAGTCTATTCTAAATATAACGAGTTTAGGTTGATTATCATAGTTTTTTCTGTTGTGGTTTTTCTATTTTTTATCTTTCCTGTCAAATTAAGATATTTCGGACCATCACAATACTGACTTCTCTGTCTATTCACAAGTCTTCGGTTGATTCTCCTGTTTTATGTTCTTATTTTCTGTCTTGTAATGGATTTTAAACCCCGTCTATCTATTTACTGCACAGCTACACCTTTTACCTCAGTCATAGGATAGAGCACAAACCAAGGAATTCACTTTCAAATATTGCAAGCTACGTCTTTCATTTTGATACTTGATTGTTTGTAAGTTATTCAAGCACCATCCTTATAAGTTATATCTGACATCGGCGGTGCTGGCGACCAAGACTGCTGCTCGTGCGGCCATTATTGTGGCTGGATGTAGTCATTTTTCTTGATTATAAGTTATTCAAGCATCATCCTTATAAGTTATGCTTGATTATAAGTTATCCAACCGAAGATGCATGTTATTCTTTTTGGTGGTCCAATTTTTATACATTTGTTCTTACTTTTTCTGATTTTGGCAGCAATATAATGTGTTTTAATTGTTTGTTCTCTTTTTGAAGACATTTGAAGCAAAGGGTTCCGAGGTTTTTAACAGAGTTTCAGAATAAAAATACTCTGATGGCAATGTTTCAGCCAATTCCTATTTGTTGTGGGAAATCTGCGTTTGCTAATGGTTTGACTTTTTTTGGGAGAAAAAGGAAGCCAAGTGGCCCCTTTTGGAGGATAGAGATGAAGAGAAAGCTAGTTGCTCGCAAGCGTGAAGAGCTCCAGAATATGAGGTGAACAATGTTTTTATGCTAAACTATTGAATATTGACATATTTGCTCACGGGAGCACAACTTTTTCGGTTAATTGATATTTAGTTTTGTGATTCTTTATTTTTTTTTGAATCTGTAATTTGGCAATAAACGGCTCAATTCATCCCTTTCCAATATACTTGCTCACGATTTGTTTTAATTTGAATATTACAGGACTGTCGGAGGTGGAGAAAAGAAGAAGTAAGCTTCTGCACAATGATTTTTGTTTTTTTTAATAAGTATTTTGGCAATAAATAGCTCAATCATCCCTTTCGTGTGTACTTGCTCACAACTTGTTTTAATTTGAACATTATAGGACTACTAGAGGTGGAGAAATGAAGAAGTAAGATGTGGCACTATGATTCTTGATTTTTTTGAATCTGTATTTTTGCAATAAATAGCCCAATTCATCCATTTCTTGTGTACTTGTTGCTCACAATTCGTTTTAATTTGAACATTACTGGACCGTTGCATGTGTAGAAAAGAAGTAAGCTGCTGCACTATATTGTTTTATTTTTTAATTTGCATTTTAGCAATAAATAGCTTAGTCATCCCTTTCATGTATACTTGCTCACAACTTGTTTAAATTTGAACATTACAAGACTGCTGGACGTGGAGAAAAGAAGAAGTGAACTGTTGCACTATGATTTTTTTTTTTTAAATCTGTATTTTGGCAACAAATAGCTCAATTCGTCCCTTTCCTGTATATTTGCTCACAATTTATTTTAATTTGAAAATTATAAGACTGCTGGAGGTGGAGAAAAGGAGAAGTAAGCTACTGCACTATGATTCTTTTTTTTAATCTGTATTTTGGCAATAAATAACTCAATTTGTCCGTTTCATGTTATTTGCTCACAATTTGTTTTAATTTGAACATTACAAAACTGCTGGAGGTGGAAAAAAGAAGAAGTAAGTTGTTGCAGTATAATTCTTTTTTTTAATATGTATTTTGGCAACAAATAGCTCAATTCGTCCCTTTCCTGTATATTTGCTCACAATTTATTTTAATTTGAACATTACAAGACTGCTGGAGGTGGAGAAAAGAAGAAGTAAGCTACTGCATTATGATTCCTTTTTTTTAATCTGTATTTTGGCAATAAATAGCTCAATTCGTCCCTTTCATGTTATTTTCTCAAAATTTGTTTTAATTTGAACATTACAAAACTGCTGGAGGTGGAAAAAAGAAGAAGTAAGTTGTTGCACTATAATTCTTTTTCTTTTTTTCTTTTTAATCTGTATTTTGGAAACTGTTAAGTGCATTTTTATACACTTTTTATACCTTTAAACTAGCATATTTTGGAATATATTGAGCAAATATCTACTAATTCATGCATATTTTGTGTTTAAATAGGTTAATGTCCAAGTTCGAGGCTAAAAATCACAAAATGAGTGAAGATTCTGCTGAAATTCCAAGTTTGGGGATCATTTTGTCACTTCCGGGAAGTCTTGGACGAGCTGCACAATTAAACAAGGGACCAAATTGCAAGATTTCAAAAGTTGAAGGGCCAAAAGTGCAATTTTAGAAGGACCTACTTGATAGAAATATGAAAATTTGAGGACTAAATTGCTCAAGATTAACATTTACTTCTTTAATACAATTTTCAAGTAACGTTTTTATGATTTAGTAATGTTTTCTTATATTTAAGTATTTTGTTGTTGTTTAAACTTTTGAGTATTGTTATTTTCTCACATTTTCATTAAGAATGTCATTTATTTCTTGTGCATTCAATGTTTTGTACTTGGGTTGTTGAAGACATTAATGCTTGATGGAAGAACTTGTGTTGAAGTGAAGAAATCTTGGGTTTTCACTTCAAGAACTTTACAAAAATGGGGAGTTTTCTTTATTCTCTTGTTTTTAATTTTTATTTTGAGTATTATTCCTAGGTTTATATTATTTGTTAAATGTTATTGTTAGTTTATTATGAGTAAATGTTATTGTATTGAAATTTTTAATTGAGTTTGAGGTTATTTTAGCATATTAGGTTATTTTTGGATTGTGGGTGTTTATGTTTAGGTATTTATGATTATGAATGTTGTTTTATGTTTTTGTAGCTTTTAAATGTTTGTTATTATGTTAGGTTATTATTTAAATTCACTATACATGTTAGGTTAAGTTTAGAATTTTCCATGTAATTTGGTTAATTGATTAACTACACTAATTGATGTTTGAAAGGAGAAACTAATGTAGTATTAATAACTAAATTTACCTTGTCTAATGTTTTCTAGCTTATTTTAATCACCAAGTTCTAGTTGACATTAGTTTACTTTGGATGATTAGTTTTAATTCTAACTTTTATATTTTGTTACCCATTTGCTTTAGTTAACTAGTTTTCATGATGTCACGTTTCTTATTTATGTCACTTAGTTAATAATTCACCATCAAACCAAATTTTTATGTTATTTGACTTTTCTTTTAAAATGAAATCAACAAGTTTAGTTACAAATTAACCAATCCTCGTGGATACGATATCCCGGACTTTTCGAGTTCACTTTACTACTTGAACGCGAACCGTGCACTTGCGGTATACGATTTTGGCGAACAGCAACAAATAGCTCAATTCGTTCATTTCCTGTATATTTGCTCACAATTTGTTTTAATTTGTAAGCAGCTGCACTATGATTTTTTTATTTTTTTATGTATTTTGTAAATTAATAGCTCAATTCTTCCATATCCTGTATATTTCCTCACAGTTTGTAACTTTTAATTTGAACATTACTGGACTGGTGGAGATGGAGAAAAGAAGTTGTTGTGCTGATCGTTAATCTCAAAGGAGAGTCGCTGCTCAACAAATCCGAGAATTTTTTTTATGTTTTAAGCACATCCATTTAGTTGAACTGGAGTTTTAAATTTTGATTTGATCATTATACGTATGTGTGGGACTGTTTATACTATATATGTCCTTGGATGATGAAACAATTTAAATGCGAAAGACTAAGGCTAACTTTGGCAAAAAATTGGATGTTTAGAACTTAATTTTAGACAATGGAAAGGTGCAAGGCTTACCATACCTGGTTGCTGCAATAGGTTAAGAAGAATTGGATCTTACAATTGAATCTTGTCGATTTAAATATGTTGAGCTGCAACTTTATACAGATTGAATGAGGGGATGATTGAGACATTGTTCGTTGTGAATAATCCAAATTCCAGGTAAATGGGCAAACTTTTGTTCTTTGACAAGTTCAATTGACATTCTTGGCTTTTGGAGTTGAATGGGCTAAATTTCTAGATGGCTTTGAAGTTTTGACCTGTCTTCCATTCTGTTCTTGTTAGGCAGTGATTTGCAACATTTTCCATAGAAAATGATTGATTTTCCTACTTTTTCTAATTTTGGGTGTTTGACTTGCAACATTTTTCATGTAATTCCATTTTCATGTTTAAGTTCATGTGTGGCTTTTCCCTCTTTTTAAGGAAATCTTTTCCAGGTAGGTAGGAGGTTCATTTTTCATGTAAAATCTTGTACATTTTTCATCACGTTTGATCATTTTTATTGTTAATTATTTTTTTTTTAAATTAACATTATTATTATCAAGTACAGATGTTTTAAAAATAAAAATAAATATTTAAATAGCTAAATTTTGCTTTATTTTCTCGAGAATTAAATCAGTCAAATACATTAAACTTAGGGATGTCATTAATACCCACAGACCCGATATCCGTTGGAGACCCGACATAAAGGGCGGAGATTACCCGATTAAATGAATTTGTGGGTCGGGTGTGGAGGTAAATGTTAAAACCCGATATGGGTATGTGTAGGTGTACGTGTGAGTTTTACTACCAAACACATACCCGACTCGCATAACCATTAGTTTCTTTAAAGAATTATACAATTTAAAATAAAAATGATTGTGTGAAAAAAAAAAAATCGTTAAAAAAAATAAGGAAGAGATACGACCATTTATGACATTGGCAATTAATTTTTTGAAATAGTAAAATCGTTAAAAATAAGTGCAAGTATGTTATAGGTAAAATCAATTTCTTTAATCTTCAATATGTCGTGTATGGTAGCGAATTTTTGGCTAATTTCTATCAGATTTTGATAGTTTTTATAATAAAGTATTATATTTTTTTTAATCAACAGTAATTGCTACATGTAGAAAATAGTCAAAAATTCATTTTTTAATTTATTGCAGAGACCATGATATATCAACGTAAATCATGGAAGTATATATATAGTTTTTGAGTTCGTCACACCAACTCGCATATTAAAAAAATTAAATAAATAAATAAAAAATAAGTAATGGGTTTCAAATAGGTATAGAAGCATACTTGCCATCAATCCGCCCTCGACCCATCCCCGACCCTCCATTTTTAAATGGTAGCGTATGGATGTTGTAAATCTCTAGTGGGTAGGGTACAGGTTTGACAAATCCGACTCATACCCGACTCATACCCGACTCATTGCAATCGCTAATTAAACTTCAAATTCTCAGAAATACAATTTCCTGAAATTTATCTTCTTTCCACCCAAATTTCACTTCACTATCAAACACGGTCTTAATAAAAAATTCTGAAGTGAAATTCCAGTAGTGTCTTGGCTAAAAGGATGATTTCTTATGCCGAAGAATGGGAAATTGCAGATGAATTTCAGCCAAAAAAAAATCAGCAATATGATTTGCATAATTATTTTCCCAATTACTTGATTTTTGTAATTTTAGAGTCTCTTTGATTGGCCTTCTTTTATCAAGCCGAATTAAAATATTTTCTTTCTTTTCAACTTTTTGCTATTTGATGGCAAATATTTGACACAGAAAAAATTTCCTTGGAACCAACTCATGCATCCATTTTCCATACAAACTAAGAAATGATTTTCATATGGGTTTGTTGAGAAATTATTTTCCATGCTACAAGGAAAATAGTTTTCGTCGCGTTTGATCAATTTTATTATTATTAATTGAATTTTTTTTTTAAATAATATTATCATTATCAAGTACAAATGAAATGAGAAAGTAAATATATATATATATATTTTTTATTAAAATAGCCCCTCACAATCAAATACACCATTAAAAGTAAACATATGATTGTGCCTAATTTTCCCATGTTAATTTGGTAATAATCGAAGCACCAAATTTTACTTTAAAAGTCTATTGATCTTTTATTTCTTGTGTGGGCATGTGTTGGTCAAACATAGACTTACAAATTCGGTTACATTAAGAGCGAGCATTATTTCTCGGAATAGGTGGAATTGGACCTGAACTAATTAGAACCGGTCGGTTCAGATCGGGTTCAACCAATGAACAAATCGGTATTGGGACTTCTTGGTCAGAACCGAAAGGTTCTGGTCCAGTTCTCGGTCCTTGTATTTTAGAACCGTTGGTAATTCATTTCTTTAGTTAAACTGATTTTTGTTTTTGGCACCTTTTTTGGTAAATTATTGACACATCACGTGAAGGCAGAAGCTTCCCATTTAGGTTATAATTGGTTTCCTTATTTTTTTCCACAAAAGACGGAAGTCATAATTGGATCTTCCTTATTTCTTAATTCTTTTCATAGAAATTCTCCATGACTCCATCTTCTCAATTTCTTTTGATTATTTTCTATAAATGATAAATCTATAATTAGTCGGCTATATCTAAATTCATCTTGAAATCAGTTGGCTATACCCAAACAATTGTATAAAGTGAAAATCTAAAAACTATAAAAGTTTATTTAGAAGATGCAAAATTGCAGCATTGTTAAAAATATAATTTTCTTGTTTCCATAAGCAAAGTAACATATATTATTTTTTAACTTGTACTTAAGGTTTTTGATTTTTCTTTTAACCTTTGTAAAGTATGTGCAATTCTTCTATATTTTTTTTCAAAGTAGTGTCAAGAAACTTTTTAATCTTCAATACTAATAAACATTTTATTTTAACATATTAAATGTTAAGAACCGAACCTGACCAAACCGGAACCAATTAGTTTTGTTCTGGTTCGGTTCTATTGTCAAATATGGAACCAATGATTCCATTACTAAGATTCTCATTGGTACTCGGTTCGGTTCCGAAAGGAACCGAACCGAACCAGACCGCGCCCATTCCTAGGTTACATTGTAGGTATTACCTCAAAATCTCTATTTTAGTCTAAATTATTGGGAAAATTGCACTGTATACTACAAAATCAACACTAAACTGATTTATACTGCTTAGGAAATAAAAACTAAAGTTTACATTCTTCTTTCCTACCACCGCACAACCATCGCTGGTGCAGCTGCCGCTCGTCTTCTTCCCTATCACCGCAACCAACAACTAACCACCATCCGTGAGGGTTGAGCTGAGCCGAGAAGTGAAGATGCTTTTGATGTTCGATGAACCGCAGGTTGCTGAGGAGTGCGGCTGCTTGGTGACACAACGAACCACCACCATCCACTTCCCTAAGAAACCACACATGACCATATCTGAGAATCAGTCGGCTGTTTTGTTTTGAATAATAATCTGTCTGTTCGTGCAGTCAGCCTCTCGACGATTTTAATTCCGAAATCTCCAAATCTAATCCAATCAACATAAAACCAGACGGCTGAGGGGGTGAGTTTGGAGAGGTGTTGGGGTAATGGTTGTTTTGATGGAGTGGGATGAATGTGCTTGTTTTTGGCAATGATTGTGGTAGATCAGTGGTGGTTGTCACTGTGTGTTATGGGAGAAATGGAGTTGTTGGTGCTCAAGGTCGTCGGCTGTTGGTGTGAAGAGAAGTACTGAGTAAAGTATCATAAAAAAGTGTAAAGTTTCAAGTTGCGATACTACAATTTCGTTCAAAGTATCATAAACATTTGATAAAGTTTATCAAGTTATGATATTAAGAATTTGAAAGTATCACAAGTATCATGATACTTGGAAGAAATATATCTGGGCCAACAATGGGTTGTAAGTATTGGGCCTTAGTGATAACAATTCAAGACCCTAGAAGTCTCAGCCCTCCAATATTGAGCACTTTAATACTAGTTCTAACGGATTCAAGATCTAATAAGTCTCGGTCCTTTAATATTGGGCTCTTTAATACTAATTATAGTCCACTCACGCAAAAAAAGAAGTGGAAATTACACAGGAAATTGCTTTTTAACTTCATAATTCAAAATTAAGATTCACAAGTTATTTGTACATAAATCAGGTCAAAATTAACTTTTAATTATATATAATTATAATATTTATTAAATTATCCCACCCAACCCCAATTCATTTCGACCCTAACATACTCCATCTCCTTAGTGATGGCAACGAAGCGTGTTCGGGTCGGGGGACGGCCCGCTTTGCCAAAATTTTCGGTTCCCATACTCACGCCCTCGCTCTGCGAATTTTGGGACAGGACAAGTCGGCCTTTCTGCCAAGTTTAAGTTTTTTTTTTTCCATATTTTTCTCTTTTTTCTATATATATTTTTTAAAAAGTTGTCATTCAGGGAGGGGCAGATAAAACCCGCCCCGCCAACCCGCATGGGTAGGCGCCAATGTTGCTGAGCAGGGGCTACAGAAACCGAACATATGATGACCTTTCGATCATCCATCTTTCTCTTCAGCGGCTGTGAGTGCCCTCACACTTAACCGCTGCATCACTGTCTGTAGGTTTAGATTTCTCTTCAACGACTATAGGTTCATCGTTTGTGTAGATCTATCCGTGTTGCAATTATTGACTATATATGCATTGATTTGTGGACTTGTGTGTGCATTTTTGGAGGCAAAGGTGCTGATGTGTGTAGTAGTGTAAAGAAGTAGATGACGGTGAGTGATGGAGCAATCTGGAGGCGACTGAGGTTACGGCTGATGGTATATTTGTTGGTGTTTTAAGGTGTAACTGTATATGCAGAACACTGTGTGTGAGATTGCGTGTGCACTTTTGGAGGAGATGATGGTGATATGGTGTGGAGAAGGGGACGACGGTGAATGTCGATGGTTGTGGTACAGGTGGTAGATATTGTCTTCTCTGGTGATGGTGCACCACGAAGACTGCAATCTTCTTCTCCGACGATGGGTTGCAGTTTTGATGGTGGTGGTGGTGTTTTTCGGTGGTAGCCAGGTAACTGGAGGTTGTTGGTTGGGGAAGGGGTAAGATAGGGTAGGTAAGGTAAGGTGAGTTGTGATGGGTGTGGTGCAGGGTCAGGGTGAGTGTGCATTTGGGGCGGGGGCCAGGTAACTTGTTTGTGACATATTATAGGTGATTGTGACTGATTAATAGATAAGTTGTGACCAATGAAGTTGAAATTTGATATCCAGATAAAGTTGTGATTTACAAAATTCAAGATTTGTGACATATAAATAAGTCGTGACTTAAGATATTTGTAAATTGTGATTGAAAGATAAGTTGTGCCCATGAATTGTAAAAAATCGAGATTTGTGACTAGAGGTAGCAAACGGGGCGGACAGTTCATGAGTTCGGCTTGGTTTGACTTGTTAAAAGTTCGACTCGGCTTTTGAAAAAACGGACTTGAGTTTGGACCGGCTAGAAAATTTGGGTGTTGGACAATTCGGGATCGACTCTTGAAGTTCGTGGACTGGCTCGTGGACAAGCCCGACAAACCATGAAATGGGTCGGCTCGTTTCTCACGAGCCGAAATGGACCGGCTCGCGAGCCGGCCCGATCAGGCTCATGAGAAGTTCATGAGATCTGTTCAGACTCGTGAGAAGCTCGTTCAAGCTTTGAGATTTGTTTTAGTATTAGTAACTCACGAGCCGAATGGGCCGGTTGTGTGGGAGACGAGTCGAGCTGGATAAGTCAGAATACAAAAAAATGGGACAATCACAAGCCGGCACATTCCGCTCGTGAGCTCACGAGCCAAACTTGGGCCGGCTGTGTGGGAGACTAGCCGGCCCGGCTCGACTCGTTTTCCACACGAGCCTTGGCTGGTCTGGCTCGTGGGCCGGACCAATCTTGAGGTTCATGGGACGAGACATCCCTATTGTGACCAAGAAAAAGTTGTGATTTACAAAAATCAAGATTTGTGATAGATAAATAAGATGAGACTTACTAGATTTGTAAATTGTGATCGAAAAATAAGTTTTGACCTAAGTTTTTAAAATTTGTGACCTACAAAAATGTTGTGACTAATAAAATTTGTGATTTGTGACGGGTAAGAGAGTCATGATAGATTAATTTGATAATTTGTGATCGAAAGATAAGTTGTGACCAATAAATTTTTTAATGTGTAATCGAAAAATTAATCGTGACTAATTAATTTGATGATTTATGACATGTGACCATAAATTATATAGTTATGACCTTAGTTATTTGATTACTAATTTAATTATATATAAAAAAAAAACTGATTTTTGAACTAAAAGAACAAGTTTCTTAAATATGAAATTTTACATTTAAAATTTCTTACTCGTGTATTTTGCCCATCAAAAGACTGTCAAAGTAAAATCCCAATTTTTCAACACTCGTTTTTATTAGACTCAAGTTGAACTACATATTTTTATAATAAAATACAATTCAAAAGTTATTACTACTTTTTTACTTCTCTAAAAATTAATCTTTCAAAACCACATTTTTCACAAATAATGTTTATCAAACACGTGCAAAATTTGGTGCTTTGATTATTCAAAATAATAATAATAATAATAATTTCTTTTAAGGGAAAAATTAAAAAAATGCTTCAATCTATAATTTTTTTTAAGTTTAAACAGTAAATTTTCTCATGTAAAAATTAAAATTATCAGTACGGTTTAATGATAAAGAACGAATAAAATAAAGTGTCAATTTGTTAACAATTAAGTTATTGGCTCTCTTTCGATTTTTACAAGAACGATATATGCTAAATGATAAAACAAATAAGATTAAGATCGAGAGGGTAGAATCTTATCCAATTTTAAAAGACCTAGAAAGATCATTTATAATATCAAAACCCTAAATGGTGGTTGTCCCCCACCTTATTTAATTTGGTCATAGCATAATCAAGTGAAAATTGGCTACGGAGGACACTATTCATAGGAAAAATCTTTATACCTAAATTTACCAGAGTAAAGAATAATAATTGCTGTTTTTTTATTTTTTTATTTTCCTTTTCTATGATATAATTATTTTGACCGTCATTAACAATTTATTATTATTTTGTTTTTTACCATGAATCGTGAACTCCTATTTAACGATGAAATATATTTTAACATGACTGGATAGAGTCATAGAACTAGACAAGATAATTAAATTTATGTGTCATACATTTCGTTAATCTGGACTTGTATTATATTTAATTTGATATATCAAGTGTAATTAGAAAATATTAAAATTGATTTTGACATTTGGAAATACGATTTTGTTCTCGTACCAGACATAGACACAAGAGCGTGGACCCCTGTGTTGTGGGTCTCACAACAAATGTTTCACAAACAAATAATTTTATTGCAAAGTATAAAAAAAGGAGTAATAATAATAAATCTTAAATATGTGTATTTTGTATCAAAATTAATTTTAGGAATAAATTTCAACAACGAATTTCGTTTATCACGTTTTCTTTTTATTACTTGTATACAACTAATATTAATTTATAGGCGATATAATTCCATTAGTCGAACTTGCATCAATAATCTTATTACTACAACAATTTGATTAATAATCTCCATTAGTCCTGCAACATTTTTATATCTCTTTATTTATGAAAAACTTTATTCGTTAAGAAAAGTTATGGAGGGAGGGAGAAGGGATGTGAAAGAATAAGAATTTTCTTTTTGTTGCATAAAGCTTCACTTAGCCAAAATGGAACAATCAATGAGTCTTTATTTGTTCTATCCTTTTATTTTTTAGGATTTCATCTATATTTGGTAGCCAATTAGTGTGTATAAATATATATATATTTTTTTGACACTCAAAAAAATAAAAATAAAATAGAAAGGGAGAGAAAGATTACTTATAACAAAATCAACTTAAATACATATTATTTGTACAGATTATGTGAATATGAATCGAATAATCGTGAATAATTTTATACTTGAACAAAATGCAATAAAAACTTATCGAGCACTATAAAATTAGAATCGAAGAGTTCAAAGTCTAATTTCGTGATTATTAAATGTTTCTTGGGATACCTTGAAATAGTGTGACTAACGTTCGCGACAAAAGTCCTTGGAATCAAAAGTCGAAAAGATAAAAGTGTAAGGATTTTAATCAATCGTGTGAGCTTATATGTGAATTATTGTGTATTGAATAAAAGGCTATCAAATTTGGTTAAGCCCATTTAAAATGATCTAATAAGAATTTTATATATGGAAAAATTACATAAAACCTTGTGTTTCAAAGATGCAATTCAAAAATCATGTGAAGGAAATCTTTTTTTTTTTAAAATTCAGATGTTAATTCATTTAGTTATGTGTTTAATAATTAAAAATAAATATAATGATATATATAAGATAAACATAATTATCTACTATACATTATATTAAAAATAATATAATATTAAATCAAAATTTCAAATTTTGACGTCACAACCTACCACCACCCACCCACCCCACCCCTCCTGCCCGCCACCACCCACCCCACCCCACCCTACCCACCCCAAACCAAAAATAATTTTTATTTTTTTTCCTTTCGATGTTTTCCTATTATTCCCCATCTCACCCCATCCCAACCCCAACCCCACTCGACCCTACTCTGCCTCATTACAAGGTGACAAATTGATATCACCCTAACCACATCCATCGACCCCACCCACCACCCTGCCCACCCATATCCTGCCCACCCCAAAAATAAGTTTATTTTTATTTTCTTTCCATGTTTCTTACACTTCCCCATCACACTCCACCCCAACCCACCCCAACCCCACCCCACCCCACCGCAAAGTGACAAATTGATCTCACCCTCGCCACATCCCCAGACCCCACCCACCCACCCACCCATATCCTACTCCACCATAAAAATAAGTTTATTTTTATTTTTTCCCGATATTTTCCTACACTTCCCCATCCCACCCCAACCCAACCCCACTCCACTCGACCCTACCTCATCGCAAAGTGACAAATGATCTTATCCCAGTCACAGACCCCCACCCCACCCCACACCAAAAATAATTTTTATTTTTTTCCTTTCGATATTTTCCTATCATTCCCCATCCCACCCACCCCACCCTACCCCACCTCATCTTAAAGTGACAAATTGATCTCACCCTAACCACATCCTTCGACCCCACCACCCACACCGCCTCACCACCCATATCCTACCCCACCCCAAAAATAAGTTTATTTTTATTTTCTCTCGATGTTTTCCTACACTTCCTCAACCCACCCCAACCCAACCTAACCTAACCCCACTTGATCATATCGTACCCCACCTCATCGCAAAGTGACAAATTGATCTCACCCTAACCACATCCCCCGACCCTACCCACCAACCCCACCTCACCACTCATATCCTACCCCACCCCAAAAATAAGTTTATTTTTATATTCTCCCGATATTTTCATACACATCCCCATCCCACCCCAACCCAACCATACTCAACTCGACTCTACACCACCTCATCACAAAGTGACAAATTGATCTTATCCAGGCCACAAACCACGACACACCCTGCCCGCCTCGCCACCCACCCTACCCCACCTCACCGAAAAAAACGATTTTTTTCCTTCTACTTTTCCACCTACCACCACCCAGCCCAACACCACCCTACCGATCCCACCCCACCCCAAAAATGATTTTTTTTCCTTCTACTTTTTCATGCCCCCACCAACCCCACCCCAACACCACCCTACCCACCCCACCCCCACAAAATGAGTTTTTTTATCTCTCCATGTGTTTCCCACCCTACCCTACCACCCACCCCACCCAAAAATGATTTTTTTCTTCTAATTTTCCACACCCACCCCGCCCCTACCAGCTACCCACCCAAGCAATCGACCCCACACCACCCAAAAATGATTTTTTTCTTCTACTTTTTCACACCCCACCAAGACCCTACCCTTGCACTCACCCCACCATATCCACCCATCTCATTCCTACCCACCCCCCAAAAATGATTTTTTCTTCAATTTTTCACACCCCCACCCACCTCGCTCCAGACTCTACCCCGCCACCCACCCAACCAACTGATCCCACCCAAAAATGATTTTTTTCCTTCTTTTTCACACTCCATCCCGACCCTACGCCCGTCACCCAACAACCCCACCCAAAAATGATTTTTTTCCTTTTCACATCCCGTCTCGACCCTATACCCGTCACCCACCAACCCCACCCTACCCAACAATGATTTTTCTTCTTCTAATTTTTCACACCCCGTCCCTACCCCGCCACCCACCCAACAAACCGACCCCACCCAAAAATTATTTTTTTCTTATACTTTTCCTCGTCCAATGATCACAAAAAGTTATAGATGGTCACAACTTTTAATATAATTGGTCACAATCATTTATAGTTGGTCACATATTATTTATTTATTTGTCACAACTTACTCGTTTTTTTCATGATTAGTTAATATTTTTTGTCATAATTACCTAATAATTGGTCACATTCCCTACTCATCATAAGTCACACAAAGTCACATTTAGTTGACATTTTTGTTACACTTACCTAATAATTCGATCACTCCACCCCACCCCACCCCACCCCACCCTACCCCACCCCCACATGCAAAGTCACAACATGTCACACAATTGGTCACACAATGTCACATTACAAATTTAGTTGAAAAACCTCACCCACCTACCCACACATTCCTAAAGTCACAGTTGATCACACAAGGTTATATTTTGATCACACAAGGTCATATTTTGGTCACACGATGTCACAGTTAGATCACAATTGGTTTAGTTGCAAAATTCGGTCACACAAAGTCACAGTTGGTCACACAAGGTCATAGTTTGGTAACACATGTGACCGAACTATGACATCGTGTGATTGAACTATGACCTTGTATGACCGAATTGAGACTTTTTTTGATCGAACTGTGACCTTGTATGTTCAAATCGTGACTTTCTGTGATTAAGTACGGGATGTGACCAATTATTAGGTAAATGTGACCAAAATATTTGCTAATTGTGACTTATGAGAAATGGGGGATGTGACCAAGAAAACTAAGAATACGGAATGTGACCAAATATTAGGTAATTGTAACAAAAATGTTAACTAATTGTGATTGAGGAAACGTGTAAATTATGACCAATAAATAAATAATACGTATCAATTATATGATAATTTTGATCAATTATAGGTAAATGTGATCAAAATATTGACTAATTGTGAGTTTGTGCGCCTTATGATAAGTGCGAATGTGATCAAGAAAACAAGTAAGTTTTGATCAATCAATAAATAAATTGTGATCAATTATTGATGACTATGACCAATAAATAAATAATATGTAATCAATTATGGATCATTGTGACCAGTTATATAGATTGTGACCAACTATGACTTAGTGTGACCATTGGACGAGGACGTGATGTGACCTACAATTGTGTCAAATATAACTATGTGTGACCGAACTGTGACTTTCTAAGAACGAAGCGTGACTTTATGTGATCGATCTGTGACCTAGTGTGATCTAATCATGACCTCATTTGACCTAATTGTGACCTCCTGTGACCTAACTATGACCTCGTTTGACCAAACTGCGACTTTGTGTGACCGAACTTTGACCTTGTGTGACCAACTGTGACTTTGGAGGGGTGGGATTTTATAACTAAATTTGTAATTGTGACTCTGTGTGACCTTGTGTGCATTAACTGCGATCTCGGATCAACTTACGTGACTGATTGTGATTTTGGGGGTGGGGATAGTGTGGTAGAGGTCGGGTGGGGCTGGAAAAAGAAGAAGAAATTATTTTTTGTGGTGAGGTAGGGTCGGGTGGGGAAAATTAGAAGAAAAATAATAATTTTTTGGAGTGGGGTGGGTGGGTGGTGGGTAGGGTGGGGTCGAGGTCGTGTTAGGGGTTGGAAAAAGTAGAAGAAAAAAATTATTTTTTGGGTGGGTGGGTGCGTGGGTGGGGTGGGGTGGGGTGGGATAGGGTGGGTTGAGATGAGGTGGTTGGTGTGAAGTTTGAAAAAATAGAAAAAAAATAATTTTTTGATGGGGTATGGTGGGTGGCGGGGTGCGGTGCGGTGGGATGGAATGGGGCGGTTGGGGGGAAGTGTGAAAAAATAGAAGAAAAATCATTTTTTGGTGGGGTGGGGGTGGTGGGTGGGGTGTAAAAAATAGAAGAAAAATCATTTTTGGATGGGGGTAGGGTGCGGTGGGATAGGATGGGGCGATTGAGATGAAGTGTGAAAAAATAGAAGAAAAATCATTTTTGGGTGGAGTGGGTTGTGGTGGGGTTGCTAGGGTGGGGTGTAGTGGGGTAGTTAGGGTGGGGTGTGAAAATATAGAAAAAAAATCATATTTGGGTGGGGTAGGATGGGGGTGGGGTGAGGGTGGGTAGGGGTGTGGAAAATTAGGAGAAAAAAATTAATTTTAAGTGGTGTGGGTGGGGTTGGGGATGGGTGGCGCGACAGGGTCTGGGCGAGTCGTGAAAAAGAAGTAAAAAAAATCATTTTGGATGAGGTGGGTTGGGGTAGGGTCTGGGGCGAGGCTGGTGGGGGAGTTGAAAATTAGAAGAAAAAAATTAAATTTGGGTGGGGTGGGTGGGGTTGGGGTAGGTGGCGGGGTAAGATAGGGTGGGATCTGGACGAGTTGTAGAAAGGTAGTAGAAAAAAATCATTGTTGGTGAGGTGGGGTGGGGTAGGGTATGGTCGGGTGGGGTGGGGAATGGTGAAAAAATATTTCAAAAAAAAAAAACTTATTTTTTGAGTGTGGTGGGTGGGTAGGTGTGATGGGATGGGACTAGTGGGTGGGTGATTGGGTGGGTGGGGTGTGGTTGGGTTGGGGTGGGTGGGTGAGATGAGAAAAAAATAGAAGTAAAATCATTCTTGTGGTGGGTGAGTGGTGGCGGGGTGGTTGGGTGGGTGGGCGGGGTTGTGTTGGGGACGAGTTGGGGGTGGGGTGGGTAAGGTGGTGTTGGGGTGAGTGTGATAAAGTAGAAGGAAAAAAAATTATTTTATGGGGTGGGGTGATGTGGGGTCGGGGTGGGTGGGTGGGTGGGTTGGTGGAGTGGGTGGGTGTCGAGGTGGGTGGGGTGAGTACGGGGTTAGGTTGGGTTGGGATAAAGTTGTTGTGGATTATGTATTTTTTTGATTTTATTATTTAATATTAGTCTTTGTTTGACAACTCATTATAATTATTATAATATTGTATTAATTAATTAACCAATTAACACGTGATTTTATTTAAAAAATCTTAAGTTTGTTATGTTTTAAAAGTGAAAGTTTTAGTTGTATAGTTATGTACTTTTCCCTTTATATATATCGGGCTTTAATACATATAATTAATGTATGGGCTCTTATGTGTAGATATCAGGCCATTACCTAATTCATGATGGGCTGAATTAGGTTAACTGGCAATTCAATATATAAAGTCGGTTATGGTCCTTGAATCGTACGTACTGTTCATTCTTTTTTGACATCCCATCATCAGAGAAAAAATAAGGACTACGTATTGATTTAGAAGATCCAAACACCGCAATCGATCATCGTGAACCATATCTGATTAAGGTACGCTTCCGCTTCAGTTATTTAATTCTTGATAATTCAGTATGATGATTTTAGATCATAGATAAATAATTTATCTGTGATGAATTTTCTAACAAGTGGCATCAGAGCCAACATCGTGTTGAATTATCAGATCTTTCTGTTTAATCGTATGGTTTGGAATAGAAATTCCACTTTTACACATGATTAAGGGATATTATATATGCATATGCTTACTGTCTGTATGTGAATTTGGGTTCTGACCAAATCGATCATTTACGTGAGTATTATATGTATATATCTTCATGCCTACTGATTAAGAAATCAAGAAATACAAGCAGCCAACGATTTTGGATTATTGAGAATGATTTTGAATCTGATTTTGGTTGGTGGAATGTGGTGGTCGAGTATGAACATGGATTTGGAATTTCTGTGTGTATGTACATGTTCCTGTATGTATATATTTTTCGAAATCAATTGTGGATTTTTGTTGAAATATTGAATCTGGTTATGGGTTATGAAATCTGATAAATTGGTTTGAGTTTGGTGCTGAGTATTGAATTCAGATTCTCGGTGAAGGGATGATTTTTTATTTTTTTTTCGAACTGGGTTTTGATTGTCGGTTGAAGTTTGAGGATGAATGAAGGTATGGCCGGTTATTGTGGTCGAATTTGGCATGGTTGTGGTGTGACCGGCGACCACTGCTGTCGGAATGTGTGCAGCGCCACAACTTCACTGCGTGGTGGTCGCGCGACGCTGCTTAGCGGCGTTGCTCCGTGCAGGTAAGCAGCGCCATTAGGAGCGGAGGAGCCGGCGGTAGGCTTTGCCTCTGCCGGTTTTGGAGGCGGCGCGAGCTAGGGTTTTCAACCCTAACTGTTGCGAATCAGTTTTTTGGGGGAGGGACCTGGGCTGAAAATTAGAAGTCTCCAAGGACTTCTTTTGCAATTTTTAGGAAGTTATGTAAAATGCTCCTCCGGTCCTCTTTTTTTGTTATGGATTAAATGTTTAATCCTAAAATTACAGAATAATTTAAGTTGGCCCTTAAAGTTATGAATTTTATGAAATCAGCCCAAATTTATAAAATTATTTAAGTTGGGCCTTTTAAAGTTCTAAATTGTATAATTCAGCCCCTAAAGTTTTGGAATTTCAAAAAATGGTCCCTAAAGCTTAAAATTCTCTAAATTGGTCCTTAAGGTTTGATTTTTTTTAAAATTAAGTCCCTAAAGTTTGGGAATTTTCTAAATTGGCTCCTAAAGTTTGAAAATTTTCAAAATCAACCTTTAAAGATTGAAAATTCACTATTTTGGACCTCTAAAGTTTGATTTTCTTTCAAATTGGGACCTAAAGTTTGGAATTTCTCTAAATTGGCTAATTAGGTTTTGGAAAATTTGTAATTTAATCCCTTCAAGCTTAAAATTTCACATAATTGGCTACCTAAGGTTTAAGAATATTGCAATTGACTCTCTCAACTTAAGGATTGCTTTATTCTAAAGTTTTGAATTCTATAATTCAAATCCTAAAGTCAAGTATAGATGCAAATCAATGGATTTCAATTTCAAATTTTGGAACATTGGACTCTTTTGAGAGATATAATATTCGAAAGTAAGTTAGTTGAAACAACATGTTGCCAAAGCAACCTCTCTTGTGGATATTAATTAACTTTGAATATTAGAAGGTATTTGTGTATGTGTTATTCATTGCGGATATTGATCGGCCCAAAGGAAGGTCAATGTTTGGCTCGAGTTTCACATGCACCTGCGGTGATGAATACGTGTCAATTATTTGGTTTAACGTGTGACCAATAAATCGGTCCAAAGAAAGACTTATTGGTTAACATGTCTTATTGCCAGTGTTTGATCACTACACTAAGAGAAAATTAGGTATTTGTGTGTTATTTCATGCGGATATTGATCGGCCCAAAGGAAGGTCAATATTTGGCTCGAATTTCACATGAACTTGTGGTGATAAATACGTGACGGTTATTTAGTTTTACATGTGATCAATAAATTGGTCCAAAAAAGGTTTGTTGGTTGACATGTCTTACTGTCAGTGTTTGATTACTACACCAAGAGTACCACTTACAAGTCAATATTTCTATCCAAAGACTAAATATTTATGTTGTGCTAGGTATCTTGTGATGGGCCCTACCATTATTTGAAAGTATGATTTGCATAATAAGGTACTTATGTGAGCTATTTTGTTTAAATGTTCTCTGTTCGGTTTCAAATTCTACTAGTAGTATATCTACAAGCTCAAATTTAATCCCAGTATTTATAGAACAAACTTTAAGGATCAAAACAAGAACATTAACTTTTCGTTGGCTGCATGGATCTAGACCGTGTACTAAGAATTGAGCAACCTACTCCTCTTACGGATGAAAGTTCATCTAATCAAATGAAGAACTTTGAGAAGTGCGATTGCTTAAATTACGTGAGTCTCATGATCACTAAGCGAGGCATTTCGGAAGCCTTTAGTGGCACAGTATCTGAGGAGGTAAATGATGCCAATGAATTCTTTGCCGAAATTAAGAAACGTTTTGCGAAAAACGATAAGGCCGAAACAAGCACGCTTATGCAAAGCTTGATTTCAATAAAGTATAAAGGCAATGGGAAAATAAGGGAGTACATCATGTAGATGTCTCACACTGCTTCAAAACTTAAGGAACTAAAACTCGACTTGTCTAATGACTTGCTCGTGCATTTGGTATTGATATCGCTTCCTGCACAATATAGTTAATTTAAGGTTAGTTATAACTGTCAAAGTAGAAATGGACTCTCAATGAGCTCATTTCATAGTGTGCAAGCTTCTTGCATAATTCAGTCAATTTAAGGTCAGTTGTAACTATCAAAGGGAGAAATGAACTCTAAATGAGCTCTTTCTATTTTGTGTGCAAGAGGAAGAAAAATTGAAGCAGGACAGAACTGAAAGTGTTCACTTAGCAAACACCTCTAAAGACAAGGGCAAGAAAACAAATAAAGAAAATAAAGTTGTTAAGGGTTCAGAACAAAAGAAACCACATAAAGACATTAAGGGTTGTTTCTTTTGCCATAACTCTGGGCATTTGAATAAAGATCATGCATAATACCAACTAAAGCTACTGCTAAAATACTTTAGGAGCTTTTGACAGGCAGAAAACCTAGTCTAAAGCATTTCCACATTTGGGGATGTCCAGCTAAGGCTAGGCTTTATAGGCCACTTAAAGAAATTGGACTTCAAAACAGTCAGCAGCTACTTTATTGGTTATTCTGAGCGTTTAAGGAGCTATTAATTTTATGATCCCACACTTAAGTCAACTTTTGAAACGGGAATTGCAACATTTTTTGAGGATGTTGAGTTTGGGGGAGAAATAAGGTTAGAGATATTGTCTTTAAGGAAGAAGTTGAGGAAGGATCGGTTTCGATTCCTATTGTTGCTTTTGACAATGTGCAAGTTTTTATGCATGTTATTGATCAACAAGCATATCCGGAACCTCAATTCGACAATATTGAAGAACCTCCCATCCAAAATAAGGTAAATTTCAGAAGTACAAACTCAACAACCTCAAAAACTAAATCCATTAAGGAGATCCACGAGAGAAAGGGAAAAATGCTATTCCGAATAATTAAATAGTATTTTTCCAAGAACATAAGGAAATAATGGAATGGTGGAAGATGGTCCAATCAATTTCATCAGGCCATGCAGGGTTCTAACTCTCAGAAGTGGATTGATGCCATAAATAAGGAGTATAAGCATATGGAAGACAATAAAGTTTGGGATCTTGTCCCATTACCAGAAGGTGCGAAGCCCATTGGTCTTAAATGGATTTTTAAACCAAGAGGGATTCGAAAGGTAATGTGGAAAGATATAAAATTCGTCTTGTATCTAAATGCTTTACATAGAATGATGACATTGATTATAAAGAGATTTTCCCTTTGGTTTCTACGAATGACTCTTTCAGAAAAGTCAGGTTGTTGCACATTTTGACCTCGAGTTACATCAAATGGATTTTAAGACGACGTTTCTCAATGGAGATATTGATGAGACAGTTTGCAAATTAAAGAAATCCATTTATGTGCTCAAGCCAGCTTCTCGTTAAGGGTAATACAAATTTCATCAAGTAATTATCTCATTTGGTCTTGAGATTAATGCTGTTGATGGTTGTGTGTATTACAAGTTCAGTGGGAGTAAGTGTATTTTCCTGGTTTTCTATGTTGATTATTGCTTGCCACTAATGATATAGGCATGTCACATAAAATTATGAGATTTTTTGTCAAGGAATTTTGAGATTAAAAATCTTGGTGACATCTCTTTTGTATTAGGAATTTAGATACACCGGGATTGTTCTCGGGGTATTCTTGAATTGTAACAAAAAGGCTATATCAATAAAGTACTTAAGAGGTTTGGCATGCAAGACAGTAACTCATGAAACACCCCTATCGCTAAGGGAGACAATTTAGTCTCAACTAATGCCCGAAAAGTTATCTTAAAGTTAAAGAAATGTAGAGGATCCCATATAGTTAAGCTATAGAAAATCTGATGTATGCTCAAATTTGTATGCGTTCGGATATTGCATACATTATTGGGATACTAATGAGATATTTAAGTAACCCTGGGATGGATCATTTGAAAAGCAGCCAAACATGGGTTATAAGGTATTTAAAGAGAACAAAAGATTACATGCTCACATACAAAAAATCGGATCAGTTGGAGATCATATGGTATTATGATTCCGATTTTTGCTAGATGCCAAAACAGTAGAAGATCCATATCAGGCTACATCCATCTGCTAGTTGGAGGAGCTATTTTCGGATGGAGTGCTTAATAGACACTTTAGCTTCTCTCACCTGACAACAGAGTTTGTAGCAATTTTGGGGGCATCTAATTATGGAATATAGCTGCGAAATTTTGTCACCGGGCTGCATATTATGTACGGTATAGAAAGACCACTAAAGTTATATTGTGACAATAACTCAGCAGATTTATATTCCAGTAACAACAGGAGCTCAACTAAGTCATAATACATTGACATAAGTTCCTGGTTGTGAATGATACAGTTCAGAGAGGACATGTGTCAATAAGAGCACATTGGGACAAACTCCATAATTGCGGATCCGCTTACTAAAGTATTACAACCCAAGGTCTTTCATGAGCACAATGCTCATATGGGTGTTGTATTTCTTAAGGTTATTTGGTTTCAGTGGGAGTTTGTATTTTGGGTGCATTAGACACATTTACTGTCCTTTTGGATACAATTTAAAGTTAAAGCTATTTACAGCTGTATAGTTTCAAGTTTATTATCTCTGAACTCGTTTGAGGATGATCTCACTAAAGTTGGACCAGTTGGAAATAGGCATGTTAAAGATCACATTACATGTAATTTCCATGCTACACATCCATACTTGATCCGTGTCATTCAGTTATGTCGATATACGTGACCATTGATAGGTTTAGTTACGATTAATGTAGCGAAAGCCGCTTTGATCCTATGTTGATATAATTGATGGACCGGATTGTTTGGAGATGCATTCAGTGATGATAGCAAAATTCTGAGTACTCATAAGATTATGATTGATACACAATTGTAAGGTTACACATATATCCCAAGTGGGAGATTGTAAGGATTTTAATCAATCGTGTGGGCTTATATGTGAATTATTGTGTATTGAATAAAAGACTATCAAATTTGGTTAAGCCCATTTAAAGTGATCTAATAAGGATTTTATATATATCGGGCTATAATGCATCTAATTAATGTATGGGCTCTTATGTGTAGATACCAGGCCATTACCTAATTCATGATGGGCCGAATTAAGTTAACTGGCAATTCAGTATATAAAGTCGGTTATGGTCCCTGAATCGTACGTACTGTTCATTCTTTTTTGACATCCCATCATCAGAGAGAAAATAAGGACTACGTATTGATTTAGAAGATCCAAACACCGCAATCGATCATCGTGAACCATATCTGATTAAGGTACGCTTCCGCTTCAGTTATTTAATTCTTGATAATTCAGTATGATGATTTTAGATCATAGATAAATAATTTATCTGTGATGAATTTTCTAACAAAAAGAAAATCCAATCACGATAAAAGGAATAAATTCTCATGGATCACTCATAAAGATCAACCTTTAGGAGGCACCATAATTGGAGCCATGCGAATTTGTTTTGTTTTATTTCCCTGTTTTCACATTTATTAATTATCGAGGGTTAATTATTTCAATAATCGCTAAACTTATATATGTGTCTTTAATTGATCATTGAAGCTTAAAATGTCGAGTTTTGATCCTAAATTTATAATTAATTGTCTCAATAATCACTGAATTATGTCTACGTATTCGATCGATTATTAAAGTTTAAAGTGTCGAGTTTTGATCATTTAATTTATAAGTTAATTGTCTCAATAATCACAAAACGCATATCCATGTTTTCGACTGAAATTTAAATTGTCGAGTTTTGGTAATTAAACGTATCAAGATGTTGAATGTTAGTCATTGATTTAACTTTCATAACGGAATTGATGATGTGACGACGGAATATACGCTTGGCGCCACGTCATATTTAACAAACCAATCACGACACATCAAATTGCAACATAATTTTTTTTTAAAAAATATCTTGCTTAGTCACTAAGTTTTTAAAAACGTCTTCAACGTTCACTAAAGTTTAAGGTGGTCGAGTTTGATGATTAAATTTGTAAATATGATACAACTGACCTGAAAATTTATAAATATTCTTCAAAATTATCTGTTGCATGCAACAAATAAAAAGTCGAAGATGTTTTTAAAAGCTAAGTAACTAATTGGAAATATATTTTTAAAATTTCTTATTTGTCAATTTCCCGTGTAGTAATTGGACGATTAAATGTGATGTGGCACCACATGCACATCTGTCTGTCACGTCATTAATTTCGTTGCGAAAATTAAGTCAATGACTAACATTTAATATTTTGAAAAATTTATTGACTAAAACTCGACATTTAAACTTTAGTGATTAGTTAAAGACATAGACACGAATTTACTAATTATTTGGACAACTAACTCATAAGTTTAGTTATCGAAACCAGCACTTTAAAATTTGGTGATCATTCAAAAACACAGATATAAGTTTAGTGATCAAAACTCGACACTTAAAACTTCTGTGATCAATCAAAAACATCGACATAAGTTTAGTGATTAGTGGAACAATTAACTCGATTATCAATGTAGAAAAAGATAAGTTTTGAAATTAAATATTTAATTAATCAATTTTTAAATTGAAAAAAAAAAATAACTGTATAGTTTTCACTATTACCACCACTTTTTTAACAAAATACTACACCAGACTTTAAATTATAAGAAATGTCAAGTTTTACATCCAAAAACTTCATGAAGAGAGCTCCTAATATTTTAATATATTAAAAATCCTTCGTCTAGATCTCATGAGAAGTTCTTAAAATCTGAGGGAACCTCAGATTGCTGGGATAAATATTCTTATAATATTTTGTTTCCTTATTGTAAAACCCTTGTAAATAGGATTAATTCGTTGTTTTATGCATCCGTTTATCAATAAAGCTTTTGAACTTGGGCCAATAGATTTTTAACCCCGTTTTTGTAGTATTTTTGTAATTTTTTTCCTTTTTTTAATTAAAAATCTATTCGACCCGACCTCGGTTGGACAGGTTGAACCGTGACCCTCTCGTGCGATCGAGTCGATGATTGGTTAGATTTTAAAAACACAGATTGTGAGTATAGACAAAATTATAATTTTAATGTGAGATTGTGTTGAATCTAGCACCCATCAACTGTGGTCATCGATGGATTGAAATTTGGGAGCGGATTATGTGGGAATTGACACAGTAAAAATTAATGTAATTTATTACATTCTGGGGTTGATCTAGTTTACGCCTAGTGCAGACGTCCACCTCACCTTAAATTTTGGATCCCTCATAGCCTCCCTGTTCTTTAACCCAAAGTCTATAACCCTTGACCCCTTCTCCATAACCCAAGAAAACACATTTTAAAGATTTGGAGTCAAGTTTGGTTTCAGTTTGATGTGAGTAGGCAGCACATCCAAAAATCTTAAGTTTAGAAAAATCAGGGAGAGAGTTATTCCAAATTTGATCAGGTATTTTGAAATCAATGGCACTGCTATGTGAAAGGTAGATCAGGTAAGAGGCAGTTTTTACTGCTTCTCCCCAAAAAAAAATTGGTAAGTTTGAATCAAGTAAAAGATACCTAGTTCTTTCTAAAAGTGTCATATTCATCCTCTAAGCAATCCCATTTTGTTGTGGACTACAAGTGACAGTCCTATATCTAAGGATACCTAAGTCACTGTAGAAAGAATCAAAATCCTGATTACAAAATTCTAAGTCATTATCAGTCCTAATTACTTTGACCTTTCTATCTTTCAAGTTTTGGACTAAAGTGATCCAATTTTTAAATATCTGCATAGTAGCATCTTTAGATTTAAGCAAATGAACCCAAGTTTTTCTAGAAAAATCATCAACTATAAGGAGAAAATATTTAAAACCAGAAACAGAATTGACTGGAGCTGGACCCCATAAGTCAGCATGCAAATATTCAAGAACATTACTAGATTTATGAATGCCTTTGTTAAAAGAATTCATTTTTTGCTTTCCCAAAATACATTTTTCACAAAAATCAAGCTTGTGCAAAACATCTTTACCAAAAACTCCTTTCTTTTCTAGTAGTTTAAGACCCTTTTCACCAAGGTGTCCTAATCTTTTATGCCATAAAATGGTTTTATCATTTTCAAAAACAGCATTAAAAGAGTTGGCAGAGAAAGGATATGTTTTTAACACATAAATTCCATTTGTTTTGGGAGTACTGCAGAGTAAATGATTACCCTTAAAGATACTAAGGTAACCTTTATGCAATCTAATATCACGATATTCAGAATCAAGTACACCAAGAGAAATTAAATTTCTTTCAAGTTAGGCACATATCTTGTATGATTTAAAGCAAGTGTCTTGTTATTTTAAAGTTTCAACAAGACTTTATTAGTACCTTTAATATCACAAATCACATTATTACCAAGTTTGACAGAACCAGAACATTCACTACTGAAGTTAGCAAATATATCCTTTTCAGGACACATATGAAATGTACATCCAGAATCAAGTATCCACTCATGCATGTTATCAGATTCAGTAGTAACACACACAACACCATTATTTTCTTGATTTGCATCTTAAGTTTGATTACTAGCTCCTACTTCATTTTTTCTTTTGAAGCAATTTTTAACATGATGTCCAGGTTGACCACAATAGTAAAAAAATCTGGGTCTAATGGTGTTATCATAACCTGCAGTATTATCTTGACCCCTAAAACTATTTTTATTTCTAAAATTATCCTGACTTTTGAAGTTGTCTTGATTTCTAAAATTGTTGTGCCCTTTATAATTGTTATCCTTGGGCTTATAAAGGTTGTCTCTCTTTTGGTAATTTCCCTTAACATGTTTTCTATTTGTATTATTCCAGTTCCTGTTATTGGTAGGGACACTCCAATTTTTATTGAAATTGTTCATAGGTAGTTCCTATAACATTATAGGCATTTTTATGGCTATTTTTGAATTCTAGTTCCTTATTCTTAAGGGAAGTATGAACTATTTCAGTGGTCAGTTTCTACCTACCATATTTTAGAGCATTTCTAAGATCTTTAAATTTATGACCCATTACATTTTGAAGGCAGAAAACTTTTTGTTCATCAGACAGTTTTTCATCACAATTTAATAAGCTCTGTGTGATCTTATTAAACCTACTCATATTATCATCAACATCTTTAGATGGGTCAAATCTAAAAAAAATATATTGTTTTCAAAGAAAACATTTATTAGGCAAAGAGATAGTGTCATATACTTCTTCCAATTTATCCCAGAGAGTCATTGCAGTCTTGGTTTTGCCTATTTGTCTAATCACATTATCAGACAAATGTAAAAATATAGTACTCCAGGCAGTTTCATCCATTTCAATTTGCTTATCTTGAGCTAAGTTAAAAGGTCAAGATTGATCAATTGCTTTAGCACATTTCATTTGGAGTAATAGGGCTTTTATTTTCTGATCCAGAGATTGAAATCTTCTTTGCCATTTCAAACTTCAACATCTACTTTTATAGTAGCCATTGAAGTGATGATTGAAATGTTTTTTTAAAAAGTTTTAAAAGAATTTAAGTCTTATTACTTCAAAATATTATGAAAAAAATATACAAAAATAACACAAGTTCTCAAGAAAGCTCAAGTAATCAGTAGCTCAATCCACAAAGTCACAGAATTACAATATCACACAACAACAAGATTGAACCACTAAGCAATATAGCAATCAAGGTTATCATAATCCACTAAGAATCACACTATACAGGTGTCCACAAAGAATTGAGTACTAAAAGAACGTTCTTCCAGTATATCCCTCAACCTAGTTTGGGTTAGCCCAAAAATCCCTCAAATTCCCGGATTTTCAAGAAATCCTGGATAAAGAAAATTAAAGGGGTCCAACAATAGGCTTCAATAAACAGAGAGATTTTGAAAAGAACAAGAAATTCTAAACTAATAATAATTCTAAAGGTGTAGTATGAAAAGATATCACATTTCTGCAAAACAGAGTTACTGCAGTTCCACACAGATTAGAAGCCACGGAGATTAATGCTTCCAACTTCCAGTACCACAAAGTTTATCCAAGAACCACAAAGTTTACCCACCAAGTGAATGTAAGATCCACACAAGGATTTTAGTATATTATGTAAAATATACTAATTTCTTGGGATCGAAATATTTTGACTAAGAGGTCAAAAATCCAGACACCAAATTTTAACAAAAACCCTTAATCAAAACTAGGGTTTCAAAGAATTTTCACAAAGTGTAAAATACCACGAAGATTACTGTAAAGAATTTTTAAATATTCTTCAAATCTAAAAATTTCACAAAGTTTTCAGAAATAAAAAAACGTTTAATATAGGTTTCTCAAAAATATTTAGAGAAATCTTAAATTTCTTGTAAAAAACCACAAAGGAACTGAAGAATCCTAAATTGTTTTTGAAATAAACCAGACAAGTCCTTTAGAAAACAAAGATCCACCACAAAGATTCTGGATCTTACCAGTTCTGAGTCGTAAGCAGTGTATTCACATGAAACCCTAAGGCTCTAATACCACTGTTACGTTTTTATTCCTCAGAATCACTACAAAGAATACACAATACGATTCAAACATTAAAAAAACCTCAAAAAATTTTATTACTCAAATGAAATCGTAAAGTATAGAAAGAAATTTACAGATCAATAAACAGATCTAAAGAAATCAGAATAAATCTCAAAACTCGCACAAACCACAAAGAAATATTACAAATTCAACACTATAATCAACCACTAAGAGTTCCCTCTGATTATACACGAAGAATCAGAGTAAAAACACACAGAAAATGCGAGAGATGAGAGTTCTCTATTCAGAACCACGAAAAAGACGAAAATGGAAGAAAGACAGAGAGTTATCAGATGAAGCGTCTGGAAGAATTGAGAAGATCAAAACCAAGTTTACACGTCTTTATCCTTCAGTGAATGGTGAGGATTTAATGAAAGAGATCCAACGGTTGTAGTGTAAAGGGCGGTGATGAATTTGGGCCAAAACCGGGTCATGAACTTAATATGTATACTGTGCTTCAGTGTTGGGCTCCAGTAGATTTAGGCTTTAACTTTTCTTTTGGACTGAGATGCAGGCCTTGCAACTTGGACTCTTTCCATCAACTGGGCTGGTCCAATTGTCTTCACAGTAATTAAATGAAAAAAGTGAACATCTGGGTGGTTCAAACCTGACCAAAAAAGAATTTATTTTTATGATTGAAACATAGTTTCAACATCTTCTAGAACTTTTGTTTTCTATGGGAATTTTGTTTTAGAAATTTCCCGTTGTACAATAAGTTATTTGGGAAAAATTGAAAATGCCTATTATAAATTTACTCACAAGTTAATAAATAAGTAAGTAAATAAGTAAGTAAGTAAGTAATCTTCATATAAATAACTATTGGGTAATTATATTGACACTACAAAAATTTTTAACTACACTAAATTTTATTTTTAATGAATATCCCTATGCTTTTCTTGTTTTTACACTTATGTTCCCAAGTTTTTTATATAAATCTTTTATCATCAACCATCTATTAATTTTCATATCTTTTCCATAAAGATGATTGTAGTCCAAAATATTTCTTATGAGGGCAAATAAATTTTATTTATCTATCGTATTTTTAAATAATCAAAGTAAATAACTAATACAAAAGTAAAAAATAAATATTTTCCATCATTTTCAATGCACATTAGCAGAATATTTGAATATATAAATATTGATTAAAAACATAATATGTTAATTAATGGAAAGTTAAGAATAATAATGCTTTAGAAAAATTGAGGACATAAAAGCAAAAGTGAGCAAATATTAAAAACCTTTCATGTAATTAAAATGTGGTGTAGATATAAAAAAATTGTGGTGTGAATATAACTACCCATAACTATTTTTATTAAAGTCAAAATTACTAAATTAGATACAATCGTAAGTGTTAAAAAGGTTCTACGTAATATAGTTTAGTAATAATATTTCTAATCAACCTTAATACTATCTATTGTAAATAATAAAGTATTATTTATAGTACTTTATAATCATATATGTACAATTCAATAATTTAATAATTTTCATTTTATACTTTATTACTTAGAAAACACAAAATATATATTATTTTATCGTGTACTTAAAAAAAAAAAAAAAAAAACACCACACCAAGGTGGCGATTTTTATTATTTTCAAAAGGAAGATCCAACAAGTGAGGAGGTACAAGACCAGATCCTCACAAAAGAACAAATACAAAACAAAATACCTAAAAAACAAAAAACTACAGAACCTCTAAGCTAACGAAATGGCCCAATAAGGCAATAGAGACAAACGCTTATAAGCCCACACATAAGTAAATGAAGTTTTTAAGTGTTCGCATGCAAGAAACCATGCAAACACCCAAAAGTTGTATGATTTCGTATAGAGAGAATTCCAATTTTATCCATAAAAAGATTTCTTTGTGAGACCATCCATAAGAAGCCTTATTCCTCCTCTTTCCCATATCGAACCCTTACATTTGGGGTTCCACCATAATTCAGAGTTATCGCACCTCTAATTTCTCCATTGATTTCATTAGCCTTTAGCACCTTTTGTGTTTTGAGCTTTCCTCCCTCCTTTACAAGTAATTCTGCAACCGAGATTACTTCTCTGTAGACATGGACAATTTGTATGTCATTTTGTTTGCAAAAAATGATAATCTTGAGATGGGTAATCCAGATTCTTATATATATTTATTTATATTTTCATCATTATTCCACATGGAATTTATTTCTTAACAATATTCGCGATAGCATTCAATACTGTCGTAATATTTACTTTTTCTATCTTCATACAGTTTCATGTTATCTAATCATCTTTACGAAATATGGCCCGATGACGTAAATGCGACTGTTGGGGGCAATACTATCGGCATCGAGCCAATATATACATATATATAGCACCTCACAGCACATTTGGATTTTGCATCAACAAAAATGATATATTTTAATAATCTTTACAAATATGAAACTTTATGATTTATTTGCCCTTTAAAAAACTGTAATTCCTCTTGAATCATACTTTCCATAATTTGATTTGACAAGAAAAACTGTACAAAAAAGTGGATGAAGTAGGGTCAAATCTCACCCAAAACCATAACCATAACCATCACTACAACTTCCAATGAGACTTATCAAAGAAAAAAAATTCAAAAACAAATTTTGTAGAAAAAAATCGACATTTTATTTTCTACTCAAAGTCTCAAATCCTACTTCTCAAAATTACCCTTTCTCCCCGAACTCTCATCTCTCACTCAACTTCAGCGATTAGAACTTCAATGAAACAATATTTTTGGACCTTTACAAGCTTTTAGAGTTGAGAGATTTTCTAGGGTCGTGTGCAATTTTCAAGTTTTGAAGAAGGTGGTGTTTGAATTTGATACTTGGAGGGGATTTGTGTTGGGTAATTGTCTCAAATTGCCAATGTTGGAGGACTTTGAAGAAGGTGGTGTTTGACTTACGAAACTTGTTACTATTGATTACGTGTCCTAGGTGGATTAAATCTTTAGAAGAGCAATTGATCAAGGAAACCAATTTCGCAGTCCATGTCGAAGTGAAATACAGCCATGACGTGATTTGTTCTATATAAACACACGTATTATTCTCCTTTGTTGTAGAGCACATTGGTTAGAGAGTATTGTGAGGAAAAATGTAGTCTAGCATCTTGATTTTTCTTGGATTCTTTGTGGGTTGTATAAAGAAGTAGAAATTGGTAGATGTGGTAAAAATTAGTTATTTTTCTTACAATACTTGGGGGATTTGGTGAGTGCAAAGTCTATATAATTGTAACAATTTATTATGTAGTGAAAAACTTTGGTGGTCCGTGGACGTAGGCAAGTTTCCGAACCACGTATCTGTGTTCGTATTTTATTTTCTTGTTGACTCAATTATTTCTTGAACTTCAAAAATTCCTATGGGTTAATTAGAGAGTGAATTTGTATGTAATTCCCGAGAATTTGTTCGATTCTTGGAGCTTTTGGTCAGATTTTTATGAGGTATGAAACAATGTTTGTCAATTCATGTTACAAGTTAATGAATCTAAGACTAAATTTTTTTTTACTGCGATCGTGTATGATTCTAGTAGTTGTTAACTGGTTTAGAGGTTTTTTAAAATATTAATGTAGGTGGAATTTGATTCTTCATTGTTTATATTTTGAAAATAAATATGAATTTGGTGTGAAATCATGTTTTTCAAACTTTTGTTGGGGCCAAAGGAGAAGAAAAAGAATAATAATAAATAATAGTAGGAGATTAAAGTAGGTGAAGATTGATGAAGAGTTTAGCTCTTGGATAAGGAGAACAAAGTTCCCTCACACTGACTATCATCCATTAGATTATTCAATATTGGCTTCTGTTCCTTTTGTCGCTCAACCAGATAGAACTCTAGGTGCTAAATCTAGGCCTCGAGAAGGGAAGTTGCCCTTTTGTCCCATCTCAGCCATTCAAATCAAATGTTATAAATGTACTTAATTCCTGGAACAGATAATTATGTAGCCACATTATCTTCTAATTATCTAAGTTTTGTTTTGTGAATTTCGATTATAAGTCACTTTGGATATTATTGACTCTCATCTTGTTTGATAGAGGATGTAGTTGTCGATGAAGAACATAAGGTCGAAATCGAGGCAAATAAAGAAACATTGGAGGTGTATGAGCCTCTTGCATTTTTTGAAAAATATTGGTATGTTGATGGTGCACTATGTTATATGTTCATGGCATATTATTATTATTATTATTATTATTATTATTATTATTATGGTCATTTATTCATTAGATGCATGAGCCCCTAATGTAGACGGGACATCTGTATATTTATAGGGTTTGCCCTCAATAATCCCAGAGAAATAGAATGTTGGCAATTTCACTTGAACCAAAAAATATCATTCCAACGACATTAAAGTATCATCGGTCAACACATGTTCACCTTTCATGAAGAGTGGATAAAAGCATTCAAAGAAATGAGGAGCGGAAGAAAGCATCAGTGATGTGTAGTACACAATTAATACTAGCTGTCAAGAATTTCAGATGTTAAATGTCGAGTTCGACAATTTAAATTTTTTATTTTCCAACACCAATGAAATTGATTGTATTGTGATAACATAATTGCATTAGTACACATCATCAATATAAAAATCAACGTAACTACAATTTTCATACATCAATCCAAAATAAAATTACCAAAATACATTCTAATTGTTACTTTCACAAATTGGATTTGTACATGTCACACGATTATGCCCTACATGGCCACATCTAGAACATTTCTTAGCTTTGATATATGTACATCAATGAAACACACATTTCAGATGCTTGACTTTCATAACATAAACTGGACAACTCCGCATATAGTCGGCAGGGCGTACTGTGTAAACCGACATTTCAATTGTCGGTGTCGACGTTGGTAAACTGTCGAGTTCGACAGATTACTCATCGAACTTGGCAATTCGTACTACGCAATTAGGTGTTAAATGCGCGGGTGGTTATCAAATTCTTCATCTAACAATTAATGTTCTTCATAAATGTTGAACTGTCAAATAACAAATTATAATAAATAATGTTTCATGGTATCATTGGTATGAAGAATTTTACAATAATGGAAAATCTTCATGCATTTATGCGGTAAAATAAGTTTCCATCCTAGTCCAAATCAATGTTCATCAAAATCTCAATTCATTTTAAGAAGGAATTATTTAACAACATCAAAATTGTTAGTCCAAAATGTTTACCTCTTCAAATGGAATATGAAGCATCTAATTCTATTTTCTTCAAATGTCAATAGAGATTGAGGAAAAATAATAATAGTGCCGAGTAGAAATTAGAAAATATTAAAATAACAGTTTTTTTTATTGCCTTTTTAATTTGTTTTTTAGAATTGATTTTTGTCTAATTTTTTTATCCATTGATTTCTTGTGTGATGTGATCTATATCTAATTAAGTATTAATTGCTTCATCCTTACAATGATAAAGTTTCACAAAAGTGGAATTGGGGGTAAAGTAGACATTTCAAATTCAAAATTAGTCGTTTTTAGCACATTTTAAGAATTTGTTAAGTTTTGTGTAAATTATGCATTGTAGCCTGATCTATGCAAAATCTCCATATATAGCCATTTGGTAAACTATTTATAATCAAGTTTATAAACAACATATTTTTTCAAACCATTTTTTAATAACATACATTTCTTCAAATCACTTTTCAACTACATATCTTACCTAAAAAAATATCACATTTTTGTCGTTATAAGCAAAAAAATTTTATCAAACAGATAGTCTTGTATACTATTTTTGTCTGTCTTAAAAAGATAATCTTGTTTTCATATTGAGCATGTATTAAATATTTCATTCCACATATACCCTTATTTAATATATCTTGATACAATACACACCAACTACTTAACTATTGTATTTTCAAATTTTTGTGGAAAACGAAATGAGTTTACTTCAAACAATAAATAAGGAATAATGAGTATAAATGGAAAATATTGATAAAATTTAATACCCTAACTATACTAACTATCATTTCTTAATTCGTATGAAAATAACTATAGGACTATCTTTTTGGGAATGACAGAATATTATTTAATCTTTACTAATTATCTTTGACGGCTCTGTATGCCAATTGCCATAGAATATACTTTCTCGTATAACGGTTTAATACTATCTAATCATCTTTATCCAATATCTTTGGTGGCTTCGTGCCAATTATCACTGCATTTGTTTTTCCTACTTTCAAATAACATTTACAAAGTATCCTCGGTGGCTATTTGCTAACATAGGATTTAATTTTCTTTATTACAGTTCAATACTATCTAATCATCGTTATCAAATATCCTCAAGGTCACGAGCGTCTGTATTAAATTTTAGTATTAATCCATCATACAAACTCAAGTGCAAGTGCAAGTCCTACAATGGTTGCTTCTTCATCTGTTCCAGTTTTCAAGGCATTTGGTTAAGTGTGGTAATTTGTTTCGTCTTGTTCTGTAGCGGGATTTTTTTTATTTTTTATTTTTTATTTTTATTTTTATTTTTTTTTTAAGTTTCAAGGGTCTTTGTGTTTAATTTCTATGGACATTTGTTTCCTTTTAGCTTATTGTTGGATTTTTAATTTTTTTTTTTTAAGCAGATAAATTGAAAGAAAACAGATTGTAAAAAAGGCAGTTTTCCCCTGTATTTGAAGATAATTTTCTTATTTTATTCAGGAAGTTTTTATTTCTTTCTATTTTTGAAGCTCCTCTACATTTTTCTGCCAATTTTGCCTACGTATTGAGGATTTCATAATCTGAACAAAAATTAAATCAACATAAATAAGTAGTCAGTGAATTAAAATAAACTTATGAATATACCTTATATTTTAACATTAATTTTCCAATTTTGAATCCATTTATTTCTAATATTGAGCAACTAAAGTGCGTTACACGGTTGTCCCACTAGTGTGTGTACATACATGTTTGGCCTCACATATTGAATTATATCCAACAACATTATCTTTGAATTAATTACTTTTCATACATGAATTTGGACTAATTGACAATTGGTTATCTTAATCCTTATCATTTCAAGCACGTTGAATATATTTGATGCTATAAAAATTTCTAACTTTGACATGACAAGATCTGGAGTAACTTGATTCCTAGAAAAGATGAATGGATTTACCTTTGATTACCTGCAAAAAAGGCGAAGGGGAATCTTCTCGTCGCCCCTCCGGTGTGACAATTAGTATTCTGCAGAAAAGTAGAGAAATATATAACTGGAAATATGTTATGTTAATAATGAATAATTCGTGATCAAAGGAGTGGTATTTATAGGACTGAAAAGTCCATAATCTTTTTTGATTAAAGGAGTCCTTTTGGTATAACTTATCATTTAGGAGGAGTTCTATCCTTATCATAATTAAGTTCCTTCCTTCCTTTCCTTTAAGATGTTTCCTTATTGGTTACGTCTTTCCATGGGGCCCAAGAAGGTAGCTCATTGATAAAGCTCATAAACGAAGAATGCATAGAGTCTCGTTTGTATTGGGCCTCTAAGAGCAATATGACCGGGATGGACCGACCACGAGAGACAAGGTAAAGATAAGGTCTGGAATACCTGATCTTAGTGACAGAGTGTGTCCGTGTTAGTATGCCGATCTATAGCTAGATTGAGTAAATTATCAAGTAGCCCGGGACATATATGGTCTGGCATTCATGCCCAACCCTATAACCCTTTGGGCTGCTAGTTTTGAGAGGTCGGGCACAAGATTGACCCTATGGGAAAGATGGGCCGACCTGTTATACTCTATCGTCCAGCTCATCTTTGGACGTTGTGAAATTACCCGATCACTGGCCCCCGTGCATCAGGGATTTGGAAAAGATCTCTGAATGCATTTATTTTATTTTTGATAGCTATCATATTTATTTCTGACAGCTAATGACGCGTTTTCCCAACTGTTTCCTTCTTCAATTAATGTGAGGAGGTGAACAACCATAAGTCAGACGGTTGACACATGACAGGAGCTAACCTATGGATTTCAAAATATTTCCCGCCAATTCTGTCTATATATATGTGATCCCCATAATCTCATTCTTTTTACTTTGCGAATTTTCGAAAGATCAGAGAACTCGTCAGGAAACCATCACGACCTCTCCTTCAACCAAAACTTCCTAGCACTTTAGGTAAGCTCGACTTACCCTGAACTTTTTAACTTTATTATTTATTTCAAAAAGATATGGAGAGACATATAACAGTGGATGACCTTAGGGAGGTAGAAAATATAGACGAACCCTTAGAAGTCGAGCCTTTAGGTTTCTACAAGCCCTCGCCTAATTTTGAGGAGGGTGAGTTTGACAATGGGGAAGAGGTTGAGGACAACCCTCGGGTAGTCTCGAACTCCCGACCTATTATAACCGGGAGCATATTGCCCGGTCATCTTGCCCCTAATGGGTGGAAGATCCTTGTGTATTTTTTATATATTGTGTAGAAGTCTAGGAATAGAGCTCACTGTTAACCTTTGCAAGTGTCTGCTAGAGCTTAAGTACCTGTCCCGATGTAATGCTTCGTTTATCTTTGCGGGAAGGGTAAGTTTGAAGTTTCATGGGTCCCGTCCTCTATAAAATATTGGAAAGAAAGAGTTTTCTTTATTAAACCGAGAGAGGGCGAGACCTTATTTTGGCTGACCTTTAGAAGACCCGACGTTGATAATTTTAACAGGATGGGTAGTTTAAGCGAGGAGGCCATGACAGAGCTCATGGCTGATGTTGTCCGGGTTTGTGACTTCGGTTTACTGGCCAAGAAAGCCAATGATCTTGTGATTAACGAAATTCTAGATCAGGTTGGACTCGACCTTCAGCCCAATAGGCCCCGGCCTCTCAAATTACATAGTAAATATTGCTCTTCTTCCTCATTAGCAAATCCCTTCCCCTATTTTTCCTCTCTTTTGTCCTAACTTTACCTCTTACCAGGGATGGCTTTCGATTATGAGGCGCTTAAGTGCGCAGCCATGGCTAGGGCCCGGGGCTCAAGGGAGAAACTTGCTGAGAATGGGATAACCCGAAGATGTCATAAAAAAGGACAAAAATTGCTCCGTCTGGTTCCGTCCAGACCTCACAATCCAACGAGGATGCTCCTCGCCCGAGGGTTGACAGGTAACAAAGAGGCCGGGCTCCCCCGCCGGCTGATTCATGAGGCTAAGAACCCTACCTTAGCCGATTGTAGGAGAAGGATGCAAGACTCCCTGTATCCCGACTAGGCAAAGAAGTACTAATATGAGGTCGGCCTTGAACAGGGAGTTGAATATGTCATGAGTGCAGCCCTTCAGGTAAAATTCAGGCCTGTAAGAATACCACACTGTTTTTTGTAGAAAATTTTTCAAATTTTATTTCTCGACTTGTAGATGCTGAGTATCACTTGAGGAATTTCCCTCCAAAATATTAAACGTCGGGAAAAGCCAACCAGCTGGTTCACTCTGTGCAGTACGAGGCCACAAGGGCAAACGCCATGGAGGAGAAACTCAAGCAAGCTCTTGCTGATCTTGAAGTGGCCGTCCAAGAGCGTGACTTATCCCAAGAAGAGGTCGCCAAGTTGACAGAGGAGGTGCGTCTAGCCCGGGAACAAGAGGTCCAAGCCCGGGCATCCTCAGTGGAGGCTTTCAAAGGGTCAGATGAATACAAGATGGCTCTTGGAAATTATACCCTGGAATCTTACACCCAGGCAATCAAGCAAGCCCAGGCATGGTGTCTCCTCAAGTCTCCCGAGCTTGATACAAGCCCGATGGCCGAGTTTCCTCTGGGTGCAGATGACTTGCAAGTCCGGACATAATTCAGAGAAAAAATGGGTTCGCAGACCCGACTCTTCTACAACTAAATGACCTTGTTGATATCGGAATTGTGACTACTTGTGGTAAGGCTTCAGATTTTCAACATTCCATGACCGAGGAAGGGGCTTTGAATCCATTGTTCGGAGGCTGTACGAGCCCTTCCCCACTTTTCGAATGACTTCGTACGGTCCTTCCCAAATAGGTCCAAGTTTCCCAGGTTGATGACCAGCGACTTCACTTCTAATTAGGACAAGATCTCCCATTCTGAATTCTCTCTTCTTGACTCGGATATTAAATTTCTTGAACATGGCATGTTGATAAGCAACTATTCTTAGGGCGGCACTTTTCCTGACCTCTTCCAAAATGTCCAGACTTTCCCTCTGCCCCTCAAGTTGATCGGATAACTCTGCAGTCATCGTGCGAAAGCTGGGAATTGTCACTTCTACAGGAATAGCGGTTTCCATCCCAAAGGCTAGCATGAGTGGAGTTTTCCCTGTTGCTGTCTTAAATGTTGTTTGGTTCGTCCAAAGTATTTCCGGAAGGAGATCGGGCCAATCACCCTTGGCGCTGGCAAGACGAGTCCTCAAGTCTTGCAAGATCAGCCTATTTGTAACCTTAGCTAATCTATTACTTTGCAGGTGTGAAACAGAAGTTAACATGTGCTATGTTCCCAGATTCTTGCAGAATTGTTTGAAGGCTTGACACTCGAACTAATGCCCATTATTAGTAATTAAGGTCTTAGGAAGACCAAAACGACAGATGATTGCCTTCCAAGAAAACGCCTCCAACTTTTATACTGTGATTACGGCAAGAGGTTCTGCTTCTACCCATTTGTTGAAGTATTCAACATCCACTGCTAGGAACTTGACTTGGCCACGAGCTATGGGGAATGGCCCAAGTATGTCAATTCCCCACTGTGCAAAGGGGTATGGGCATATAATTGAAGATATTTCTTCTGCTCGTTGATGCAATCGGGCTGCAAACCTTTGACACTTATCACAAGTTTTCACGTAACTGAGTGTGTCTATCCTCATATTGGCCAATAGTACCTGTATCGCATTAACTTCATAAACAATGCTCTTGCTCCCTTGTATCCTTCACAAATTCCTTCCTGAACCTCGGTTTCACGGATCGCAGGTTTAGCTCCCGAGGTTTCTCGCCTCAAGGTAGCTTACCTCTCATTCATTGGCCGGCAAGGCAGAACAATTGGCACACACGCACGCTGATAAGTAGGATGTAAGGGAAATACCTGCAATATGATCATATCATTAAAGCACTTCATGGTAAAATAGGCCAAACGCCTAGCTGTTGCCGACTTGCCGAACCGAATGGGGAGATAAGCATTTTCACTGCGTGACATTCTCCCCCATTTGAATCCGCTTACGTCCTCGTAGCGGGAAGTGAGCTTCGCATCAACACGCACTCCTCAATTGCAGAATTAAACGGCACCATCCCCTCATGGACGAGCATTCACACGGTGGTACTCCCACACTTGCCCGCTGTACCTTGTACATACCGCCTCCGACACCAACCTTCACCATCTGCCCCCATAAGCAGTAGTTCTTCGGTGGACGACCTCCAGCCGCAACGCTGCCCAGCACACCCATCTTCCCCACAGCTTCCTTCTTCGTGTTCTGCAAGCTTGCCGACACGATCGGTGGCCCAAAATCTTTTCTCTGCGAGAATTTCTGTCATTGATCTCCACAAGACCAACAACGCATTCAAGCGAGACCGCTCTGATACCAACTTTCACGGATCGCAGGTTTAGCTCCCGAGGTTTCTCGCCTCAAGGTAGCTTATCTCTCATTCATTGGCCGGCAAGGCAGAACAACTGGCACATACGCACGCTGATGAGTAGGATGTAAGGGAAATACCTGCAATATGATCATATCATTAGAGCACTTCATGGTAAAATAGGCCAACCGCCTAGCTGTTGCCGACTTGCCGAACCGAATGGGGAGATAAGCATTTTCACTGCGTGACATTCTCCCCCATTCGAATCCGCTTACGTCCTCGTAGCGGGAAGTGAGCTTCGCATCAACACGCACTCCTCAATTGCAGAATTAAACGGCACCATCCTCTCATGGATGAGCATTCACACGGTGGTACTCCCACACTTTCCCGCTGTACCTTGTACATACCGCCTCCGACACCAACCTTCACCATCTGCCCCCATAAGCAGTAGTTCTTCGGTGGACGGCCTCCAGCCGCAGTGCCTCCAGCACATGTCGAAGCACATACCCACTACATTCTCGTAAGCCCTGAAAAATGCGCTCCTCAAAACTCCTTCAAAAGCAATCGCGCAACGCTGCCCAGCACACCCATCTTCCCCACAGCTTCCTTCTTCGTGTTCCGCAAGCTTGCCGACACGATCCGTGGCCCAAAATATTTTCTCCGCGAGAATTTCTGTCATTGATCTCCACAAGACCAACAACGCATTCAAGCGGGACCGCTCTGATACCAACTTTCACGGATCGCAGGTTTAGCTCCCGAGGTTTATCGCCTCAAGGTAGCTTACCTCTCATTCATTGGCCGGCAAGGCAGAACAACTGGTACACACGCACGCTGATGAGTAGGATGTAAGGGAAATACCTGTAATATGATCATATCATTAGAGCACTTCATGGTAAAATAGGCCAACCGCCTAGCTGTTGCCGACTTTCCGAACCGAATGGGGAGATAAGTATTTTCACTGCGTGACACTCGGTCATAGCAAGGGTTGCCTCTTTCGAAGTTGAACATCGGAGGTAGGGAAGTGTAAAACTTCGACGGAACAAGGTATTCTGTAATATGGTATACCTCTAAGCCCTTGTTTTGACTCTTCTTACCTCTGCCTTATTATCTGGAAACTTTCCCGACGTTAAATATTCAATGATTGGATCCATCCAACTAGGCTCATGTTCAGAAATATCCATGACATCGGGTTACAGTGTGATACTGGGCTCATGAAGAGTTCGCACGAACACAGTTCTCTCCAAGTGGTCCAAATTGAAAAGATTTAGTCTTGATAGGGCATTTGCTTTGTGATTAGCGGACCTTGGTATTTTATCTACGCTGCAAGATTTGAACTTCCTTTGCAAGTCCATAACCATCATTCTGTAAGATGACATTTTTTCATCTTTTGCTTCAAAAGTGCCATTCACTTGCTCTACCACCAATTCTGAATCACTCAAGACCTTGACATGTTCGAACCCTAGATGTTGGGCTGCCTGAAGCCTGGCGATAACAACCTCATACTCCACGTCATTAATAGTGGCCGGGAAGTCGAATCTAATTGCGCACTAAATCTCCATTGTACCATCATCTTTTTTTAGTATGATTTCGGCCCCCGAGCCTGCGACATTCGATACGCCATCAACTTGCAAAGTCCATGTGGCCTCTTTCCTGTCATGACCTGTTGGCCCCCAAGGTCTTGGAGCGAGTTCGGCGATGAAGTCCGCCAAGACCTGTGCCTTTTATGGGAGGTCAAGGCCTGAACTTAATGTCATATTCCCCAAGATGGATTGACCATTTGAGTAAATGATCAGAGACATCCGATTTTTGTAAGATCTGTTTCAAAGGCTGGTTCGTGAGGACTGTTATAGCGTGGGCTTGGAAATAAGCTCTTAACTTTCTGGCTGTTGTGACTAGGCAAGCGCGAGCTGTTCTGCTAATGTATATCGAGTTTCTGCATCCATCATTTTTCTAACATACTATACGAGTTTTTGGATCTTTCCTTCCTCTTTGACCAGAACGGCGCTTACTGCATGATCTGGAACTGCTATATACAAGAATAAATTGTCTCCCGAATTTGGTTTTACCAATATTGGAGGAGTTCCTAAATATTCCTTCAGTTTTCTGAAGGAGACATCGCATTCTTCATCCCATCTAAACTCCTTATTTCCTCTGAGAGTCTTAAAGAAGGGAAAACATTTGTCTGCTTCCTTTGACATGAAACGGGCCAAATTTGCCCGAACTTACCCCAAAAACTGCCTTGGATGTGAGGGCCACAATTTTATCCGGGTTAACTTCACTGCCCTGCTGAGTGATCATGAATCCTAAAAATTTGCCCGAACTTACCTCGAAAGCGTACTTTGCGAGATTTAGATTCATCCGATGTTGTTGGAGTGTAGAGAAGATGTCTTCCAAGTCAGCTATGTGGTCTTTCTTTCTCGAGCTCTTTACGATCATGTCATCAACATAAACTTCGGTGTTTAGCCTGATTTTTTTTGAGAAGACCATGTTTACCAATCTTTGATAAGTAGCCCCGACGTTATTTAATCCAAATGGCATGACTTTATAGCAATATATCCCTTCATCAGGCATGAAGGAAGTTTTCATTTGATCTTCTTATGTCATTCGAATTAGATGATATCCAGAGAATGCGTCGAGGAAGCTGTAAAGTTCAGAACCTAATTTGAAGTCCACTAATATGTCGATTCGGGGAAGAGGATAACTGTTTTTTGGACATGCTCTGTTTAAATCTATAAAATCTATGCAGACTCATCACTTGCCATTCGGAATTCTGACCAATACCATATTGGCTAGCCATTCGGGATACTTTACTTCCTTGATGAACCCTGCTTTCAAGAGCTTATCTACTTCCTCCTTAATTATTTGCCTTCTTTCAGTAGCAAACTGCCATATTAGTTGTTTTATAGGCTTCTTGTCTGGCATGATATTAAGCCTATGTTCAACAAGTGCGGGGTCAATCCCAGGCATATCTTCTGCGGTCCATGCAAATACGTCGATGTTTTTTCTCAAGCATTGCGACAATTATTCCTTCATTGATTTGGGGAGTTCTTTTCCAATCGTGAAACTTTTTCCTTCTGAAATTGGAACATCTACCAATTCTTCTACTGGCGACATGCGCTCTTTCGCAGGAAGTTCAATTGACATCAGATCTATTTTCCCCTTTCTGATGCAGCTGATATAACAACTTCTGGTTATTGCTTGATTTCCCTGCACTGTTGCTATGCCTGTGGAGGTTGGGAACTTGATTTTTAAGTAATATGTTCACACTATTACTTTCAAACTGTTTAAGAATGGTCTTCCCAAGATAGCATTGTAAGCCATAGAGGTCTTCACGACCTGAAACGGGGTCATCTTAGTCACTAGCTTTTCTCCTAATCCAAGTGAAGTAGGAAGGTCAATTAAACCTTCGGGTCTTACGGTTCCCCCACCAAAGCCATTTGACGGAGTAATGACCTGAAGAAGTCGATCCGCACCCTTCTTACATCAAAATTGCAATTGTGGCACTAATGACAACGGCATCATCATGGGGATATGAAATTCCTTCCATGTCTGAGTTATTGAAACTCACGTTGTTGGAAATTTTATGGTCATGACCTTCCGACCTATCTTCTTGACCACCTAATGCCCAGGAATAAATCTTCCTTGCGTTATTTGAATCACCTCCAGAAGCTATACCTCCGACAATAAAATTTATGGTGCTAGCGGACCTATTCTTCTCCTCTCCTTTTCCCTGATCTTTATCTTCGTTTTTTACGTAATGCCCTAGGAAGCCTCTTTTGATGAGGGCTTCTATCTCCTATTTTAATATTCTGCACTCATCCATAGTATGTCCTGGGCTTTTGTGAAAGTCACAATATTTATGACGATTTCTTTTATCGATCTTCCCCTTGATAGGTTTTGGCTAGCGCAAATCTTCCCGACTTTTGATTTCCATGAGAATGTGAGATCGAGGTGCATTTAATGGAGTTAAATTCTGATGCCCATATCTGCTTCCCTTTGTGTTGGTCCGGGAAGAATTCCTTCCATCTTCTTGCCTTGATCTCTTATTCCCCTGTTTGACACGTTCCAAAGACTGTACCATTGTTCCATGAACTTGATCTTATGCCCTAACCGATAACAGTGCCTCTTCCATATTTTGTAGGTGGATTCTTAGACAAGGACATTCTGAACTCCAGGCCTCGGATGGCTAAGGTTAGTGCCGAAGTTGCCGATGAGATGTGAAGATCAGGAATCAGAAGTCTTTCGGCATTGAACCGGGTCATGAACTCTCGTAGTGTTTCATTAGGTCCTTGTCCCAACTGCAAAAGGGAAACGGCTGTTTTCTTAATTCTTTTGCTGTGTGCAAAGAAGGTCGTGAATTTCTCAGTAAGGTCAGCAAAGAAAGAGATTGATCTGGATGGTATTGTAGGAAACCAGTCTCGAGCAGAGTTTGTTAAGGTTTACGAGAAGGCCTTACATAGTATTTGATCAGGAACATTCTGCATGTCCATGACATCAGTGTAGGTATTCAGGTGGTTTAGGATCTATAGGTCCATAATATTCAAAGATCAGAGGATATTTAAATCTTTCTGGTAAGGAGAACAACGTTATTTCAGGGGTGAAAGGGGTTCTTCTCATGGAAGAGGTCTGACCTTGTGTGTTTTGCCTTATCTTGTCTGCAATTCCTTCCTGAATAATTCTTGAAATTTCCTGGTGTGTCAAGTTGACAGATCCCTCAATCATGGGATGGCACCCCCGATTTCAGGGGAATTGCTATCTACAAGATTAACTAGCCTATGATCTTTCCTGGGAATCGTTCCCGGAGTGTTCAGGTCGGGTGGTGCTTGATGATTATTCTGTTGCTGAAGAGTCTGGCGGAGTTCACGGAGCTGCTGTTAAAGTTCGTTGAAATCATCTCGACTAACCAATTCATTGTCTGGCGTGACTTCTGGGTCTTGTTCTTTCCCAACATCTCCAAGAGGTGGATGATTCTTCCATTCAGCCGAGGTATTGGCAGGAAGGGGTTGACCGTTGGATGCGGAGGGACGTGCTTGACGTCTATTAAACCATGGCTGATTGTATCGATTTCCGCAGACGGCGCCAATTGATACTGTAAAAATTTCTAACCTTGACGTGGCAAGATCTGGAGTGTCTTGATCCCTGGAAAAGATGGATGGATTCACCTTTGATTACCTATAAAAAAGGTGAGGAGGAATGTAACACCCCAAGTTTAAAAATCTAAAACCTAGGCGTGTTAACTTCCATTGACATTATATGCGGAAATAAATCGTTTACACATTAAAATTTTCATTTATCTATTATAAAATTTTACAGAAATTTCGGCAGAGTCTCCTCTATAAATCGGACTTAACCAACCTATAGAGAGACAACATAACCGACATAAAAATTTAAACAAGATCAACCACATCTCAACCACATTCATCATCGCCAAAACCAATTCATTCAATCCCCAAACTCCTCAACATAAAATTTCCAAAAACAATAGACTTTGACAAATGAAATAGTAAATAGTTAAATCATTAATGCGACACCATTCTTTATTCGAAGCTAACTTCAACCAAACCATAATCAATAAAATAAATAAGAAATAATTTAAATGATATCTTAAATAAATTTAACTTTATTAAATAAGGGTGACGATGGGTACTGTCTGAGTCAGCTGCCAAGTGCTCTCCTCGGATCACCTAACTTTCATTACCTGAAATGTTGGGGAGGGATTGGGTGAGTTAAAGCTCAGTAAGTAAACTTTATGCATGTAATGCATGCTTATGACATGAAATGCTTTAAAAATTCAATATATGTATCCCCCTTTTACTTTACTTTGCAGAACTTTCAAACATTTCAAACTTTCACTTAACATTTCAAAAATTTCACTTCATTTCCATCGTGAACTCACTTGATGTAACTTCTAGTCAATCAGATAACAGTGGACAATTCTTATTTGGAACCAGATCACATTTACAAGTAAAATTGCAAAGCGGTTAACTTTCATTCCACCATAAAGCGGCTCATTCACTTTATTCCACCGCAAAGCGGCTCATTCACTTCATTCCACCGCAATGCGGCTCATTACATTCGGGTACGCCGGTCCCCCGCGCCCCATTTCCCACTCGCATCTTTCATGAACTAGAAGTACACCCATTCTTTCTTAAAAACTTTGGATACATACTTTTGAACAAATTTGCACCTTGACACATTCCTTTCATTTAAAATATTTGACTTCCCAATTTCGATGTCAATGCATGTTTGATGATAAAATGACATGATAAGGTGGATGCTTGAACATTCTTCTTAATGACATATACTTTCATAAAGTAAATGAAATTCATCAAATTTATTTCACATTTACATTCAACTTTGATAAAAATAGGTGGATGTTTACTTACTTGACATCCTTAGCATTTACTGTTATCTTGATTTGCAAATGGAAGAGTCTCGGATGCCCCTTGACGTCAATGTGCCAATTATCCTAATTATTCGCATTCATTAATAAATATAATTTTTAACTCGAAACACATTTGAAATTCTTTTTAATACTATCCAAATCCCAACGGAGATCAACACTATTATTTGATTTACAATTCAACTCAAACGGGAATTTAAGCGAAGTCAACATACCATATTAGTAACTAACAATAAAATTTTAGTTCAAAACACATTCATTATCCTTTTTGAACTAAAAATACTTCTAAACAACAATTAAAACTTCAAGTTAATCCAAATGAGGTTTAAAGTTATGTCAAACACCTAGGATGCCATATTTTAAACACAAAAATCCAAATTTCATTACAAGTTAGAAAACTTTCTCACCTTTTAAATTTTAACTCAAATAAATATATCTAATTTAAACCAAAATGTACAAAATACTCAATTATCTCTAACCATTCTTGAAATTTTCTTCAATCAGAAATTTACAAATTTCAATCATCACATAATTAAGCACGAATAGCTGACTAACCACTTAAATTCATATTTTATCAAATTTGAAAATTCACATACATTCACTAATCTGAAATGTACACATACATATACACACATGTGTATCTATTTTCATTACCAAAATTTCAATTAACAAATTCGAAATTAGACTATAATCCAATCTGAACGGATACAAAATATACATATATATAATATATATACTACTATCATAAGATTCCCAATTTCAAATTAACATTTAACATGTGAAATTAAATTAAAAGTTCTGAATCGAAAATCATATATGCATACACATAAAAATCTGAAATCAGAAAGTTTAATCAAACATTTGAAGAAATCTGAGAGTTATACTTAAGGATGATGTTTACATCAATATATATATATATATATATATATATATATATATATATATATATATATATATATATAAACATTACCCAACTCTCCAATTTAACAATTATAAATCGAAAAATTCAACTAACTTAAATTTGAAAAATATGAAAAATCTTCACATATTTACACACACTCAACATATATACACATATATATATACATCTATTCACACATACAAAACAATATATGTAATTGTCTACGCTTGTGTGCGCGGTGTGTGATAATCCATGAGTGTAGTCACTCGCGTGTGCTTGTGTAGTCGAGGAAAAAGATGGGTATGGAAGAAGTGGATTACCTTACCGTGGTGGGGAGCCGGCGAGATGGTGGTTGTTGTTGAAGGAGGAGACCGAGAGAGAGGGACGAGAGGCAGAGGTCGCGAGAGAGAGAGAGAAAATCGAGAGAGTGAGAGTCGCGAGTGAGGGAAAAATTGAGGGTTTTGGTTTTGGGTTTAAATTTTGAGAATTTTGCAAATTAGTCCCTCCTTTCTCTCCAAGTGCATATTTAAGTCCATAAGTTCTAATTTATTTTCCAATTTCCACTAAACCCCCCCCCCAACTTTCAATTTAACACAATAAAATAGAAAATAGCATGCTTAGGCAGTCAAACAAACGATCAGATCAATTTACACGTAAACTATTAAAATAAACAATTTATAAACTTTTAGTTGGCACATTGATCGAGACGACGTCCAAGTCCTTCTACTGCAAAATAATTCAAGGTATTGACATAAAAATTATCAATTTAAAATTTACAATAATATTAACATAATTATTACGTGAAAATTAAAGATGCACGTCAAGAATGAAAAGCAGTATTACAAGGAATCTCCCAGTCGCCCCTTCAGTGTAAGAATTAGTATTCTGGAGAAAAGTAGAGAGAAATATATAATTGAAAAATATGTTATGTTAATAATGAATAATTCGTGATCAAAGGGGCAGTATTTATAGGGCTGAAAAGCCCATAACCTTTTTTTATTAAAGAATGAGTCCTTTCGGTATAAACTTACATTTTAGGAGAAGTTCTATCCTTACCAGAATTGAGTTCCTTCCTTCCTTCCTTTCCTTTAGGATGTTTCCTTATTGATTACGTCTTTCCATGGGGGCCCAAGAAGGTAGCCCATTGATGAAGCCCATAAACGAAGAATGCATAGAGTCCCGTTTGTATTGGGCCTCTAAGAGCAATATGACCGGGATGGACCGACCACGAGAGATAAGGTAAAGATAAGGTCGGAATACCCAATCTTAGTGACAGAGTATGTTTGGGTTAGTATACCGGCCTATGGCTAGATTGAGTGAATAATCAAGTAGCCCGGGAAACATGCCCGAGACATATATGGCCGGGTGTTCATGCCCGATTCTATAACCCTTTGGGCTGCTAGTTTTGAGAGGTCGGGCACAACATCGACCCTATGGGCAAGATGGGCCGACCTGTTATACTCCATCGTCCAGCTCATCCTTGAACGTCATGAAATTGTCCGATCAATATTAATCCTTATCATTTCACGGAAATAGATTATCCTAATCTCTATCATCTCATGCAAATTGTCGTAATCGTTATCAATTAATGCACCTTGTTATCCTAATATATTATTTTAATACAATCTTACTATAAAAATCACTCCTATGCAATTGTGTCTTCCTATTTTCAAATAGTTATCAAAGTTTGCGAAACCTTAAAGTGTGTTATGAAATAGATATATATTTAGCGAATAGAAGGGTTTTTTCAAGAGTGAGAGTTTTGAGTTAATTCTGTTGTTCAAATTAGAAATTAACCATACAACGTTTCAAGTTGGGATGTTGTATCTTAGAGGAGACAAGTCAGAGATATTTTTATTGCACAAATGATTGACATTATTTCAAAATTGTAGAGGGCTTAAATTTCCTTAAAGAGAGCGACATATCCGCACCTTAGCCTAATTGGTTACAATTCCTATTTCCATTTTCTTTGCAAATTTTTTATTAGAATTGTATTTGCATTAACAAAAAAGAAACCATTTTTTATCAAATGTTTTTTAGCATTCAACCACTACAGTTTGATTTCACTTTTTTTAGGTGAATAATAAGATTTACTTAGGGATGGGCAAAAGAATCGAAACCAACAGTTCAATTCGGTTCCAGTTCGTTTTCGATTCGGTTCTTTCAAAATTTTAAAAGGTTCTGATTCTAGATTTGAAATTAGAATCAACACTAAGAATCGGAACTGATAGAACCAAACATGATTTTTAATTTTTTTTAAAAATAAAGGTATCATTAAAGAATAAATTATTCATACTAGGCAAAAGATTGACGATGTTTGAGATCATGAGATTTGAACTTATCTTTTTTTTTTTTTTTTTAATTGAATGATGAATGTTTCGATTTTGTATGTATGTCAAGTAGTGATACAACTTATGTTAGTATTAATAATTTAGTTTGAAAATCTCAATTTATGGAATCTGAATCAAACCAAAACTGGATGGTTCCGTTCCAATTTTTCTCTTACAAAAATAATCAATCCATTGATTCTTAGTTCGATTTCATGAAAATTAAAACTATATGGAACCACGTACATGCCTAAATTTACTCGCGCATTGATTCTAGACAGTTTTCTCAACGATATGAATTGGTATCAGACGCTAATTTAGATATACGCACGCATTTTGTTATGTCGGCGTATCATTTTTGAATGTGGTTCCTTATTGGATATGCTTAAAATGTTTACTTATACATAAATAAGGAAGTTTGAAAATAAATAATATTTATATCGATCAAAGTCAAAAACAAGAAATTATCTTAATGTGACAGTAAGTGCATGTTCAGTTGGGATTTCGGAGAATATGTGATTAAAAAGTGTGAAAAATGACGTATCTCATAGAAATGTATGGTTGAAAATGAATTTACGAAAAAACTTGAAAAAAAAATGTGTAAGAGCAAACAAGTTCTAAGTTCAATATAGTTTGAAAGTTGCCCCAAGGGCACATCTCTCAGTTGTAAAGGGGAGGGCTGGTAAGGCTCAGCGCAGTGGTGTGTAGGGTTCGAATCCTGAAATATTGAATTTGTGTGTTGTCGTCAGGATGAGTTACTCAAACTTTGGGCTTACCATCAAGTCCTCCACCCTGGCTCTGAGAGGCATAACATGCGATTAACCTCCTCAACCAATGGCTCAGGACAGGGTCTGTTGGGGCCCTCAAGGTGTAGGCTACACCTTTTTAAAAATAGTTTGAAAGTTAATAATTTTTTGAACTTTTAAAGGTAAAGGTAACTTGATCAAATATGTTTGCAAATTAAAATTTAGCTCATTAACGTTAATTTTAAAGAGTTTATTTGGGAAAAAAAAAATTGAATAATGATTTTTAAGAGAATGTGTAATGTAAGAGTAGGGACTTTTTTATAGGTTTATGTGTAATATTATTTTATTTATAAATGTGGTTGAAAAAAAGAAAAGAAAAATGTCTGTTATTTATAAAGTGGCCAAAAAGGGGCTTAGTTGAGAGTAAGAGTTTGTTTGGTAATGTGAAAAGTTTTGATTTTTATAGTTTATTTTTTATTTTTTATGAATGTGTGGTTTAAAAATATTTGAAAAGTCAAAAATGGTAGGCTTGACTAAGAATTGATGGTTGAGATTGAATTTGAAAAGTTGTGATAAAAATTTTACTATTACCAAACAAGCTCTAACTTTTGCTTATTTAGGCTCTGTTCAGTAACACTGTAACGATTATAAATCAGTATATTTATGTTTTTGAAATGAAATGTGGTTAAAAAGTGGAGAGAAAAAATTAGTGATTAAAAGTGATTTGAGAAATTATATTATTTATAAATTGATGTATAAATTATAATGAGTGTGATTGCGTTAAAAAAAAAAAGGTTAGCCAAACATGATACACCTTCCTTAATTGAATTTTCGTCTCCTATTTAGTCATATTACGCTTCGTTCTTTGACGCACTACGTTTTTAATTTGTTCGAGTTTTTTATTCAGATTTATTAATTAAGAACGAGTCAGAAACGACCCCATCCTCATTTCGGGGATACTCTTTAATTTTTATCCTCTTCCCTGTCCCTTCTCCACCTTTATCCTCATTTCGAGGATACTCTTTAATTTTTATCCTTTTCCCTGTCCCTTCCCCACCTTTATCGAGAATTTCCCACCATGCTGCCATCTCTAAAATTCTATTCTAAACATCAAATTTTATGCCATAATTAACCTTATTCTTTTGAATTAATTTACTTAGTCAGATTAATTTACTTAATAATTTACCAATTTTTGTGTTGACACAATTATAGTGATTGATTTTAAAGATGATGTGATTCATAAAGTGATGAATGTCTACAAAGTGTATTTTAGATAAGTCAATCGGTAAATCAATAGACAACGTAGCATGTTTCCATTCTTTTTGCATTTGATGATACTAACCCTCACCAGTAGGAGAAGAAAACCAACATTTATATTGTGGTACATTTTATACATAAACAAACTACTAACATTCATTTACAAAGCATTAAAGAGAACATCATTGTGCAAAGTCAGTTAACATACGATGATGTCCGATTAAATTAATCAACAATAATTCAAAAGTGAGCCACGTCAACAAACTTCTCCAAATGGTCAAATAAAAATTAAAAGCTCCAGTTCAATTTTCAATTTTTTTCCTCTAAGTTGTTGTAATAAGTTGTGACTCTTCTCAGAAATCAAAGATCAGCAACTTGCTTCTTCCTTTTACTAGCTCAGCAGTCCTGTAATGTCCGAATCAAAACAAACTGTGAATAAGTATACATGAAAGGGATGAATTGAGCTATTTATTCCCATAATACAGATTAAAAAAATCAAGAATCAAAGTGCAACAGCTTACTTCTTCTCTTCACCTCCTGCATCCCTATGATGTTCGAATTAAAATAAATTGTGAGAAAGTATATAGGAAAGGGATGAATTGAGGCTTTTATTGTCAAAATACTTATTAAAAAGTCAAGAATCAAAGTGCAACATCTTACTTCTTCTCTTCTCCACCTCTAGCAGTCCTGTGACATTCAAATTAAAATATATTTTGAGCAAGTACATCGAAAAGGGATGAATTGAGCTATTTATTGCCAAAAATACAGATTAAAAAATCAAAAATCAAAGTGCACCAGCTTACTTCTTCTTTTTTATTGTCAAAATACAGATTAAAAAATCAAGAATCAAAGTGCACCAGATTACTTCTTCTTTTTTATTGCCAAAATACAAATTAAAAAATCAAGAATCAAAGTGCAGCAGCTAACTTCTTCTCTTCTCCACCTCCAACAGCCCTGTGATGTTCAAATTAAAATAAATTGTGAGCAAGTATATATGAAAGGGATGAATTGAGCTATTTATTGCCAAAATACATATTAAAAAAAAAAAAACTAGAATCAATGTGCAATAGCTTACTTCTTCTCTTCTCCACCTCCAGCAATCCTGTGATGTTCGAATTAAAATAAATTGTGAGCAAGTACATATGAAATATATGAATTGAGCTATTTATTGCCAAAATACAGATTAAAAAAAAAATCAAGAATCAAAGTACAACAGCTTACTTCTTTTCTCCACCTCCAACAGTCCTGTGATGTTCGAATTAAAATAAAAATTGTGAACAAGAATATAGGAAAGGGATGGATTGAGCTATACATTGCCAAAATATATATTAAAAAATCAAGAATCAAAGTGCAACAGCTTACTTCTTCTTTTCTCCACCTCCAGCAGTTCTGTGACGTTCGAATTAAAACAAATTGTGAGCAAGTATATAAGAAAGGGATGAATTGAACTATTATTACAAAAATACAGAGTAAAAAAATCAAGAATCAAATTCAAAGTGCAATAGTTTACATCTTCTCTTCTCCACCTCCAACAGTCCTTTAATGTTCAAATTAAAACAAAACGTGAGCAAGTATACAAGAGATGGGTGAATTTGGAGCTATTTATTGCTAAAATACAGATTAAATAAATAAATCAATCAAGAATAAAACTACATCAGCTTACTTCTTTTTTCCACCTATAGCAGTCCTGTAATGTTCAAATTAAAATAAATTGTGAACAAGAATGCACGAAAGGGATGAATTGAGCTATTTATTGCCAAAATGCAGATTTCAAAAAAAGATCAAGAATGAAAGTGCAGCAGCAGCTTACTTCTTTTCTCCACCTCCAGCAGTCCTGTAACGTTCAAATTAAAACAAATTGTGAGCAAGTATACAAGAAGGGATGAATGGAGCTATCTATTGCGAAAATACATATTTAAAAAATCAAGAATCATAAAACTAAATATCATTTAACCAACAAAAGTCGTGCTCAAGTTCATCAAAACATAGTGAGCAAATATTTCAATATTTAACAGTTTAGCATAAACATTGTATATTAATGGCATTCACCTGATTGTTCGAATAGCTTTCATCCGAAAGTGACTTCGCTTCTTTTTTCCCATCCGACTCATATTACGATGAACATTATTAGGAAAAATATACATCCTACAATGGGGACGAATTGGCTGAAATATTTCCATTTGAGTATTTTAGAGACGTCTCCGAAACTCTGCTAAAAACCTGACCACTGAACCCCTATCTACAAATGTATTTAAAAAAAGAACAAACAATTAAAACAAATTATATTGCTGTCAAAACTAGAAATTAGAACAAATGTATAAAAATTGGAATAAATAGGACTACAAAAAAGAATAACATGCATTTTTGGTTGGATAACATATAATCAAGCATCACTTATAAAGGTGCTTGAATAACTTATAATCAAGAAAAATGATTACAACCAACTACAATAATTGGCCGGAAGCAACAATGGCCACAACACAAGTCGAGGTCGCCGGTCGCAGAGTATCAACTGCCATTGTCCCAGTTCTTGAAAATGAGATTTTAGTCAAGGATTCTGAAATTGAACGCTCCAATTCGGGTATTGATCCTTCATCGTCATCTTCGACGGATCCAATGCGAATCGATGGATCCGAAGAAGATTTGAACCTATCCAAATCCTAGTGGTGGTTTGGCAAACGGTGAAAGTAGAAACAAGTTGATTAAAGTTTGGAGATGGTGAGGTCATAGATTTGAGTCAGGTTACTAGTTGTTGGCTGGGGTGATCGGTAGTGAGTGATAGCGCCATGCTTCAGCTATTTTTCTGGTCGATTTTGGACTTGGTAATTTGTGGCAACGGAAATTGATTGTTGCTTCTTGGTCGCTATTGTCCTTTTTGTGGCAACAGCTTGCCATTGCAATCACTTGTTGAAGGTGAATAGTTGTTTCGATGGTTGCAATCATTACAATTTATAAACAGCACAATTTTCGAAGTCATTTTTAATCACACATTTTCTTTAACCATATTTAAACCACACATTTCATATACAATTTATAAACAGCACAATTTTCGAAGTCATTTTTAACCACACATTTTCTTTAACCATATTTTAACCACACATTTCATATATATATATATATATATATATATATATATATATATATATATATATATATATATATAAAGTTTATAAATTGTTATAGCATTTCCTTAATTCATTGAATCATTCGTTTCCTAAGAATTCTTATTTATACTAATCTTTAACCTATTACAGCAACTAATATGTCTTGCACCTTTCCATTGCCTAAAATTCAGTAAGAATGACAATAGGACGGGTTCGGAGTGAGGATGCAATTACCGGTTGCTGCCCCACCGAAAACTTACCATCACTGTCCCCTCAGGTCAGATTAGATTTAGGTCCAACCCGAACCCAATCTAATTTGGTCGGGTTGGTATAAAATTAACACAACCCAACCCAATTGTATGTTTAAACCCAACCCAATCAAGTGTCGAGCGGGTTGGGCTTCGGCTCAATTCAGCATATTTCATTATGAATGAATTACTTGTGAATCTGTGATTGTGAGGTGCTCCATGTTTTAACTAATTCATCTCAAAAACCATTTGTATGTTGATTTACAAATTATCTCTGTTTCACACTGCCGTTCAATCCTTTCATTATGAGGTTGAAGCTCATAAGCTGATAAAAAAACCATAACATATAAAAACAAAAAAACTGAAACAGCACACTTCCCTTGCATCCGAATCCTTATTTTCTAGTTATAAAGCCCGCAAGTTAAGGGTTGTTCAATTCAATAATGCATTCTCCATTAAACAAAATGAAGAATAAAACATTGCAACACTAATTTTAAATAAAAATCATAACTTTAAAAATTGTAAATAAAAAATCTCTATAACGATTCTACAGCAAAAACAAAAAATAGAGATTTACTTACTTAGGTAGTTACCTTGGCTGCTTCGCTTGAGTGATAAACTAAGCCGCTGAAATAGTAGATGTAGATGACTTGAGAAGAGAAGCAAGGACGGCGACGGTGGGGTTAACAATCTATAGCGGCGGGGAAAGAATAGAAAAAGGGGCGAGACGTGATAGAGAGAGAGATATGACGGATGACCTGTTTAGGTTTAGGAAAAAAAGGTGAGGTTTAGGGCTTGAGCCTTGAGTTGAGAGAGTTGGGTGAATCTAACCTAAATGCGTGTTTTCTATTTCTCAAAATCTGATTTGTTCTTTTTTCTTTTTTTTTTTAATAAATTATGCGGGTTTGGGTTGGGTTTTATCGGGTCAATGGGTTAACCCATAATCCGACCCGCTTGTTGTAGCTTAAACTCGAACTCACCTAAAATTTCGTGAAAAATCGATCCAAACCGATCGGTCCGGTGGGGTTGAACGGTTTGATTTAGGTTTTTCCAACCACTATTTATATCCCTATTTATTATTACATATTTTTTAAAATTTTAAATTATTTTGATTTAAATGATATATTTAAATAAGAGTATAACGAGTCAAGAACGTCGTCATAATAAATATATAATAAAATTTAATCGAATTAATCAATATTTGTTAGGGACATTAAAACATTTATCGATTTAGCTCTAACTACTTTAACAAGCAACAACCCAAAATCAAATTAGTCTTAATTAATTCTTGTTCAATAAATGAAGTAATAGAAACAGTACTCGACTCCAAATAGTTATTTCTTGTCTTTTTTAACGCATTGATGTAACTCTTTCCTGCACAAATTAGTCGAAATGAACTCTATTTCATTCTTACGCATAACAAACATCAGTAAATTGGAGTTGACAAAATCATATAATGGAGCAATGGAGATACAATACATATCCTTAATTCGACTTTCAAACTCATGAACATTTTGTAATTACAATAAATATAATTCCAATCTGAGAATTCATTTGTAGTACAATCTTCTCCTAATTAATATGAATTCATTTCTTGTAGCAAAATGATGTTTGATCTGTTTGTTTCATTGACTTAAGCTATTGGGGCATAGTTGAATAAAAAAGTTTGCTTGTTTCGTACAGTTAATAAAAAACAATTTGTCTTTTGAGATGAGTAATTGATCCATTTTATTTATTAGACTTATGATGTTTTTAATTTGTTTGAGTTTTTTTAATCGGACTTATTAATTGAGAACGGGTCTGGGACGATTCGAGAACGGGGATTGTCATCCTCGTCCTCGCCCCATCCTCATTTCAGGGATACTTTTTAGTTTTTATCCCCATCCCCGTCCCTTCCCCGCCTTTATCGGGAATTCACCGTCCCGTTCAAGTCGAGTACTCATTGGATTTGAGAATCCCGCGCCCATTGTCATCCCTAAAATTTACTTCTAAACATGAGATTTTATGCCAAAATTATCCTTATTGCTTTTTGCATTTGACAATACTACCCCTCACCGGTAGGAGAAGAAAACCCACATTTATATTGTGGTACATTTTATACATAAACAAACCAATATCATTCAGAAACATTAAAAAACATCATTGTGCAACGTCAGTTGACATACAACGATGATGTCCGATTAAATTAATCAACAATAATTCAAACGCGAGCCACGTCAACAAACTTCTCCAAATGGTCTAATCAAAATTAAAAACTCAAGTTCAATTTTTTTTCCTCTAATTTGTTGTAATAAATTGCAACTCTCCTCAAAAATCAAAGATCAGCAGCTTGCTTCTTCTTTTCTCTAGCTCCAACAATCCTGTAATGTTCAAATTAAAACAAACTGTGAACAAGTATACATGAAAGGAACTAATTGAGCTATTTATTGTCAAGATACAGATTACAAAATCAAGAATCAAAGTGCAGCAACTTATTTCTTCTCTTCTCCACCTCCAGCAGCCCTGTGATGTTCGAATTAAAATAAATTGTGAGCAAGTATATAGGAATGGGATGAATTGAGCTATTTATTGCTAAAATACATATTAAAAAATCTAGAATCAATGTGCAATAGCTTACTTCTTCTCTTCTCCACCTCCAGCAATCATGTGATGTTTGAATTAAAATAAATTGTGAGCAAGTATATAGGAAAGGGATGAATTGAGCTATTTATTGTCAAAATACAGATTGAATAAATAAATAAGTCATTAATCAAATTGCAGCAGCTTACTTCTTCTTTTCTCCACCTCTAGTAGTCTTGTAATGTTCAAATTAAAATAAATTGAGAGCAAGAATGTACGAAATGGATTAATTGAGATATTTATTGCCAAAATACAATTTTTTTAGAAAGAAATCAAGAATCAAAGTGCAGCTTACTTCTTCTTTTCTCCATCTCTACCAGTCCTGGTAATGTTCAAATTAAAACAAATTTTGAGCAAGAATACATGAAATGGATGAATTGAGCAATCTATTGCGAAAATACAGAGTAAAAAAAATAAAAAAAATTAAGAATCATAAAACTAAATATCATTTAACCAACAAAAGTCATGCTGAAGTTCATCAAAACACCGTGAGCAAATATTTCAATATTTAACAGTTTAGCATAAACATTGTTTATTAATGACATTCACCTAATTTTTCGGATAGATTTCGACCAAAAGGGACGACTTCGCTTCCTTGTTCCCATCTGACTCTCACAGTGATGCACACCATTAGCAAACACATATATCCTATGATGGGGACGAATTGGCTTAAATATTGCCATCTGAGTAATTTAGAGACGTCTCCGAAACTCTGCTAAAAACTTGATCTCTAAACCCCTGTTTACAAATGTCTTTAAAAAAAGAACAAACAATTAAAACACATTATATTGCTGTCAAAACCAGAAATCATCATCACTATCACTAATATTTAAAAGTGTGGATGTGGAGGAAACTTTTGATTGACAATTATATCCTTCCTATTATCTTTCTTTTATCTATAATACCCTTAATTAAAAAATGTATATCCATATAAATAAATGTGTAGTGACTTTTCAAATGACTTTGATTTAAACAAAAAGTTAACCTTAAGATATAATGTCCTTGCATTCAATAGATATAATTTATAAAACATTTATGTTGATGACATTTTTTCAATCTTTTACCACATTTTAATTCAATGTATATCTTTGTACGATTTTTGAAATTGAATTATTATGACGTTAATTCAACTAGAATTTGTACAATCTATCATATCTAATGTTTAATGAACAAATTATAACTTTTTTAAATATAAATTGAAATTGGAAGTTTATGTTTTTAGTTTATCTAACTTCATTTTTTTGTCATTGCATCAATAGCTCATTTGAATATAGATGTATATATTTTTTTTTTTATCTAATACAAGATTTTGATAATATTATTGCTAAATTAAAATAACATCACAAAAGAAATAGTATGGGCTCGATTAAAAAAATCAACATGATGAATAATTGGAAAATCATGAATTGAATTAAAAATTATGTTTTAAAGCCAATAACTTTTTGAATAACTAAAATAAAAAGTAAAGTGGGTTATTTATTTAGATGCTAACATTAGAGTTATTTTGAAGAAAAATAAAATTCTTGTTTTTTTTTTTACTCAAGCAAATAAGATGTAAGTTATTAAAGCATATTTATAGATTTCAATCGTCACTTATATGGTGAATGTAGTTAAATGAAAACAATGAAACATCTAGATTGTTCAAACATAACCAAAAAATGTTATAGTTGAAACATATTTTCAACGTCTTCTCGAATTTTTGTCATAGGCATTATTTTTTATAAAATATCTGATGTACAAAAAGTTAATTAGGAAAAACACAAAATGCCGATTATAAAATATACTCACAAGTTAATGAATAAGTAAATGAGTAATTTTCATATAAATAACTATTTTCCCTGTTAAAATATTAACATTAATTAATTTGACTCAAACATCAGAGTTCAAAAAAACATTCTACCTAACATGATTTAGTAATAGTACTTCTTAATCTGCGTTAATACTATCTATTTTAACTAATAAAATATTATTTATAATACTTTATAATCATATATATGTATAAAATATGATAATTTTAGTGATTTTCATTCATTACATGGAAGACACAAAGTACAGATTCTTTTATCACGTACATATATAAGACTTGTGAAGCACGTGGAGAAAACTAGTTAGAACAAATGTATCAAAATTGGAATAAATAGAACTACACAAAAGAATAACAGGCATCTTTGGTTGGATAACATATAATCAAGCATAACTTATAAGGATGTTGCTCGAATAACTTATAATCAAGAAAAATGACTACATCCAGCCACAATAATGGCCCTAAGAGACGCCGTCGAAGTCGGACAAAACTAAGGATTGTGCTTGAATAAATTATAATCAAGCATCAAAATGATACAACAGCTAAAAAGTGAATTCCTTGGTTAGTGCTCTATGACAGAGTTAAAAGTTGTAGCAAATCAAAGATAGACAAGAATTTAAAACTTATTACAGGACTGAAAATAAGAACATAAAAAGGGAGAATCAACTGAAAATTTTGAGAATAGACAGAAAAGTCATTATTATGATGTTCTGAAATATCTTTATTTGACAAGAAAGAAAAAAATAGAAAAATCACTATAGGACAAAACTTTGAGAATCAAGCTAAACTCATTATATTGAGATATGAATTTACATGAAGGAAAAAATAATTACAAGTTACAAGCAAGGGGTTACGGTTACACGCAAGAAGACTTTACATGAAAAATCACCCCATTTGGACAAGAAAGGGCAGCTATCGAGATTCAAACGAGGAAGACCAGAAGCAAAATCAGATTTGAATTTTGGGAGCTGTTACCAATGCAAGTGGCTGGGAATTTTCTGCTATTTTCCTTTTTTATATTGATTAGTGTTCCACCTCGTGCTTCGCACGACTTATGTACGCAATAAAGGAACTTATACTTTATATCTCTTGTATAATGAAAATTATTAAAATCATCATATTATACAAATATAATTATAACCCACTGAGTATACAAAGTATAATAAATAATACATTATTATTTACATACATACATACATACATATATATATATATATATAGTATTAAGGTATATTAAGGAGTATTAATACTAAATCGTGATAGGTAGAATCTTTTTAAACTTTTATGATCATGTCAAATCAATTATTATTAATAATTTTAACTTTAATAGTAAAAATAATTATTCATATGAAAATTACCCGATTACTTATTCATTTATTAACTCATGAGTAAATTTTGTAATAGGCATTTTCAATTTTCTCAATTATTAAGTGTACATCATGACATTTCTATAGGAAAACGAAAATTTGAGAAGACGTTTAAAATGTGTTTGGACCATAGAAGTATTTTCATTCTTTTGTCAGATTGAACAAGAGAGATTTCATTTTTCATTTGATAAGGATTTAAATAAGATTTTTATTAGATTTTGATAGAAGTTGATGAATTTGTGTAGTAAAAAATTTGTAGGTTCCATAAAATATTTAGTTGGAATTAATTGTTAACTTTGACTTAGATTAAAATCAACACCAAACGGGGACTTAACTACGTTCATCATATAAGTGAAGATTGATTACTTATTTATTTATATATATGTTTTAATAACTTACCTTTTATTGCGCTTAATAAAAAAAAAAAATTCAAAGTGACTCTCATCTTAGCGTCCATAAATAAATAACTCTATATTTTTCATTTTGATTAATCAAAAAGCTATTGGTTTTAAAATATATTTATTTTAACATAAATCGTAGTTTACCAATTATTCATCATGTTGATTATTTTAACCATCCTCATACTATTTATATTGTGAGATTATTTTAATTCTGCTATAATATTATCGGAATCTTGTATTGCATAAAAAAATTATGTCTATGTTTGATTTACATTGTAAACTCGTAATGATTCAGTTTTAGAACTATGTAAACATGTATATTAAATTACAATGTGGTATAAGATTAAAGGGTTATCAATAAACATATTTTATAAATTATATGCATTGAATATGAGGACCTTATATTGAAAATTGAATTTATTGTTTAATTAAATCAATCATTTGAATGTATCAACAAAAAAATAAAAATAAAAATCAATCATTTGAAAAGTCATTCAACATTTATTTATGTGAAAATATATATAATTTTTTTAAATTAAGGGTATTAAAAACATAAGAAAATAGAAGTAAGGACATAATTGTCAATTAAAAGATTCTCACACATCCATGCTTTTATATATTAGTGATAGTGATGATAGTGATAGTGATGATTAGTGACGGTGATAGTGATTATAGTGATAGTGATGATGATTTGAGCAAAATGGATCACAATCCAGTCCTCCTGCACGTAGGAGAACTTATATGAGCTTTGCCAAAGCTCATATTTAATGGTGTCAGCTGACACCTTTAATTATTTTTATTTTTATTTTACATTTTTTCTTTTATATTGTAACTTTTGTTTGATAATATTGTTTAGTTTATAAACTAGTTTAATTATGATTTCGAGGTTAAAAATAGTGGTTAAAAATACGAGTATAGAAAATATGTGGGGTTATAAAGTGATTTGAAAATTGTGTAGTTTATAAATCAGTTTATTTTATTTACCAAATGAATGTTTGTTCTACTTATTTTATCTTATAATTTGATTTTTTGTCATGTATTATTTTTATCTTTTATTTTGTCATAATAAATTTTAATATACATACATATATTAAATTTCATTTAATATTCATAATAACACCGTAAATTAAGTTTGATATTCAAAACATCACAATACATTTAATACATGTTTTGTTTTGTAAATAAAGAAAAATGACTTACCAAAGAATTCAACAAAAAAAGAAATAAACAAACTTTGAAAATATTTTTATCCTTTATTTTTTCTTTTTTTGAATGAAGTGTATTTTTTGAATGAGTGAATGAAATGTACATGAAGAATGAATTTAATAGGCAAATGTGTTTTTGTTTGATAATAGTACTGTTTGATTTATAAATTGAATTATTTATAATTTTGAGGTAAAAAGTATTGGTTGAAAGTTGGAGAGAAAAAATGTGTGTGATTAAAAGTAATTTGAAGAATTGTGTAATTTATAAACTGGTTTATAAAATAAAAAAGGTTGTCAGCCGATTAATTGCGACTAACAACATGTGCGCTTTGACACAAGACAAAGCTCACTTTGTTCTCCTGCGCGCAACGCGTAGAAGAACAAATTTGAAATGGATCATTGACCAAAGCTCAAGTTGGCATTTGAAAGGTCGGGGAAATTGGAGTGATACCCTGATACCAACTAAAGTTTTGATAAGTGCTACCTACATTTTTATCTTTTGGAATTGAAAATGGACTAGTTATTTAAAAATATTGTGAAACTACCTTGGAGTGGACTAGCTAAAAATAACGAACCAAAACGGAACATGGTATGGAGAAAAAATAGGGATACACTAGTACAGAACTACCTAAAAAAAATAACATATTAGGGTCTTTCGAGCGTTTTGGTCATTAGGAGGCAAGAGGGCAATATCCAATGTAAATTAAAAAAAGATCTCGGTATGAAAACTAGAATTTTATAAGTTGCTACAAATTCTCAAATTAGTTTAATATTCACTTTCATTAAATTGCTAATAATAGTTTTAATTTTAAATATTCAAATTTAAGTATCCTCAGCAACCTGGAGGAGATGAGTGTGGCTAATATGTTATAAGAAACATGTTTGAGATAGTCACAACATATTCTCAACTTACTTCTCTACATGAGGAAATTGACGAGGTTCAAAATTTATAGGGCAAATACTTCGTCGAAGAATGTATGTAAATTTGGCTCATTTTATGTTAACATGTACAAATTTTTTAACGATATTGTGAATACAAAATTAATTAATTTGAAATTTTGTTTATTTAGTTATTAAGTTTTGTTCTGCATTTCTCGATTATATATTTGTTGAAGATAATTTGTTGATGTATATGTGATTGTTATAGTGTATAAAGGTATAATGAAAATATAAATAAATAAATAAAAAGTTAATAATAAAAGGCGTCGATTGTTGTTGAAACCAACGCCTTAAGTCATATAAAGGCGTCGGTTTCCATTTAATAACCGATGCCTTATCATAACTTAAGGCGTCGGTTGTTAATTAATAGGCGTCCCCTATACAATCGACGCATTTTCCGCATTACAACCGACGCCTTTGACTCTTATTGTACTAGTGATATTAACTTTTTTGAAAATGGTATGTTAGTTACAAAATCCATTAGAAACCGATAATCCTATTTCAAAAATCTTATTATTGTCTTGTTATATTATCATTTTACTCTATTTTTTACTGATGATGAAGGCCACAACATTATCAGCTACTCATTTTTTTCTAGCATAATCAGAAAGTTATCCAACTACCGTCATCAGTGTAAGGATTTTAATCAATCGTGTGGGCTTATATGTGAATTATTGTGTATTGAATAAAAGGCTATCAATTTTGGTTAAGCCCATTTAAAGTGATCTAATAAGGATTTTATATATATATCGGGCTTTAATGCATCTAATTAATGTATGGGCTTTTATGTGTAGATACCAGGCCATTACCTAATTCATGATGGGCCGGATTAGGTTAACTGGAAATTCAGTATATAAAGTCGGTTATGGTCTCTGAATCGTACGTACTGTTCATTCTGTCTAGCATCCCATCATCAGAGAGAAAATAAGGACTACGTATTGATTTAGAAGATCCAACCGTCGAATCGTTCATCGTGAATCATATTTGATTAAGGTACGCTTCCGCTTCAGTTATTTAATTCTTGATAATTCAGCATGATGATTTTGGATCATAGATAAATCATTATCTGTGATAAATTTCTAATAAGTGGTATCAGAGCTAATCATCTCGTTGGATTATCAGTTCATTTATTCGTGCATAAGAATTGATTCTTATACACACTGCCGTATGTATATATTCAGTAAAAAAAAAAATATATGGCTGAAATCAGATGTTTTCTTTAAATACCCATATATGTGTATATGGTTTTTTGAATCATGGATTTTGGGTGATGAAAATTGATTGAGTGTGTATATGTATATTCATTCATGTATGTATGGATTTTCGAAATTAAGGTTTGGATTTCCGTTTTGGATTGTTGTGAATATTTGGATTTGTAACTTGATTTTTCGAATTTAATTGTGGTTTTGGTGTTGAATTTTTTGATGAAATCTGGCTTATATTGGTCGAAATTGGGTATGGCCGTTTAATGGATATCATAATCGGGTTGGATTCCGTTGAGTTGGGGTGGCTGGACGTGGCTATGCCCGTATGCGCAGGGGCCGGCACTGGCTGCGTGGGGCGTTACAGGAGAGTAGTGCCGCGCAGGCGCTGCTCCACAATGTACACGCAGACGCGTAGTGCCGGGAGTGGCTGCGCGCCGCGCCGCGCTGCGCTGCTGGAGGTAAGAAGCGTCGGAGAAGGTGGTGCAGCTGGGACGATAGCCTGTAGTGGGCTGCGTTCTCCGGAATTTAGGGGCGACGGTTAGGGTTAATGAAACCCTAGCAGTTTGATTTTGTAGAAGGAACCTGCATTGGAAATTTGAAGCTTTCAGGGACCTCATTGCAATTTTGAACATTATGGTTAATTGCACCACAAGTCCTGACTCATTGTTTTGAAATAAAGTTTAAACCCTACAGGCTATGGAATTTATAATTAAGCCCCTAAGGTTATAAATTATCAAGTTGGGACCTTTAAAGGTTAAGGGTTTTATATTTCAGCTCCTAAGGTTTGAGAATTTTCTAATTCAGTCCATAAAGCTTGAAAATTCTCTAATTTGGTCCCTTGAAGTTTGAAAATTTTCATATTCAGCCCTTAAAGTTCGAAAATTTCTAAATTAGCACTTAAAGTTTCGAAAATTTTCTAAATTGGTACTAAAGTTGGAACTTTTTCTAATTCAGTCCCCTAAAGTTTGAAAATTTTCTAATATAGCACCTAAAGTCCTAAAATTCTCTAATTTGGTCCATATAGTTTGAAAATTTTCATAAATTTTTCATTTTCAGTCCTTAAAGTTTCCAAATTCACTATTTTGGACCTCTAAAGTTTGATTTTCTTTCAAATTGGGACCTAAAGTTTGGAATTTTTCTAAATTGGCCAATTAGATTTTGAAAAAAATTGTAATTTAAACCCTTCAAGCTTATAATTTCACATAATTGGCCACCTAAGGTTTAAGAATATTGCAATTGACTCTCTCAACTTAAGGATTACTTTATTCTAAAGTTTTGAATTCTATAATTCAAACCCTAAAGTCAAATATATATGCAAATCAGTGGATTTTAATTTCAAAGTATGGTACTACGGACTCTTTTGAGAGATATAATATTCGAAAGTGAATTAGTTGAAGCAACATGTTGCCAAAGCAACCTCTCTTGTGGATATTAATCAACTTATAATATTAGATGGTATTTGTGTGTGTTATTCATTGCGGATGTTGATCGGCCCAAAGGAAGGTCAATGTTTGACTCGAATTTTACATGCACCTGTGGTGATGAACACGTGACAATTATTTTGGTTTAATGTGTGATCAATAAATCGGTCCAAAGAAAGATTTATTGGTTAACATGTCTTATTACCAGTGTTTGATCACTACACCAAGGGAAAATTAGGTGTTTGTGTGTTATTTCGTGCGGATATTGATCGGCCCAAAGGAAGGTCAATATTTGGCTCGAATCTCATATGAACTTGTGGTGATAAATACGTGACGGTTATTTGGTTTTACGTGTGATCAATAAATCGGTCCAAAGAAAGGTTTGTTGGTTGACATGTCTTACTGTTAGTGTTTGATTACTACACCAAGAGTACCACTTACAAGCCAATATTTCTATCCAAAGACTAACTACTGATGTTGTGCTGGGTATCTTGTGATGGGCCCTACCATTATTTGAAAGTATGATTTGCATAATAAGGTACTTATGTGAGCTATTTTATTTAAGTGTTATCTATTTAGTTCCAAATTCTGTTAGTAGTATATCTACAAGCTCAAATTTAATCTCCGTGCTTATGGAACAAACTTCAAGGATTGGACAAAGAACATTAATATTGCTCTTGGCTGCATGGATCTAGACCGTGCACTAAGTAAGGATTGAGCAACCTGCTCCTCTTACGGATGAAAGTTCATTTAATCAAATTAGGAACTTTGAGAAGTGAGATTGCTCATGTCGCATGAGTCTAATGATCATTAAGCGCAGCATTTCGAAAACCTTTAGTGGCATAGTATCTGAGGAGGTAAATGATGCCAATGAATTCCTTGCCGAAATTAAGAAACGTTTTGTGAAAAACGATAAGGCTGAAACAAGCACGCTTATGCAAAGCTTGATTTCAATAAAGTATAAAGGCAATGGGAAAATAAGGGAGTACATCATGTAGATGTCTCACACTGCTTCAAAACTTAAGGAACTAAAACTCGACTTGTCTAATGACTTGCTCATGCTTTTGGTATTGATATCGCTTCCTGCACAATATAGTTAATTTAAGGTCAGTTGTAACTATCGAAGAGAGAAATGAACTCTAAATGAGCTCATTCTATTTTGTGTGGAAGATGAAGAAAAGTTGAAGCAGGACGGAACTGAAAGTGTTCACTAGGCAAACACCTCTAAAGATAAGGGCAAGAAAACAAATAAAGAAAATAAAGTTGTTAAGGGTTCAGAACAAAAGAAACCACATAAAGACATTAATGATTGTTTCTTTTGCCATAATTCTGAACATTTGAATAAAGATCATACATAATACCAACTAAAGCAGCTACTAAAACACCTTATGAGCTTTTGACAGGCTTAAAGCTTAGTCTAAAGTATTTCCACATTTGGGGATGTCCAGCTAAGGCTAGGCATTATAGGCCACATAAAGGAACTGGACTCCAAAACAGTCAGCAGCTACTTTATTGGTTATTCTATGCGATCGAGGGGCTATAAATTTTATGATCCCACACTTAAGTCAACTTTTGAAACGGGAAATGCAACATTTTTTGAGGATGTTGAGTTTGGGGGAGAAATAAGGTTAGAGATAGTCTTTAAGGAAGAAGTTGAGGAAGGATCGGTTTCGATTCCTATTGTTGCTTTTGAATATGTGCAAGTTTTTATGCATGTCATTGATCAACAAGCATATCCGGAACCTCAATTCAAAAATATTGAAGAACCTCCCATCCAAAATAAGGTAAATTTTAGAAGTACAAACTCAAAAACCTCAATAACTAAAGCCATTAAGGAGATCCACGAGAGAAAGGGAAAAAATGCTATCCCGAATAATTTAAATAGTATTTTTCCAAGAACATAAGGAAATAATCGAATGGTGGAAGATGGTCCAATCAATTCCATCAGGCCATGCAGGGTTCTAACTCTCAGAAGTGGATTGATGTCGTAAATAAGGAGTATAATCATATGCAAGACAATAAAGTTTGAGATCTTGTCCCATTACCATAAGGTACGAAGCCCATTGGTCTTAAATGGATTTTTAATGTGAAAAGATATAAGGTTCGTCTTGTATCTAAGGGCTTTACATAGAATGATGGCATTGATTATTAAGTGACTTTTTCTTCGGTTTCGATGAAAGACTCTTTCAGGAAATGGATGTTAAGACGATGTTTCTCAATGGAGACATTGATGAGACGGTTTGCAAATTAAAGAAATCTATTTATGTGCTCAAGACAGCTTCTCGTTAAGGGTAATACAAATTTCATCAAGTAATTATCTCATTTGGTCTTGAGATTAATGCTGTTGATGATTATGTGTATTACAAAGTTCAGTGGGAGTAAGTGTATTTTCCTGATTTTGTATGTTGATAACATATTGCTTGCCATTAATGATATAAGCATGTCACATAAAATTATGAGATTTTTGTCAAAGAATTTCGAGATTAAATATAAAAAAATCTTGGTGACGTCTCTTTTGTATTAGGGATTCAGATACACCATGATTGCTCTCGGGGTATTCTTGAATTGTCACAAAGGGCTATATCGATAAAGTACTTAAGAAGTTTGGCATGCAAGACAGTAAATCAGGGGACAGCCCTATTGCTAAGGGAGACAAATTTAGTCTCAACTAATGCCCGAAAAGTTATCTTGAAGTTAAAGAAATGCAGAGGATCCCATATAGTTAAGCTATAGAAAATCTGATGTATGCTCAAATTTGTATGCGTTCGGATATTGCATACATTATTGGGATACTAATGAGATATTTAAGTAACCCTGGGATGGATCATTTGGAAAGCAGCCAAACATGGGTTATAAGTTATTTAAAGAGAACAAAAGATTACATGCTCACATACAGAAAATCGGATCAGTTGGAGATCATATGGTATTATGATTCCGATTTTACTAGATGCCAAGAAAGTAAAAGATCCACATCAGGCTACATTTATCTACTGGTTGGAGGAGCTATTTCCGGAAGGAGTGCTTAGCAAACACTTTAGCTTCTTTCACCATGGCAGCAGAGTTTGTAGTATTTTTGGGGGCATCTAATTATGGAATATTGCTGCGAAATTTTGTCACTGGGCTGCTTATTCTGTACGGTATAGAAAGACCACTAAAGTTATATTGTGACAATAACTCAACAGATTTATATTCCAGTAACAACAGGAGCTCAACTAAGTCAAAATATATTGACATAAGATCCTGATTGTGAAGGATACAGTTCAGAGTGGACACGTGTCAATAAGAGCACATTGGGACAAACTCCATAATTGTGGATCCGCTTACTAAGGTATTAGCACCCAAGGTCTTTCATGAGCACATTGCTCACATGGGTGTTGTATTTCTTAAGGATATTTGGTTTCAGTGGGAGTTTGTATTTTGGGTGCATTAGACACATTTACTGTCCTTTTGGATACGGTTTAAAGTTAAAGTTATTTACAGCTGTATGGTTTCAGGTTTATTATCTCTGAACTCGTTTGAGGATGATCTCACTAAAGTTGGACCAGTTGGAAATATGCATGTTGAAGATCACATTACATGTAATTTCCATGCTACACATCCATACTTGATCCATGTCATTTAGTTATGTCGATATACGTGACCATTGATAGGTTTAGTTACGATTAATGTAGCGAAAGCCGCTTTGATCCTATGTTGATGTAATTGATGGACCGGATTGTTTGGGGATGCATTCAGTAATGATAGCAAAATTCTGAGTACTCATAAGGTTATGATTGATACACAATTGTAAGGTTACACATATAGCCCAAGTAGGAGATTGTAAGGATTTTAATCAATCGTGTGGGCTTATATGTGAATTATTGTGTATTGAATAAAAGGTTATCAATTTTGGTTAAGCCTATTTAAAGTGATCTAATAAGGATTTTATATATATCGGGCTTTAATGTATCTAATTAATGTATGGGCTTTTATGTGTAGATACCAGGCCATTACCTAATTCATGATGGGCCGGATTAGGTTAACTGACAATTCAGTATATAAAGTCGGTTATGGTCCCTGAATCGTACGTACTGTTTATTCTGTCTGACATCCCATCCCTGAATCACGAATCATATTTGATTAAGGTACGCTTCTGCTTCAGTTATTTAATTCTTGATAATTCAGCATGATGATTTTGGATCATAGATAAACCATTATCTGTGATAAATTTCTAACAATCAGTTCATTTTGAAATTTGTTGTGCAAGTAACATTTTCCATATTAGTCTGCTTCAATTCTTGCATTGTGTTTAGGAAGAACTCATCCCTCCATGAATTCTTAATAGTATCATGACGCGGATTTCAATTCAATTAATGTGTTCGTTTATTTTGGTGTTCAATGGGGTTGAATCCAACATGTACCATGACTAATAATCTCTGATACCTTTTAAATATAATTATTGCTTCACATATAGCCTGAACCCGAGTTTAGGCCTCCATATGTCTGAGGTTGTGCAAGCACTGGTTCGCTTGATGCAAAGGGCAGGCGTCACCCAAAAAAGGTTCAGTGACGATTCAGTTTTTACTTTCAAGACTCCAAATCACGAAGGAACTGACTGTTAGAAAATTTATCACAGATAATTATTTATCCAGGATTCAAAATCATCATGCTGAATTATCAAAAATTAAATAACTGAAGTGGAAGCGTACCTTGATCAAACATGGTTCACGATGATCGATTACGGTGTTTGGATCTTCTAAATCGATACGTAGTCCTTATTTTCTCTCTAATGATGGGATGTCAAAAAGATTGAACAGTACGTAGGATTCAGGGACCATAACCGACTTTATATACTGAATTTCCAATTAACCTAATCCGTCCCATCATGAATTAGGTAATGGCCTGGTATCTACACATAAAAGCCCATACATTTAATTAGATGCATTAAAGCCCGATATATATTAAATCCTTATTAGATCACTTTAAATGGGCTTAACCAAATTTGATAGCCTTTTATTCAATACACAATAATTCACATATAAGCCCACACGATTGATTAAAATTCTTACAATCTCCCACTTGGGCTATATGTGAAACCTTACAATTGTGTATCAATCATAACCTTATGAGTACTCAGAATTTTGCTATCATTACTGAATGCATCCCCAAACAATCCGGTCCATCAATTATATCAACATAGGATCAAAGTGGTTTTCGCTACATTAATCGTAACTAAACCTTCAATGGTCACGTATATCGACATAACTGAATGACATGGATCAAGTATGGATGTGTAGCATGGAAATTACATGTAATGTGATCTTCAACATGCCTATTTCCAACTGGTCCAACTTTAGTGAGATCATCCTTAAACAAGTTCAGAGATAATAAACCTGAAACCTTACAGCTGTAAATAACTTTAACTTTAAACTGTATCCAAAAGGACAATAAATGTGTCTAATGCACCCAAAATAAAAACTCCCACTGAAACCGAATATCCTTAAGAAATACAACACCCATATGAGTAATGTTCTCATGAAAGACCTTGGGTTGTAATACTTTAGTAAGCGGATCCGCAATTATGGAGTTTGTCCCAATGTGCTCTTATTGACACATGTTCACTCTGAACTGTATCCTTCACAACCAGGAACTTATGTCAATGTATTTTGACTTAGTTGAGCTCCTGTTGTTACTGGAATATAAATCTGCTGAGTTATTGTCACAATATAACTTTAGTGGTCTATCTATACCGTACAGAATATGCAGCCCAGTGACAAAATTTCGCAGCTATATTCCATAATTAGATGCCCCCAAAATTGCTACAACTGTGCTGCCAAGTGAAAGAAGCTAAAGTGTCTGTTAAGCACTCCATCCGGAAATAGCTCCTCCAACCAGCAGATAAATGTAGCCTTATGTGGATCTTTTACTTTCTTGGCATCTAGTAAAAATAGGAATCATAATACCATATGATCTCCAACTGATCCGATTTTCTGTATGTGAGCATGTAATCTTTTGTTCTCTTTAAATACCTTATAACCCATGTTTGGCTGCTTTCCAAATGATCCATCCCAGGGTTACTTAAATATCTCCTTGGTATCCCAATAATGTATGCAATATTCGAATGCATACAAATTTGAGTATATATCAGATTCCCTATAGCTTAACTATATGGGAGCCTCTGCATTTCTTTAACTTCAAGATAACTTTTCGGGCATTAGTCGAGACTAAATTTGTCTCCCTTAGCAATAGGACTGTCCCCTGATTTACTGTCTTGCATGCCAAACCTCTTAAGTACTTTATCGATATAGCCCTTTTGTGACAATTCAAGAATACCCCGAGAACAATCCCGGTGTATCTGAATTCCTAATACAAAAGAGTCTTCACCAAGATTTTTAAACTCAAAATTCCTTGACAAAAAATCTCATAATTTTATGTGACATACCTATATCATTAGTGGCAAGCAATAATCAACATATAAAACCAGGACAATACACTTACTCCCACTGAACTTGTAATACACACAACCATCAACAACATTAATCTCAAGAACAATCCGATAAGAATAAAGATTTGCTGTTAGAAAATTCTATCACAGATAAATTTATCTACGATCCAAAATCATCATGCTGAATTATCAAGAATTAAATAACTGAAGCGGAAGCGTACCTTAATCAAATATGATTTACGATGAACGATTCGGTTGGTTGGATATTCTAAATCAATACGTAGTCCTTATTTTGTCTCTGATGATGGGATGTTAGAGAGAATGAACAGTACGTATGATTTAGAGACCATAACCGTGTTTATATACTGAATTGTCTATTAACCTAATTCGGCCCACCATTAATTAGGTAATGACCTAGTATCTACACATAAAAGCACATACATTAATTAGATGCATTAAAGCCCAATATATATAAAATCCTTATTAGATCACTTTAAATGGGCTTAACCAAATTTGATAGTCTTTTATTCAATACACAATAATTCACATATAAGCCCACACGATCGATTAAAATTCTTACAATCTCCCACTTGGGCTATATGTGTAACCTTACAATTGTGTATCAATCATAACCTTATGAGTACTCAGAATTCTGCTATCATTACTGAATGCATCCCCAAACAATCTGGTCCGTCAATTATATCAACATAGGATCAAAGCGGCTTTCGCTACATTAATCGTAACTAAACCTATCAATGGTCACGTATATTGACATAACTGAATGACATGGATCAAGTATTGATGTGTAGCATGGAAATTATATGTAATGTGATCTTCAAACGAGTTCAGAGATAATAAACCTGAAACCATACAGCTGTAAATAACTTTAACTTTAAACCGTATTCAAAATGACAGTAAATGTGTCTAATGCACCCAAAATACAAACTCCCACTGAAACCAAATATCCTTAAGAAATACAACACTCATGTGAGCAATGTGCTCATGAAAGATCTTGGGTTGTAATACTTTAGTAAGAGGATCCGCAATTATGGAGTTTGTCCCAATGTGCTCTTATTGACACGTGTCCACTCTGAACTGTATCCTTCACAACCAGGAACTTATGTCAATGTATTTTGACTTAGTTGAGCTCATGTTGTTACTGAAATATAAATCTGCTGAGTTATTATCACAATATAACTTTAGTGGTCTTTCTATACCGTACAGAATATGCAGCCCAGTGACAAAATTTCGCAGTTATATTCCATAATTAGATGCCCCCAAAATTGCTACAAATTGTGCTGCAAAGTGAAAGAAGCTAAAGTGTTTGTTAAGCACTCCTTCCGGAAATAGCTCCTCCAACTAGCAGATAGATGTAGCCTAATATGGATCTTCTACTGTTTTGGCATCTAGCAAAAATCGGAATCATAATACCATATGATCTCCAACTGATCCGATTTTCTGTATGTGAGCATGTAATCTTTTGTTCTCTTTAAATACCTTATAACCCATGTTTGGCTGCATTCCAAATGATCCATCCCAGGGTTACTTAAATATCTCATTAGTATCCCAATAATGTATGCAATATCCGAACGCATACAAACTTGAGTATACATCAGATTTTCTATAGCTTAACTATATGGGATCCTCTGCATTTCTTTAACTTCAAGATAACTTTTCGGGCATTGGTTGAGACTAAATTTGTCTCCCTTAGCGTTAAGGGTGTTCCCTGATTTACTGTCTTGCATGACAAATCTCTTAAGTACTTTATCGATATAGCCCTTTTTGTGACAATTCAAGAATACCTCGAGAACAATTCCGGTGTATCTGAATTCCTAATACAAAAGAGACGTCACCAAGATTTTTAATCTCAAAGTTCCTTGACAAAAAATCTCATAATTTTATGTGACATGCTTATATCATTAGTGGCAAGTAATATGTTATCAACATACAAAATCAGGAAAATACACTTACTCCCACTGAACTTGTAATACACACAACCATCAACAACATTAATCTCAAGACCAAATGAGATAATTGCTTGATGAAATTTGTATTACCCTTAACAAGAAGCGGGCTCGAGCATATAAATGGATTTCTTTAATTTGTAAACTGTCTCATCAATGTCTCCATTGAGAAACGTCATCTTAACATCCATTTGATGTAACTCGAGGTCAAAATGTGCAACAACCTGACTTTCCTGAAAGAGTCTTTCATAGAAACCAAAGGGAAAGTCTCTTTATAATCAATGCCATCATTCTATGTAAAGCATTTAGATACAAGATGAACTTTATATATTTCCACATTACCTTTCGAATTCCTCTTGGTTTAAAAATTCATTTAAGACCAATAGGCTTCGCACCTTCTGGTAATGGGACAAGATCCCAAACTTTATTGTCTTGCATATGCTTATACTCCTTATTTACGACATCAATCCACTTCTGAGAGTTAGAACCCTGCATGGCCTGATGGAATTGATTGGACCATCTTCCACCATTCCATTATTTCCTTATGTTCTTGGAAAAATACTATTTAAATTATCCAGAATAGCATTTTTTCCCTTTTTCTCGTGGATCTCCTTAATGGCTTTAGTTATTAAGGTTGTTGAGTTTGTACTTCTGAAATTTACCTTATTTTGGATGGGAGGTTCTTCAATATTGTCGAATTGAGGTTCCGGATATGCTTGTTGATCAATTACATGCATAAAAACTTACATTATCAAAAGCAACAATAGGAATCGAAACCGATCATTCCTCAACTTCTTCCTTAAAGACAATATCTCTAACCTTATTTCTCCCCCAAACTCAACATCCTCAAAAATGTTGCAGTTCCCATTTGTAAAATTGACTTAAGTGTGGGATAATAAAATTTATAGCCCATAGAACGCTCAGAATAACCAATAAAGTAGTTGCTTACTGTTTTGGAGTCCAATTTCTTTATGTGGCCTAGCCTTAGCTGGACATCCCCAAATGTGAAAATGCTTTAGACTAAGCTTTGTGCCTGTCAAAAGCTCCTAAACTATTTTAGCAGTAGCTTTAGTTGGTACTATGTACGATCTTTCTTTAAATGTTCAGATTTCTGGCAAAGAAACAACTCTCAATATCTTTATGTGGTTTCTTTTGTTTTGGACCCTTAGCAACTTTATATTCTTTATTTGTTTACTTACCCTTATCTTTAGAGGTGTTTTCCAAGTGAACACTTTCAATTCTTTTCTACTTCAACTTTTCTTCTTCTTGCACACAAAAATAGAATGAGCTCATTTAGAGTTCATTTCTCCCTTTAACAGTTATAACTGACCTTAAATTGACTGAATTGTGTAAGAAGCTTACACACTATGAAATGAGCTCATTGAGAGTCCATTTCTATTTTGACAGTTATAACTAACCTTGAATTAACTATATTGTGCAGGAAGCGATATCAATACCAAATGCACGAGAAAGTCATTACACAAGTCGAGTTTTAGTTCCTTAAGTTTTGAAGCAGTGTAAGACATCTACATGATGTACTCCCTTATTTTCCAATTACCTTTATACTTTATTGAAATCAAGCTTTGCATAAGCGTGCTTGTTTCAGCCTTATCGTTTTTCGCAAAACGTTTCTTAATTTCGGTAAGGAATTCATTGGCATCATTTACCTCCTCGGATACTATGCCACTAAAGTCTTCCGGAATGCCGCACTTAATGATCATGAGACTCACGTAATTTAAGCAATCCCGCTTCTCAAAGTTCCTCATTTGATTAGATGGACTTTCATCCGTAAGAGGAACATGTTGCTCAATCCTTAGTACACGGTCTAGATCCATGCAGCCAACGAAAAGTTAATATTCTTGTTTTGATCCTTGAAGTTTGTTCCATAAATACAGGGATTAAATTTGAGCATGTAGATATACTACTAGCAGAATTCGAAACCGAATAGAGAACACTTAAAAAAATAGCTCACATAAGTACCTTATTATGCAAATCATACTTTCAAACAATGGTAGGGCCCATCACAAGATACCTAGCACAACATCAATATTTAGTCTTTGAACAAAAATATTGACTTGTAAGTGGTACTCTTGGTGTAGTAATCAAACACTGACAGTAAGACATGTCAACCAACAAACCTTTCTTTAGACCGATTTATTAATCACACGTAAAACCAAATAACCGTCACGTATTCATCACCACAAGTTCATGTGAAATTCGAGCTAAATATTGACCTTCCTTTGGGCCGATCAATATCCGCATGAAATAACACACAAACACCTAATTTTCCTTCGGTGTAGTGATCAAACACTAGCAATAAGACATGTTAACCAATAAACATTTCTTTGAACCAATTTATTGGTCACACGTTAAAACAAATAATTGTCACGTGTTTATCACCATAGGTGCATGTGAAATTCGAGCTAAATATTGACCTTCCTTTGAGCCGATTAATATCCACAATGAATAACACACACAAATACCTTCTAATATTCAAAGTTAATTAATATCCACAAGAGAGGTTGCTTTGGCAACATGTTGCTTCAACTAACCTACTTTCGAATATTATATCTCTCAAAAGATTCTGTTGTACCAAGATTTGAAACTGAAATCACTGATTTGCATATATTTTGACTTTAGGATTTGAATTATAGAATTTAAAACTTTAGAATAAAGCAATCCTTAAGTTGAGAGAGTCAATTGCAATATTCTTAAACCTTAGGTGGCCAATTATGTGAAATTTTAAGCTTGAAGGGCTTAAATTACAATTTTTCAAAACTTTATTGGCCAATTTAGAGAAATTCCAAACTTTAAGGACTGAATTAGAATATTTTCAAACTTTAAGGGACCAAATTAGAGAATTTTCAAGCTTTATGGATCGAATTAGAAAATTCTCAAACTTTAAGGACCAATTTTGAAAATTTTCAAACATTAGGGGCTGGATTTGAAAATTTCAAACTTCAGGGACTGAATCATAAAATTTCATAACTTGAGAGGTCCTGACTTAACTAAATTATAACTTTAGGGGGCTTAATTTTAAATTCCAAAAATTGAAAGGTCAACTTAAGTAATTTCATATCTTTAGGATTAATCTTTAATCCCAAACAAACAGAGAGGACGGAAGGTGCAATTTCACATAATTTTCCAAAATTGCAAAGGAGCCCTTACAAACTTCTAATTTTAGGAAAAAGTCCCCGCCTCCAAAATCAACCACACAGCAGCTAGGGTTTAAACCCAGCGCTGCCCAACCGCCGGTAGGGATACAGCCCCTTCGCGACCCACCTTCGCACCTACCGACGCTGATTACCTGTGCGAAGCAGCGCCGCGCTCTATGCAGAATCATTCCCGGCGACCCCCATTGCAACGCAGCGCCATCCCCGGCACTGCTCGACTGCGGTGCCTCGAACAGCGCAAATCCCACCGTTGCGTGCCCATTGCCGACGACTTAATCATCTCAAAACCGTTCAAAATCCAACGCATGTCGACAGTGTCTGCTTTGTACACATATACGCACGATTTTAAGAAAACATCTGATTTCATCCATATTTTTATTGAATATATACATACGGCAGTGCAAAACCAGATTCAAAACCCAATTTTCAGTCGATCCAAAATAGAAATCCAAACCTGATTTCGAAGGGCATATACATACAGATTCCATATGTTTAAATTCAAAAACAAAGTTACGCATATACATACAAACAGAAATTCAATTTGTGTCTGCGTGTTTCCTCTAATTCATAACATCCACACAGCATTAAGAGGAGATGCTTTACCCAGATTCAAGACCCAATTCGAAAATATATCAATTAGGCAGTCAGGGTTTAAGCATATCATTTCGGCTGATTCAAATTCATACTCAAAATTTTCGTTAAATCCAAAGGCAAGTTTCAATCAATTCTAGGAACCAGATTCATATACACACATGATATAATTTCCCAGAATTGATTAAAACTTGAATTTTTAATCTAAACCATACGATTAAAAATAGACCTGACAATCCAACGTGATGATTGGCTCTGATACCACTTGTTAGAAAATTCTATCACAGATAAGTTTATCTACGATCCAAAATCATCATGCTGAATTATCAAGAATTAAATAACTGAAGTGGAAGCGTACCTTAATCAAATATGATTCACGATGAACGATTCGGTTGATTGGATCTTCTAAATCAATACGTAGTCCTTATTTTCTCTCTGATGATGTGATGTCAGATAGAATGAACAGTACGTATGATTCAGGGACCATAACCGTGTTTATATACTGAATTGCCTATTAACCTAATTCGGCCCGTAATGAATTAAGTAATTGCCTGGTATCTACACATAAAAGTCCATACATTAATTAGATGCATTAAAGCCCGATATATATAAAATCCTTATTAGATCACTTTAAATGGGCTTAACCAAATTTGATAGCCTTTTATTCAATACACAATAATTCACATATAAGCCCACACGGTCGATTAAAATCCTTACATTTGCATCATCAAATGTTCAACTGTTTTCCAATCCCAAACAAGAAGATACATATATCTTGAAGTTAATTAGTCAGTTTTTTTCCCCAATGAGTTGCACGAAGAAAATACCGCTAGGAACTGTCCTCAAACTTTTGTCAATGCTATGTATCTTCACATAAATACCTTTTGAGATATTAGTTTGCTGGAGCACTTACATTAGTCATCAAACCTTAAAAGAACAAGAAGTACACTGGCAAAGGAATGTGTAAAATACACAGCTAAGAAGTCACCAAAGTCCTCTCGTTACATACTACTATGGCTTATCGCTGGTGTCATAATGTTCTCGAGTGTGTGTGGCTAGCAGCTAAATATGAAAAATTATCAGAAATGTAGATTTAAAACTCGTCAAACAATATTACGGATCTTCCTAATTTCATTTTAAATAGCAAAGTTCCAAGCCCATTGCATAACTAAAACTAAAATGCTAAAAGTTCTAGGAAATAGTGTTTTGATGCACGTAAATTCAAAGGATAAAATTGCCATCAATTTTAATCTACTTCCAAGAATCTAATTTGGAATACCAAACCTTAGCCCATGTTCTCATTTTCTGAGCTCCAAAATTAGAACCTATCTTTACTACCTTGTAATCATCAGCAATGGCATCCCAACCAAAACATATGGATTAATTAAGTGGACCTCTACCAAGTGAGGCTATCTTGAACATTCTGGTGACAGGGTATATGCAGGGGCTATCAAATGAGTGCCCAATGACTTAGAGCAAGCCATTGATTGAGCATATTATTTGAGGCTCAAAACAGGAGGACTGGTCCATCACAGAATTGAAGCATTTGTTTGCTAAATTTTTTTTTATGTTTTCGAGGCAAAATATGTGGTGAAAAAGTGGATAGAGAAAATGTATGTGTTAAAAAGTGATTTGGAGAATTGTGTTGTTTAAAAATATGTTTTTTTCTTATTTGCCAAACAGAGGCGAAGTTTTCAATTTGGGAAAAGGAAACAAAGTCGAGGGATACAAAGTGTCTTTTCATTCAGTGCTAAAGAAGGATGGAGTTCCTTGAGGGGAATGAAATGGAGCGATTAAGGTGCAGAGAGACGACAATGGGGAAGAGAGCAAGGAGCGTCATTCGGATTACACCGACTTGAACCAAAGAATGGTTTTGACACTGAGTCTTGAGAGGATCTCCACTATAAAATCCTCCGGCAGGCAGCAGTTCTACAAGTTTTGATTGGGAGCCATATTATTCTTACAAAGCGTTCATTCTCAGCAACCATATTGCTAGGCAATTTATCAGTAATTATTTTTAGGATATAATAAAAACTGCCAACTTGTAAATGTTGAATATTGGTTTAATAAATCGAGAAATTGATTAAAATTTGAAAATCGATTAAAGTGACTTCGTGTCGATTTCGGCCAAATACTCAAACCTGGCCCAATCCGTTTAGGAAAATTAGTTTGTCACTTCGCCGCTTTGGGGTGCACAAACGTTTAGGAAAATTAGTTTGGCATTTCGAAATCAATATCGGATTAATGAGAAATTACGGTAAAGGACAAAAATATGGTCAAAATTTTTCTCATGCGATCACACGGTTGTAATACTGTGCGATCATACGTCAAAAACGATTAAATTTCTATTTGGCGTAAAGTCGTGCAGTCGCGCGGCTTATAAGCATGCGATCGCACGGTTGTCCGAAAAAGGTGTGTCTTTTTTAAGAGTTGCAATGTTTGGAAGAGTTGCATGGTTTGGCTCCCACCACTTCGTCCACAACCTTTCATGCTCTATAAAAAGGACCCATGGGGTGTCCAAAAATACATCAATGATATGCAATAACATTATCATTATCTCATCTCCTCCTAAATCAAGTTCTTGCATATTTGTTGCATTATTTTGATTTTTCTTGTTCATTTCATCTTGGAGTACATAAGCCAAAATTCTGGTTCGTTGTACTTGTGTTTTGGAGTGCTACAAACACAAGTTGAAGTCGTTGTATTTTGGGAGTTGATTGTCATAAACTGTTTGCACCTTTGCGGGACAAATTCGACTTAAGGATAAAGTGTTCAACACTTGCCTCGACGTTATCCCTTTCTTCTTGTTTTTCGTGTCGTTATTCCATCCATTTGTCGGAACGAATTTCATATATTTCTTTGGCGTCACTATATACAAAATATTCCAACAGCAAACACATCCGAATGTAGTGTGTGGTTGAATAAAACTAATACACACACACACACACATCAAAAAATAATTCCTCAGAAACATCATGCAGGGTGAATGGTAACTGCCAAATTCTTAAGCCAAATTGAGATTTAGAAGGAAAAAAATTCCAGAATTTCAGTTGGCTTTATATAGATATATAGATTTGTTCATAGCTCCCAAAGAATGGAGATTTTGTAAGGATTTTTGTCAATCGTGTGGGCTTATATGTGAATTATTGTGTATTAAATGAAAGACTATCAATTTGGTTAAGCCCAATTAAAGTGATCTAATAAGGATTTGATATATCGGGCTTTAATGCATCTAATTAAATGTATGGGCTTTTATGTGTAGATACCAGGCCATTACCTAATTCATGATGGGCCGGATTAGGTTAATTGGCAATTCAGTGTATAAAGTCGGTTATGGTCCCTAAATCCTACGTACTGTTCATCTTGTCTGACATCCCATCATCAGAGAGATAATAAGGACTACGTATCGATTTAGAAGATCCAAACACCGCCAAATCGTTTATCGTGAATCACGTTTGATACGCTTCTGCTTCAGTTATTTAATTCTTGATAATTCCAACATGATGATTATTTAGATTATAGATAAATTATTATCTTAATAAATTTTCTAACAAGTGGTATCAGAGACAATCATCGTGTTGATTATCAGATCAATTTTGTATGTGTATATGTAATACCTAATTGTATGTATATGCGCATAAGTCTGATTTCAAAACCAAATTCTATGCGTGAATATATACATACACAGCAAAATGAAAATTGAGAAACATACATAGTTTCAGCCAACCGTTTCTCTCTTTGTGCGCGTGTGTATGTATGAATATATGAGAAATCTGATTTTGAGTTATTGTGAAAATCGAGTTGGGTATGCATTATGATCCGTGATGGTGGAGGTATGGATTTTGCTGTTGAAATTTGGGATTTACGTATGGTGGTTGAAATTAATTTGGTTTTGGACGGTGTTGGATTAAGCCATCGCCGGCATGGGTACGAAACGTCGTGGATGGCGCTGCAGGTTGCAACGTCGGAGACTGACTGCGCGCGACGCTGAGGTGAGCTGCGACGGAGACTGCTGTCGCGGTGTCAGCGGGCGCCGCTTGGTGGAGATGAAACCGCCCCGGTAGTGGCGCCGCCATCTCCGAATAAATGGGCGGCGATTAGGGTTTGCGGCTAGGGTTATAAACCCTTGCTGTTCGATTTTAGGCAGGGGCTTTTAGATGGAAATTTGAAGATCCTGAGGACTCATGGGCAATTTCGAATGTGTGGGTTTATTGCACAATAAGGCCCTATAATATTATTATGGAATTAAAGTTAATCCCTGAAAGTTATGATAATTATGACCTAAGCCCCTAAAGTTATGAAATTATTTAAATTGGCATTTCAAGTTATGGAATTTGTAACTCCAGCCCCTAAGGTTATAAAATTTTTAAGTTGGGCTTTTAAAGTTCTGAATTATGTAATTCAATCCCTAAAGTTTTAAAATTTTAGAATCCAGCCCCTAATGTTTGAAAATTTTCTAAATTGATCCCTAAAGTATGAAAATTTTCAAAATCATCATCTAAAGCTTGAGAATTCTCTAATATGGTCCCTTAAGGTTTGAGAGTTTTCTAATCCAGTCCCTAAAGTTTGAAAATTTTCAAATTCAGTCCCTTAAGGTTTGAGAATTTTCTAATACAGGACCTAAAGTTCTGAAATTCTCTAATTTGGTCCCTTAAAGTTTGAAAATTTTCTTTTTAAGTCCCTACAGGTTTGAAAATTTTCATTTTCAGTCCCTAAAGTTTGAAAATTTTCTAATTCAGTCACTAAAGTTTGGAAATTTTCAAAATTGGTCCTTAAAGTTTGAATTTTTTTTTTTTTTTTTTTAAATTAAGTCCCTAAAATTTGAGAATTTTCTAAATTGGCTCCTAAAGTTTGAAAATCTTCAAATATCAGCCTTTAAAGATTGAAAATTTCCTATTTTGGGCCTCTAAAGTTTGTTTTTCTTTCAAATTGGTACCTAAAGTTTAGAATTTCTCTAAATTGGCCAATAAGGTTTTGGGAAAATTGTAATTTAAGCCCTTCAAGCTTAAAATTTTACATAATTGGCCACCTAAGGTTTAAGAATATTGCAATTGACTCTCCTAACTTAAGGATTGCTTTATTCTAAATTTTTGAATTCTATAATTCAAATCCTAAAGTCAAATATAGATGCAAATCAATGGATTTCAGTTTCAAATCTTGGTACATCGGAATCTTTTGAGAGATATAATATTCGAAAGTAAGTTAGTTGAAGCAACATGTTGCCAAAGCAACCTCTCTTGTGGATATTAATTAACTTTGAATATTAGAAGGTATTTGTGTGTGTTATTCATTGCGGATATTGATCGGCCCAAAGGAAGGTCAATATTTGGCTCGAATTTCACATGCACCTGTTGTGATAAACACGTGGCAATTATTTGGTTTAACGTGTGACCAATAAATCGGTCCAAAGAAAGGTTTATTGGTTAACATGTCTTATTGCCAGTGTTTGATCACTACACTAAGGGAAAATTAGGTGTTTGTGTGTTATCTCATGCGGATATTGATCGGCCCAAAGGAAGGTCAATATTTGGCCCGAATTTCACATGAACTTGTGGTGATGAATACGTGACGGTTATTTGGTTTTACGTGTGATCAATAAATCGGTCCAAAGAAAGGTTTGTTGGTTGACATGTCTTACTGTCAGTATTTGATTACTACACCAAGAGTACCACTTACAAGTCAATATTTCTGTCCAAAGACTAAATATTGATGTTGTGCTAGGTATCTTGTGATGGGCCCTACCATTATTTGAAAATATGATTTGCATAATAAGGTATTTATGTGAAATATTTTGTTTAAGTGTTCTCTATTCGATTTCAAATTCTGCTAGTAGTATATCTACAAGCTCAAATTTAATCCCTGTATTTATGGAATAAACTTCAAGGATCAAAACAAGAACATTAACTTTTCGTTGACTGCATGGATCTAGACCGTGTAATAAGAATTGAGCAACCTGCTCCTCTTACGGATGAAAGTTCATATAATCAAATGAGGAACTTTGAGAAGTGAGATTGCTTAAATTACATGAGTCTCATGATCATTTAAGTGCGGCATTCCGGAAGCCTTTAGTGGCATAGTATCTGAAGAGGTAAATGATGCCAATGAATTCCTTGTCGAAATTAAGAAATGTTTTGCGAAAAACGATAAGGCTGAAACAAGCACGCTTATGCAAAGCTTGATTTCAATAAAGTATAAAGGCAATGGGAAAATAAGGGAGTACATCATGTAGATGTCTCACACTGCTTTAAAACTTAAGGCACTAAAACTCGACTTGTCTAATGACTTGCTCGTGAATTTGGTATTAATATCGCTTCCTGCACAATATAGTTAATTTAAGGTTAGTTATAACTGTCAAAGTAGAAATGGACTCCCAATGAGCTCATTTCATAGTGTGCAAGCTTCTTGCACAATTCAGTCAATTTAAGGACAGTTATAACTGTTAAAGGGAGAAATGAACTCTAAATGAGCTCATTCTATTTTGTGTGCAAAAGGAAGAAAAGTTGAAGCAGGACAGAACTGAAAGTTTTTTTTCTTGGCAAACACCTCTAAAGATAAGGGCAAGAAAACAAATAAAGAAAATAAAGTCGTTTAAGGGGCTATAAATTTTATTATCCCACACTTTAGTCAATTTTGAAACGGGAAATGCAACATTTTTTGAGGATGTTGAGTTTGGGGGGAGAAATAAGGTTAGAGATATTGTCTTTAAGGAAGAAGTTGGGGAAGGATCGGTTTCAATTCCTACTATTGCTTTTGATAATGTGCAAGTTTCTATACATGTCATTGATCAAGAAGCATATTCGGAACCTCAATTAGACAATGTTGAAGAACCTCCCATCCAAAATAAGGTAAATTTCAGAAGTACAAACTCAACAACCTCAATAACTAAAGTCATTAAGGAGATCCACGAGAAAAAGGGAAAACATGCTATTCCGGATAACTAATAGTATTTTTCCAAGAATATAAGGAAATAATGGAATGGTGAAATATGGTCCAATCAATTCCATCAGGCCATGCAGGGTTCTAACTCTCAAAAGTGGATTGATATCATAAATAAGGAGTATAAGCATATGCAAGAAAATAAAGTTTGGGATCTTGTCCCATTACCAGAAGGTACGAAGCTCATTGGTCTTAAATGGATTTTTAAACCAAGAAGGATTCGAAAGGTAATGTGGAAAGATATAAGGTTCGTCTTGTATCTAAGGGCTTTACACAGATTGATGGCATTGACTATAAAGAGACTTTCTCTTCGGTTTCAATGAAAGACTCTTTCAGGAAAGTTAGGTTGTTACACATTTTGACCTCGAGTCACATCAAATGGATGTTAAGACGACGTTTCTCAATGGAGACATTGATGAAACGGTTTGCAAATTAAAGAAATCCATTTATGTACTCAAGCCAGCTTCCCGTTAAGGATAATACAAATTTCATCAAGTAATTATCTCATTTGGTCTTGAGATTAATGTTGTTGATGGTTGTTTGTATTACAAGTTCAGTGGGAGTAAGTATATTGTCCTGGTTTTATATGTTGATTGTTTCTTGCCACTAATGATATAGGTATGTCACATAAAATTATGAGATTTTTGTCAATGAATTTTGAGATTAAAAATCTTGGTGACGTCTCTTTTATATTAGGAATTTAGATACACCGGGATTGTTCTCGGGGTATTCTTGAATTGTCACAAAAGGGCTATATCGATAAAGTACTTAAGAGGTTTGGCGTGCAAGACAGTAAATCAGGGGACAGCCTTATCGCTAAGGGAGACAAATTTAGTCTCAACTAATGCCCGAAAAGTTATCTTCAAGTTAAAGAAATGCAGAGGATCCCATATAGTTAAGCTATAGAAAGTCTGATGTATGCTCAAATTTGTATGCGTTCAGATATTGCATACATTATTGGGATACTAAGGAGATATTTAAATAACCCTGGGATGGATCATTTGGAAAGCAGCCAAACATGGGTTATAAGGTATTTAAAGAGAACAAAAGATTACATGCTCACATACAGAAAATCGGATCAGTTGGAGATCATATGGTATTATGATTCCGATTTTTTCTAGATGCCAAAACAGTAAAAGATCCACATCATGCTACGTTTATCTGCTAGTTGGAGGAGCTATTTCCGGAAGGAGTGCTTAACAAACACTTTAGCTTCTTTCACTTGGCAGTATAGTTTGTAGCAATTTTGGAGGCATCTAATTATGGAATATAGCTGCGAAATTTTGTCACTGGGCTGCGTATTCTGTACGGTAAAGAAAGACCACTAAAGTTATATTGTGACAATAACTCAGCAGATTTATATTCCAGTAACAACAGGAGCTCAACTAAGTCAAAATACATTAACATAAGTTCCTGGTTGTGAATGATACAGTTCAGAGTGGACACGTGTCAATAAGAGCACATTGGGACAAACTCCATAATTGCGGATCCGCTTACTAAAGTATTACAACCCGAGGTCTTTCATGAGTACATTACTCATATGGGTGTTGTATTTCTTAAGGATATTTGGTTTCAGTGGGAGTTTGTATTTTGGGTGCATTAGACACATTTATTGTCTTTTTGGATACAGTTTAAAGTTAGAATTATTTACAGCTGTAAGGTTTCAGGTTTATTATCTCTGAACTCGGTTGAGAATGATCTCACTAAGGTTGGACCAGTTGGAAATAGGCACGTTGAAGATCACATTACATGTAATTTCCATGCTACACATCCATACTTGATCCATGTCATTCAGTTATGTCGATATACGTGACCATTGAAGGTTTAGTTACGATTAATGTAGCGAAAGCCGCTTTGATCCTATGTTGATATAATTGATGGACCGGATTGTTTGGGGATGCATTCAGTAATGATAGCAAAATTCTGAGTACTCATAAGGTTATGATTGATACACAATTGTAAGGTTACACATATAGCCCAAGTGGGAGATTGTAAGGATTTTTGTCAATCGTGTGGGCTTATATGTGAATTATTGTGTATTGAATGAAATGCTATCAATTTGGTTAAGCCCAATTAAAGTGATCTAATAAGGATTTGATATATCGGGCTTTAATGCATCTAATTAAATGTATGGGCTTTTATGTGTAGATACCAGGCCATTACCTAATTCATGATGGGCCGGATTAGGTTAATTGGCAATTCAGTGTATAAAGTCGGTTATGGTCCCTGAATCCTACGTACTGTTCATCTTGTCTGACATCCCATCATCAGAGAGATAATAAGGACTACGTATCGATTTAGAAGATCCAAACACCGCCAAATCGTTTATCGTGAATCACGTTTGATTAAGGTACACTTCCGCTGCGGTTATTTAATTCTTGATAATTCCAACATGATGATTATTTAGATTATAGATAAATTATTATCTTAATAAATTTTCTAACAGATTTATGTTATAAGTAAAACTTTTAAGCTTAGCCAAACCTGCAATTAATTTTTTTTTTTTTTTTTTTTTTTACGAACTATAAACCATGGGCATTATGGGATCGCTATCACCAGCATCCTACCAAAAGGAGCATCCAATTGTTGTTTTTATTATTGGAGCATGCAATTCACACAGCTTCTCCACCGTGATGGCTTGACTACATGCCGACCCTCTGCTACAACAATTAAAATCTAAGTTTATCGAATGATTAGAAATCATGTATTGCTTATGATAGTCTCAAATAAATAGAAGTTATATTTATGTACGTAACTTGATAATAGAATTTTTGTTCAAGGCGTGGACAGTACCCTCTAAGCCTCCCCCACCACCCCTGCCCTGGGGACGGGCGGACCCACACTGGGGCACGCTTAGTCACGTGCCCCATAAAAAATTCAGTATTTTTTTTTTCAGTTCAAAACCAGGTCCTCAAACGCTCAAAGCCTCAAACCCATTTCCCAGCTCTCCTTCCTTCTCAACGGCGCAGCGGCGCTCACAGTCCACACTCCACAGAGTCACAGTCTCTCACCCACAGCCCACACCACAGGCCGCACCAGACCCACCAAACTTCCGGTGACCCGCTGAAATCTGAATGCATCACCAGCGCAGCGCTGCACCAGACCCACCAAGGCACCAAACTTCCAAAATTCAGTGACCGAGTCCGAGACCGAGAGCTGTCGCCAGTCAAACTGACCTTCCTGGCCGTGAGTCACGCAACCGCACCGCACACGCACTGTCTGCTGTAGGTTGCAGCGCTGGTGGTGGTGGTGGTGGTGGTGACTGGTCCTGCCGTCCTTGATTCCTGCCTGGTACGTGTGTTTTTATTTATTTATTTTTTTTAACTATTGCATTGAGAAATGAGATTCTGAGAATCAGATTACCTGCAGTGCCGATTCTTGAACTTTGGTCTACCAGGAATGAAGAATTTGATTAGTTGATTACAGATTACTTGATTTATTTTGGTATTATTGTTAATTTATTTGGTTGTTGTCTGTGGAATTAAGATTTGGAGTTTGGAGTATGGATTTGAAATTTGAATTATTGTTATGTTTGAATTTTTGTTTGAGTGTTGAGAATTTGAGATTTCAAGGCTAATATATGTTTTCAAGTACTTTTTCCTTTTTTGGTCTTTTTTTAGAAAAAAAATTTGGGGAAACGCAGATTAATTTGTGCCCCAGTAGCGTAGAAAGTCTGCGTCCGCCACTGCCTGGTGTATTGTGGAGAATGTAACTCTCGTCCCCCAACTTTTATGGTATTTCACGTAAATACTTTTCTTTTATTTGATGTTTTATTTATTTTCTCTCTTTAGTAAGTTTATTTTATTCTTCTAATAATAAGAACTACGACTTTTTTTGGAGTTTCGATCGATGCTTATGTGGACTTCTCCATATAGACCCGAGACTTAAAATATGTTGTCTGGATATTTATGATATTTCTTGGTTATTTTTGTGTCTATTTTTTTTTTTTGTAAAAGCTTGCACCTTTTACCTAGGCTTTGTATATTATTTAATTCATTTCGATATGATTCGCATGACTGTGCCTGAGTTCACCTTTATAAATTATTGTTAACAATTTTTGGAATATAGGTAACAATGACTATAAAATTTGCGTTCCTACCATTTTTGTGTTGGAGAGCCTATGTTCCCTTGTGTTCCCTTGCTTATTTTTTCATGTTCTCTCAATGACTTTTCATCAATTTTTTATTTTCTCCAAAATATATGGAAAGAATATCATGCTTATTTCTATTGTTATTTGGTCTGAAGATGTCTTTTCTATAGATTGTTATCTACAACATCGTTATGGACAATTCTTTTCTAGACTATCATTGATTTTGAGTTGATTGAAGTGACATAAAATATGTGAAAACTACAAGATATGTTGGAAGAAGTAAATATGTGAGGAATTTTTTTTGATAAGTTTTTTTCTCCTAATAATATGTAGAATTAATGAATTTTTCATGCTAATCCATAGTTGATTAGAAACATTGCAGTTTTGCACGTACAGACACGAGTGAAGCATAAAAATGTCGATTTAAATTTCCAATTTTTTCCTATGTAATTAGTGGGGATTTTTTTTTTTTTTTTTTTTTTGCTTTTTCTCTGGGCCCAATTTCTCGAGAAATACTTGGACCATTCTACGAGGTGTGATCATCCAATGTCAGCTGCATAAACAATATCTCATTGAAGGGAGTAAGAGACTTTAAATTCCAACTATCTACATGGGGAAGACATTTTCGTCAACAGTAAAAGTCAATTGTAGTCTCTGAGCCAATACATGAAAATTTACATTGCTTGACATTTCAATTGATGTTCTCGTTCCTTCCCATCTCCATTATTTTACTTGCTTTTCAGAAGCTCTTTCCATAGCAGACATTGTATTTGAACGTATTGGCCATATCTGAAACATACACTTCGTATGGCTTTTGGAGGGTCTAAAAGTGTTTTTAAAAGGCCTAAAGTACTTTTAGTAAAAAAAAAATATAGGTGTTTGACCATGATTGAGAAAGTACTTTTTGACTGGATAAACAGTTTGTACAAGTTGTTTTAGAGAATCTCAAATTTGTAGCTTCTCAAAAAAGCAATTTTATAAAAAGCTAAAATATATAATATCTTATTATGATCTATTGAAAATATATTATTTCCATAATTTGTATTAAAATATTATATTTTATTAATTAATAAAATTTGAAATATGTTGAAAATATATTATTATTCATAACTCGTATTGAAATATTATATTTTATTGATTAATATGAAATTATATTTTATTAATTAATAAAATATGAAATATGTTGAAAATATATTATTTTTCATAGCTCGTATTGAAGTATTATATTTTATTGATTAACATGAAATTATATTTTATTAATTAATAAAATATGAAATTTATTGACAATATTTTTTTCTATAATGGAAAATCTATTGAAATATTATACTTCATTAATTAATTTTATATTTTATTGATTAACATGAAATTATATTTTATTAATTAATAAAATATGAAATTTATTGACAATATTTTTTTCTATAACTCTTATGGAAAGTCTATTGAAATATTATACTTCATTAATTAATAAAATTTGAAATATTTTGAAAATAAATTGAAAAAATATATTTTTTTCTAATTAATTAATAAAAATATGGAATATATTGAAAATAATGATGTATTATGTTATATTAATTAATTAATTACTTTTTTTTAATATAGATTTCAATATTGAGGTGAAATAATTATTTAATTTTTAGTCAACTATGAGATATAATGTAAGTCTTAGTTTATACAAAAGCACTTTTATACTTGTGCTGTAAAATAATTAATTTAATGTTAACAGTACTTATGGGATAGTCAACTGTTTTTTTTTAACAGCGTTTTTAAAAAAATTCTATTAATAAAAGCTCTATTCACAACAGCTGTGCCAAACAGTCTCTAAGAGGAATGTTAATTAAGCTTAATTCAAGGTTATGAAGCTCATCACAAGCAACATGTGTGGTCGGTGTGGATGATTTCCATATTCTGTACATTTTACTGATTCTACACAATCAAATTCACGAAGATGATTCTTTACATAAGTTGAATAAATTACCGTATTTGCAATTTCTTACAACAACAATTTAACATTAGGAGGGGCTCTCTCTCGTGAATCAAACGCCCTCTAAATCAATAAAATGCCAAAATTTTGAAAAATAACTCGATCATCAACCTGAAAAAGTGAAAGGGTCGAGGGTTAAAGATCAATTTGAGAAGAAAAAAAAAAAGTTTTAGAGAATTGAGCTCGAATAAAGTACTGAAATATTTTGAACCAGCTGATGTCTGTAAATTCATTGAACAACACACATTTAGAGGGGTGTCCCCAACATGGAATTTTGAGGATTTTAGAATTTCATAACATTTCACATATCCTCAATATGGATTTTATAGAATTTATCAAAATTCAAGGTCCTCAATATAGATTTCTATTAATTCGACAAGATTTCGGTGTCTTGAAAAATTTATGGATTTCAGTGATTTCTAATATGAATGGAATTGTAAGGATTTTGATAAATTTTAAACCATAAATATGAAGGAAAAATTCTTCAACAAATTCGATCATGACCAATCGAATTTCCAATTTCATGACCTCTCGAATTTCCAATTCCTCCCATTTTTCTCAATAAAAATAGAAACTAATAATAAAAAAAAAAAACAAAACAAAACACCACACCACACGATCCTTATTATTATTTTTTATAAATGAAGGTGCTGAGTTTGCGATCATTATTAATTTGACAGTCATAATCATACAACTCTGGATGGTGACAATTGTATTTACGGAAGGAAAAAATAATGCCTTATTAATCCACTTTTGATTAATAAAATTTTACCAATTTGTTTGTAATAATCTATAAACATTTTATTTAATTGAAAATTTGAGTTTAATTATTTAAATGCAATTGATTTTTTTAATTGATTATTTGTATAAGAAAATACTTCATGTTTTAAATGAAAGGTTTGAATCATTTTTTTAAAAAAAAATTAAACTAGACAAGGTTATTTATTTATTTTTTTTAACGATTCGAATATTCTTACTTCTTTTTTTAATTTTTTTTTAACTTCTATCCCAAATTCACGCTCAACTTGCACATCAAGAAATAACAAATAAACAAAGAAATTAATCGGTAAGAGATAAAAATGGATGAAATTCTAAAATCCATTAAGAGTATGTTTGGTAAGCCAAATAAGCTAGCTTATTTGGAGAACTTATAAGCTTCATTTACTAAAATAAGCCCTGTTTGGTTCATAAGCTTATTTGAGCAGTTAGAGCTTATTTCAAAAGCTACTTTTACAAGTTTTTCATTTTTTTATTCCATTTTAACCTCTTTTATTTTTTAAAATTACATCCCTATGTCATTAGGGTATTTAAAATATATTTTCCTTTTTTGTCATTTTGTACTTCTGAGCTAACTTTTCAGTTAGTTTTGACAAACACTTCTATTTCAATCAACTAGCTTATTAGCTATCCGCTATCAGCTATCAGTTAGATTTTCAGCTATAAGTTAGTTTATCAGTTATCGGCTAACTTATTAGTTTGGTCCACCAAACATAGCCTAAATTTCATATTGATGACCAGTTCAACAAATTCTACTAAAATCTATTGTAATCTACTAAAATTCGTGGAATAAAATTCCATTAGAATCTGAGAGATTTCATAGAATAGAATTCTATTAAAATTCATATAATATATTCGAATTCATGAATCAAAAAAATCCCAGTAAATTCCATGTTTGAGACACCACCCTTACACTCTATTCTGTAACACTATCATCACAATTTATAAACTAGAAAATTTCTCAAACCACTTTTTAACCACTCAAATTTTTTCTCTTTTTAACAACACATCTTACCTCGACAACATCAAAAAAAATAATTTAAAAACTGCTACAGTGTTACTATTGTTATTCCACCTAAAAACCAAATTTTGTGCACTCCATGATCCAAAAACTAGGCCCCTGTTCTCTTTGCTGTTTTGAGGTCGTTTTCTGTTTTTATTTTCGAAAACGCTAAAAACGCGTTCTCTTTACCATTTTCGAAAACGCATTTTGGAAAACAAAAAAAAAATTGTACAAAACGGAAAACGCCCGAAACATCGTTTTGGGCGTTTTGTGTGTATTTCGATAAAAAAAATGTCCAAAACGCGGAAAACGTGTTTTGGGATTTATTTATTTATTTTTTAAACTTAGAACTAAGCTTAATATAAAGTTTTTATTTATTTTTATTTTTTTATTATTTTTTTTAGAATTATCCTAGCTTGGAACTAAGCCTAAATAAAGAATTTTTTTTTTTTTATCCTAACTTGGAACTTAGTTTAAATAAAGTTTTATTGAATTCAATATCAACATTACAAAAAAAAATTAAATGAGAATTCTTGTTGTTATATTTCAAAAAATGCAATGATAAATGGAATCTGGTGGTTTTGAAAGAACTTGCATTTTCTGGATTTTAATAGAAGTAGAGCTTTCTCAAGTCCCGAACCTGACCAAGCTGTGTTAATATAGACTCTTAATGCTCACATTAGTGTGTTGCATGTAACCATATTTTTAGTGTATTGTGAAAGGAAATTTGAGTTGGAGTTAGTAGTATTCTGCAAGCAAGTTAATTAAAAATAGTTTAAATAGTGTTCTGCAAAATTTCAAACAGAACGTGTTTTCCAGCTTTTCATTTTCAAAAACAGTTTTCAGAAATGACAAACCAAACGCGTTTTCAGCAAATTTGAAAACAAAAATGAAAACACAAAACACAAAACATTTTCGAAAATGAAAATACAAAATAAAATACAAACAGAACGCCACCTAGTATTTTTTTAAAAATCCGTATGAGAGAGAGAGAGAGAATTTTCTTATCTGTTTTGTAGAAGTTTTTTGTTCATAAATAAAGAATGTGATATTTTCGAGGTAAAATAAATGATTGAAAAAAAGTTTGAGGCAATGTGTTTTGGGAAAAAGTGATTTGGAGAAATTAATGTTTTGCTTATAAACATTTTATCAAACAAAGACTTGTAGAGAAAAAATGAAATTTCAATAAAAAGAGAGAATTAGAATGTGTATGTGTAGAGAATAAAAGGAATATGTGGAGACAGAAAGAATGTAAGCCTTTGTTTGGCAAACTAAAAAAATTGTTTTTAAACAATAAAATTCCCTAAATCACTTTTTAATTACATATTTTCTCTCTATAATTTTCAATAATATATTTTATCTCTAAAATATAAAAAAAAAAATTAAACACAAATTTTTTAACAAAAACAGGGCGAGAGAGAGTTATAATTTAATAAGGAAAAAAACTGTTATATAGTTTAATTCCTAGTTTTAAACATTTTTTTCATAATCAATTTTAACCTAATATATAGATTATAAATTTCTATAATATAATATAATCTAATGTTATATAATATTTATTTGTTTTCTTAATTTTTTAAAGTTTGTTAATTTGGAATATAATTTAATATAATATAATATTTATTTGTTTTCTTAATTTTTTTTTAAGTTTGTTAATTTTATATTTAGGAGTTATGTATTTTCCCATTCTATTTTGTGGAAATTACACAAATCTATGTTTTTGAACTTCACAATTCAAAAACAAGTTTTACAAGTTATATATACAAAAATCAGGTTATAATTAAAAAAAAAATTAAAATTAATAATTACATTAAATTAAATTAATTTTCAATAAACCAATAACTCCCACCCCACTCCACTTCACTCTACTCAATGAGTATAATCTATATCAATATTATATTTATATTTATATTTATATTAATAATAGCAACTGAGATTCTGACCAATTAATTTTGACCAGAATCTCAATTAATTTTAGAATATGACCCTATTGAATCTGATTCAAAAAATTTCATGTCTCTGTATTTTGAAGCAGTTCAATTTTATAGTTTCTTTGTGCAAAGTAGATAATTCAACTGCTCTCTCAAAACCTCTCACAACTTTCTACTCTCTCTCACTGTATCTCTGATAATTTCCCCCTTTCTCCATACATTGGTGTTGTTCATGAAGCAGCGACTGAGAGAGTATGGTAAATTCATGGTGAACCCGAGCACAAGTAGAACTGCAAAGAAGAAGAAGAAGCAGCGATCTAGGCCGAGATGGCAAAACATTGATCTCAAGATCACACTTAAAGGTAGTCCCTCCTAGGTCGTTCACTCTCTACTCATTCTTCACAATTTCTTCTGCCTGAATTTTGCGATTTAGTGCTTTTTGTGTATGGCTTTTGGAAATCTGTGTTTGATGTGTGGTGAGGGGCTCTCAATTTTGCTTTGGTAGGGTGCTAGGTTGGTTTGTAGCTTGGGCCCTTTGACACCTTTCTACAAGGGAAACTGCCACCCAAATTACAACAATAGTTAATTAAACAAATGTATAACATTATTTTTTCTTTATTTTACCCAATATTCTTGAAAGGGAAAACTGGCGTAAACATCAATTTATATTCAACTTGAGCACTATGAATGCATGTTATAGACTGCAATGGAAGTTCTATATATTTTGATGGAAATTCTATATATTTTGTTCTTGATTTTGTTATCGCAAGTATGTTCAGCCTGGGATAAAATTTGTGATAAGATACTGAGTCTTCAAGTTCCAAAACATTGGGATACATTGACAATACTTCAGAAGCCTTAATTGGAGTGCAACATGAAAATGGTGAAACCAATGTTGATGAGGCAAAGAATGGGAATGTGCTTGAAGAAGAACTTCACAAATCATTCACTGGAATTTAGGTAATTGATTGAGCCTTTTTTTTTTATTGAATATGAGGGTTTCAAGATGTAAATTGAAATGGTTTGTGGTTGGTTTTGTGGATTCTTATGCTTTTTAGTAGAAAGTCATAAACCTCGCAGAACTGGTCATATGAATTACCTCAAATTTAATATTTTCCTCCATGTTCAAGATCAGCCTGTTGCTTCAATATCACTAATTCTAATCATTGTTAACATTCAATAACTAAGATGCAGAAGCTACATAATCTTCTGTTTTTGGGTACTGCTTTTTCATTGACACGTTAATAGCAATTTTGAATCATATATGGCTTGGAGTAATATGTGCATTTGTTCTTGATTCTGGACGAAATAAATGGTAATGCACGTTAATTTCGTGTACATCTTCGGTCAAGAGGCACAAGTCTTCAGTTCATATCAAGCATGGATATTTTCCATTCATTCAAGCATTGATATTTTCTAAGATACGTTAACGAAAGTGCTCAGCAATATCTCCAAGTATTTTGGTTCCTTTCTAATTTGAGACATTAGTACATGTGGATCTAATCCCACACTCAAGATTTCATGCTAGGACTGCATATGTTGAGTTTGTCTTTTTTTTTTTTTGAACAATAAAACTAATGAAACTTAAAAGAATGACTGCTAACTTGGATAAGGGACCTTTTTAATTTGATGCCTGCTGCCAGGGAGAAAGAAGTGACTATGAAAGAAAAGAATTTTTTTCAAACTTAATGTCCTGAGACCAGCTGCCAAAAGGGTAGAATAAAAACTTCTACTTCTTAAAACTCTCTAGGAATCGGTTCTATTAATATTTTAATTACAGAGTAAAAGTAATTTAGACAAAAATACAAAGAGGAATAGAAAATTTATATTTGTCTTTAAATTTAAAACAGAGGTTGTTTTTATATTTTTACAAATAACTAAATGGATAAATATAACTACCTTCATAATCTGCCATATGAATAATTACCACAATTTGTCCGACTAAACTTACCATTGTCTATTTTTTTTAATCACATTTTTTATATATTAATGCATGAGTCTTGATAGTTATGAAATGAAGTCAAAAGATTCACTTACTTTCTCTATTTTGCTCCAGGGAAGCAGCAATACCATCGATAACTTTGATAGTGGGAGCAAATCTTCTTAGAGGTAATTTAACTCTTTCCATTTTCTTTAGTTTTTCAGTTGCAAGTTTTCTGTTTCCATAGCCGATGCGAATGGAAATTATATTGGTTTCTGGTGGTAACATTTCAAAGATTTTCTACATTATTTGAAGTTTCAAAAAGTTAAGATTGAGCTTGTGGTTCATCATAAGGATCATTGTCGTTAGGTTTATTATCTTGCCTCCTTTTGAAATCCTGATTATTAAAGCTGTACAATCATTTAGGGAGGTGGGATTAGATCCGTTATATCACTTTGTTCTTCTGCTTCAGTATGCAGTTCCACCAGCAATGACCATAGGTAAAAGTCCACATTTGTTATATTTAAATGATTTTCTTTGTTCTGGATGCTCAGCAAGGTAATGGATTTTAGAGTACTTTCAGAATATAAATCGTATAGTAAAACTAACCAACAAGGTTTAATTCCTATTAAAAATAATGATTTTGAACCAATCATGTTCATTTCAGTTCAGATATGCAATTTAAAATGAATTGTTGCATTTAGAGTTCTTATTATCTTTTTCTTACCCACATAATTTCGAATTTGACAATGTAAGAAGGAAAATGGCTTGTATAATTTTGCATTGTATGGATGAAATAGACTGTCTACAATTACTAATGAGGGAACAGATTAGTCTCCCTAGCTGGAGTAGTTGAACATTTAAGCTTGGATCTGTAGTTTTGCCATAAATTTTGAGGTATTTATGATTTCAGTACTACTTCCTGCTTCGAAGTTGGAGAGATCGAGTGCTCAGTTTTTATCTCCTAGAATCATCCATGACATTTAGCAAAGAAACCAAGTCGCGTATTTTCCCCAAAAAATCTCTCGACGAACCCTCCTCGCCAAAACCCTCCCCCGTCCGCCATGTTCGCCATCACTCTACCCTCCACTGGATCCACATACCGCAATTAACATCAGACACTCCACATGCAGTCCACACCCTATCTGTATAATTGCAGTTTTGGTGCACAACATTGCAATTTGCACAATAATGGCGTGTTTGCAATCTCATTGGTAGGTCTTGGTTTATCAATTTCAATAAATTCAACTTTTAAACCATTTTAGTTCTATTGTCAATTACATAGGATTGCACATAAAAATTTGTTTTGCAATATTGGTTATCCTGGTACTTCATGTATTTAATTTCAACTTTATTAAGTGGATGTGTGATTTTGATGAAAGTCAATAACATATGTCAATACATTATTTTTTGCTTGTAGAATATGTTCGTACATCGCAAGTATGTGAAACTGGTTCATTGTAAATGAAGCCTCGATTTGATTCTCATTTTTGTACAATACTCAATTTTAATCACACATTTTAATAATAAGACATTCTACACATAATTTCAAAATATTTCTCACATTTTCAACTACACAATATTCTATCAATTATTATTTAAAACACTTTTTTTTTATCAAATAATGACAATCAAACATAGGCGAAATCTCTTGCAACCTATCTTCACTACACCACTTCGATCTGATGTTTTAAAAAATAAGCGGGAACTCAGAGATAGAAGTTCATTACCTAAACCATAGCATGCCTTCTAATTCAATTGGAAGCTTTGCGGATATTTTGGAGGTATTAACTATGATCATGAAAATCTCATTTTTGTAAATGCTCCTTATGTCAAGATACATTATTAAATTTGTTTTGGTTGTTCCCTTTTGATTGAAATTGAGTTAAATATATTTGCCTAGGTGCTCCAACTACTTGAGCTACTCCTTTGTCTTGCTTGCCTTTCCTTCTTGAGTTCACTACAACAAAATGGGGCTTTTGCAACACTTAAACGGCAACATTTAGTAATTGAATGTTGCTAAAAGGGATCATCGGCAACATTTAGTAATTGAATGTTGCCTTTGATTCATATTTTTGAGATTTATTCCCTTTTGCAACGTTCCAAAATTGTTGTCATAAATGAAAAATGACAGTTTTTGTTGTAGTGGTTGTTTGAGCCCATGTTCGATAAAATCAATTATTTGGTCTATAAACTAATTTATAATCTACACAATTTTTCAGATCACTTTTTAACCACACATCATTTTTCTCTACTTTTCAACCACACATCTTCTCTAGACAGCATGAATAAACCATTATAATCATCTACAAATATCCGAACAGAGGCTAAAACTTGGGTTTTTCCACTCATTTAATAGAAAAAATCACCATCATACAAATGTACTCATCATATCATTCAGTTAATATCGCATCACTTAGGACGCCCACAGTTGTGTAGTGCACGATGCTCCACTAGTTTTTATAAAAGATGCATAATGTGTAGTTAAAAATGATGACGTTCGTACAATAACAAAAAATTGAACAATGAAATCTTAACCAGCTCTTTTATATATTTCCTCTATATGGGAAAAGTTTTTTATTTATAAGCAAAAAGAATATGATGTTTTCAAGGTAAACTATGTGGTTGAAAATTGATTTGAGAAACGTGTGTAAGTAAAAAGTGATTTGAAAAATGTGTGTAAGTAAAAACTAATTTGGAAAAATGTGTTGTTTAATCACACATATTTCTAAAAATTATTTTTTAACCACATATTTTATGTCTAAAACATCACATTCTTTCTTTAAAAAGTAGAGAGAAAATGTGCGTGATTAAAGAGTGATTTGAGAAATTGTATTATTTATAAATTAATTTATAAATTGTTACGCAGGCGCCTCTGTTTGGTAACATTGTTTTATTTATAAACTGATTTATTTATGATTTTGATATAAAAAGTAGCAGTTGAAAATTGGATAGAGAAAATGTGTGTGGCTAAAAAATGATATGAGAAATTATGTGGTTTATAAACATGTTTATAAACGATTTTTTGTAGTTTACCAAACACATGGTAACACTTTTTTATTTATAAATAGATTTATTTATGTTTTTGATGTTAAAAGTAGTGTTTGAAAAGTGGAGAGAGGTTGTAAAAAAAAAAAGTAAAGAAAAAAAATATTTGTGATTAGTTAATTTGAGAGATTTTTAATTTATAAATTAATTTATTTTTTGTTTACAAGATACTTGCGTAGTGATTGCATTATGGAACATAGGCTTAAAAAAAAAAAAAAATATCATACAGAGGCTAATGTGTGTAGTGATAATGATTTTGGTGTGAGAAACAGAAAATAATAATTATTGGGTTTAACAAACGGAGGTTTTGGAGTGATAGTGATTTTGGTGTCAGAATGGAGGCTGGCTGTATTTGAAAAGTGCAAGGCAAAAAGTAAGCACATATAATCTGTGTGACGGTTGAAATCTGGAACCGTTCGACAACTTTTAATCTAATGTTTTAATCTATACAATTTTTTCAAACTTCTTTTTAATCACACATATTTAAATAATTTTAGAGAGATATTTTTAATTTATATTTTTGAGTGATATTGTGATATGAAGAATATATAGTGGATGGAATAAATAGCTACCATACTATATATTTTTTCACTACTCAATGTATATGTGTCATGTTTTAATTGTCACTTAAAAAAGTTAATTAAAATGTCTTCCTAAAATTACTCCACATATTTTTTCAAACCAATTTTTAACTACATATTTTATCTAAAAAATACCAAACATTCCAAAACAACGACGGTTGTCTTTTACCGAACACATGCATAATGCCATTTATTTGTATTTTTCTAAATAAAATATGTGGTTAAAAAGTGGAGAGAAAATATGTAATTAAAAAGTGATTTGAAAAATTACTTGTATTTTTCTAGATAAAATGTGTAGTTAAAAAGTGGAGAGAAAATATGTAATTAAAAAGTGATTTGAAAAATTGTGTAATTTAAATTTGGATTTAAGATGACTAATAATGATGTTGTCGAACAGACCATTAATTTATAATGTACACGATTTCTCAAACTAATTTTTAATCACGCACACTTTTTATCTTCACCTTTCAATCACATTTTTATCTAGAAAACACAAATAAGCTCTTGTTTGATGTTGGAGTTTATTTAAAATAAATAGTGATTTTTAGTGGAATGTGTGTTTAAAAAGTAAAAAATGTTTTTTGAATTTATATATAATATTATATTCTTGATAAATATGTAATTAAAAAAAATAGAAAAAAATGTTTTTTGGTAACACTGTTTGATTTATAAACTTGTTTATTTATAATTTTGAAGTAAAAAATAGTGGTTGAAAATTGGAGAGAGAAAAATGCGTGGATAAAAAGTGATTTAATAAATTGTGTAGTTTATAAATTGATTTTTAAATCAAATAAAGTACATTTACCGAACCGATGCTTATCACGTTATAATTTTACACACCCTAAGTGGAAGAGAGAGAAATAGGGAAGTGAGACAAAAGTAAAGTCTAAAGAGGAAGATAGAGAAAAATGAACATTATAATTTTACACATACTAAGTGGAAGAGAGAGAAACAGGGACGTGAGAGTTGAGACAAAAGTAAAGAGGAAGATAGAGAAACATGAAAAGAGAGAGATAATTCAAATAAGTGAACAAATTGATTTATACATTTTTGGATAGATCTCAAAAATATTTTTTACACCCTAAAAAATTCAGCTGAGAATAAATAAAATCTTTATATAAAACAAAATTAGTTAAAAATAAGAACATTATAATGATAGCAAACTTTTAGGTTTTGAAAAAACCTATTTATATCACCATTTTTGTTGCATTTTTATTATTTTCATTCAAAAATCAATTCAATCCAATTGATCTTTCCTTTTATTGGGTCAATGACTAAGGCGATTTTTGAAACATTGATTTCACCCCTTTGTACTTTAACAGTCATTACAATTTATAAATCAATTTATAACAAACACAACTTTCTAAATTATTTTTTAATCGTACAAGAATGAGAAAGATTTTGTAACAGGCACAAGGCTTGGCGAACTTTTTAGGCATTTTTTCTTGACGATATTTTTGTTTTACATTTACCATTGTCTAACCTTTTTTTTTAAGTATGATTTTGTGTACTAAAAATGAATAACTTCTGAAGTTTCTATATATCTTCTGTTAATATTCAAACCATAATGGACAGGCGACTATACAGATTTATTAAACTCCATAATGGACTGTGTGCTTTACTCATTCATGATCCGGAGATTTTCTACAACGTGAATGTAACTGAAGAGGATGATTTCGAGGATGATGATGAAGAAGAAAGCTTCAAGGATGATGATGAAGAAGAAAGCCTTGAGGAAAGCTTCGAGGATGATGACATCGGAGTGGAAAGCTCTTCGAGAAATAGAAAAAATTACAATGGTGACTATGAGTTCATGGATGAAGATGAAGAAAGCCTCGAAGAAGAAGATGAAGGAAGCAAAGAGAAGGGCACGAAAGTCTCTGTTGATAAGAAGGTAAACATTGAAGAAAATGGATTTAAGTTTAGGGAAAATAATGTTGTTGAGATTTGAGATTGATATGTATTCTGGTTTATTTTTGCAGCCTGCTGCAGCAATGTGCGTTGCAGTAGGAAGCTTTGCAGATCCCAATGAGGCACAAGGCTTGGCGTACTTTTTAGGCATTTTTTCTTGACGATATTTCTGTTTTACATTTACCATTGTCTAACCATTTTTTTTTTAGTATGATTTTGTGTACAAAAAATGAATAACTTCTGAAGTCTCTATATATCTTCATTAAATATTCAAACAATAATGGACAGGCGACTATAAAAATTTATTAAACTCCATAATAATGGCCTGTGTGCTTTACTCATTCATGATCCGGAGATTTTCTCCAACGTGAATGTAACTGAAGAGGATGATTTCGAGGATGATGATGAAGAAGAAAACTTCGAGGATGATGATGAAGAAGAAAGCTTTGAGGAAAGCTTCGAGGATGATGACATCGGAGTGGAAAGCTCTTCGAGAAATAGAAAAAATTACAATGGTGACTACGAGTTCATGGATGAAGATGAAGAAAGCCTCGAAGAAGAAGACGATGGAAGCAAAGAGAAGGGCACGGAAGTCTCTGTTTAAAAGAAGGTAAACATTGGAGAAAATGGATTTAAGTTTAGGGAAAATAATGTTGTTGAGATTTGAGATTGATATGTATTCTGGTTCATTTTTGCAGGCTGCTGCAGCAATGTGCATTGCAGTAGGAAGCTTTGCAGATCCAAATGAGGCTTAAGGCTTGGCGCACTTTTTAGGCATTTTTTATTAACGATATTTCTGTTTTACATTTTCCGCTGTCTAACTTTTTTTTTTTTTTTTAGTATGATTTTTTGTACTAAAAATGAATAACTTCTGAAGTTTCTATATATCTTCCGTTAATATTCAAACCATAATGGACAGGCGACTATACAGATTTATTAAACTCCATAATGGACTGTGTGCTTTACTCATTCATGATCCGGAGATTTTCTCCAACGTCAATCTAACTGAAGAGGATGATTTCGAGGACGATGATGAAGAACGAAGCTTTGAGGAAAGCTTCGAGGATGATGACATCGGAGTGGAAAGCTCTTCGAGAAATAGAAAAAATTACAATGGTGACTATGAGTTCATGAATGAAGATGAAGAAAGCCTCGAAGAAGAAGATGATGGAAGCAAAGAGAAGGGCACGGAAGTCTCTGTTGATAAGAAGGTAAACATTGGAGAAAATGGATTTAAGTTTAGGGAAAATAATGTTGTTGAGATTTGAGATTGATATGTATTCTGGCTCATTTTTGCAGGCTGCTGCAGCAATGTGCGTTGCAGTAGGAAGCTTTGCAGATCCAAATGAGGCACATGGCTTGGCGCACTTTTTTTGCATTTTTTCTTGACGATATTTCTGATTTACATTTACCATTGTCTAACCTTTTTTTTTTAGTATGATTTTGTGTACTAAAAATGAATAACTTCTGAAGTTTCTATATATCTTCTGTTAATATTCAAACCATAATGGACAGGCGACTATACAGATTTATTAAACTCCATAATGGACTGTATGCTTTACTAATTCACGATCCGAAGATTTTTTCCAACGTGAATGTAACTGAAGAGGATGATTTCGAGGATGACGATGAAGAAGAAAGCTTCGAGGATTATGATGAAGAAGAAACCTTTGAGGAAAGCTTCAAGGATGATGACATCGGAGTGGAAAGCTCTTCCAGAAATAGAAAAAATTACAATGGTGACTATGAGTTCATGGATGAAGATGAAGAAAGTCTCGAAGAAGAAGATGATGGAAGCAAAGAGAAGGGCACGGAAGTCTCTGTTGATAAGAAGGTAAACATTGGAGAAAATTGATTTAAGTTTAGGGAAAATAATGTTGTTGAGATTTGAGATTGATATGAATTCTGGTTCATTTTTGCAGGCTGCTGCAGCAATGTGCATTGCAGTAGGAAGCTTTGCAGATCCAAATGAGGCTTAAGGCTTGGCGCACTTTTTAGGCATTTTTTATTAACGATATTTCTGTTTTACATTTTCCGCTGTCTAACTTTTTTTTTTTTTTTTAGTATGATTTTTTGTACTAAAAATGAATAACTTCTGAAGTTTCTATATATCTTCCGTTAATATTCAAACCATAATGGACAGGCGACTATACAGATTTATTAAACTCCATAATGGACTGTGTGCTTTACTCATTCATGATCCGGAGATTTTCTCCAACGTCAATCTAACTGAAGAGGATGATTTCGAGGACGATGATGAAGAACGAAGCTTTGAGGAAAGCTTCGAGGATGATGACATCGGAGTGGAAAGCTCTTCGAGAAATAGAAAAAATTACAATGGTGACTATGAGTTCATGAATGAAGATGAAGAAAGCCTCGAAGAAGAAGATGATGGAAGCAAAGAGAAGGGCACGGAAGTCTCTGTTGATAAGAAGGTAAACATTGGAGAAAATGGATTTAAGTTTAGGGAAAATAATGTTGTTGAGATTTGAGATTGATATGTATTCTGGCTCATTTTTGCAGGCTGCTGCAGCAATGTGCGTTGCAGTAGGAAGCTTTACAGATCCAAATGAGGCACAAGGCTTGGCGCACTTTTTAGGCATTTTTTCTTGACGATATTTCTTTTTTACATTTACCATTGTCTAACTTTTTTTTTTTAGTATGATTTTGTGTACTAAAAATGAATAACTTCTGAAGTTTCTATATATCTTCTGTTAATATTCAAACCATAATGGACAGGCGACTATACAGATTTATTAAACTCCATAATGGACTGTGTGCTTTACTCATTCATGATCCGGAGATTTTCTCCAACGTGAATGTAACTGAAAATGATGATTTCGAGGATGATGATGAAGAAGAAAGCTTTGAGGAAAGCTTCGAGGATGATGACATCGGAGTGGAAAGCTCTTCTAGAAATAGAAAAAATTACAATGGTGACTATGAGTTCATGGATGAAGATGAAGAAAGCCTCGAAGAAGAAGAAGATGATGGAAGCAAAGAGAACGGCACGGAAGTCTCTGTTGATAAGAAGGTAAACATTGGAGAAAACTGATTTAAGTTTAGGGAAAACAATGTTGTTGAGATTTGAGATTGATATGTATTCTGGTTCATTTTTGCAGGCTGCTGCAGCAATGTGCGTTGCAGTAGGAAGCTTTGCAGATCCAAATGAGGCACATGGCTTGGCGCACTTTTTTTGCATTTTTTCTTGACGATATTTCTGTTTTACATTTACCATTGTCTAACCTTTTTTTTTTAGTATGATTTTGTGTACTAAAAATGAATAACTTCTGAAGTTTCTATATATCTTCTGTTAATATTCAAACCATAATGGACAGGCGACTATACAGATTTATTAAACTCCATAATGGACTGTGTGCTTTAATCATTCCTGATTCGGAGATTTTCTCCAACGTGAATGTAACTGAAGAGGATGATTTCGAGGATGATGATGAAGAAGAAAGCTTTGAGGAAAGCTTCGAGGATGATGACATCGGAGTGGAAATTCTTCGAGAAATAGAAAAAATTACAATGGTGACTATGAGTTCATGGATGAAGATGAAGAAAGCCTCAAAGAAGAAGGTGATGGAAGCAAAGAGAAGGGCACGGAAGTCTCTGTTGACAAGAAGGTAAACATTGGAGAAAATGGATTTAAGTTTAGGGAAAATAATTTTGTTGAGATTTGAGATTGATATGTATTCTGGTTCATTTTTACAAGCTGCTGCAGCAATGTGAGTTGCAGTAGGAAGCTTTGCAGATCCAAATGAGGCATAAGGCTTGGCGCACTTTTTAAGCATTTTTTCTTGATGATATTTCTGTTTTACATTTACCATTGTCTAACCTTTTTTTTTTTTTAGTATGATTTTGTGTACAAAAAATGAATAACTTCTGAAGTTTCTATATATCTTCACTAAATATTCAAACTATAATGGACAGGCGACTATACAAATTTATTAAACTCCATAATGGACTGTGTGCTTTACTCATTCGTGATCCGGAGATTTACTCCAACGTGAATGTAACGGAAGAGGATGATTTCGAGGATGATGATGAAGAAGATAGCTTTGAGGAAAGCTTCGAGGATGATGACATCGGAGTGGAAAGCTCTTCGAGAAATAGAAAAAATTACAATGGTGACTATGAGTTCATGGATGAAGATGAAGAAAGTCTCGAAGAAGAAGATGATGGAAGCAAAGAGAAGGGCACGAAAGTCTCTGTTGAAAAGAAGGTAAACATTGGAGAAAATGGATTTAAGTTTAGGGAAAACAATGTTGTTGAGATTTGAGATTGATATGTATTCTGGTTCATTTTTGCAGGCTGCTGCAGCAATGTGCGTTGCAGTAGGAAGCTTTGCAGATCCAAATGAGGCAGAAGGCTTGGCGCACTTTTTAGGCATTTTTTCTTGACGATATTTCTGTTTTACATTTACCATTGTCTAACCTTTTTTTTTTTTAGTATGATTTTGTGTACTAAAAATGAATAAATTCTGAAGTTTCTATATATCTTTTGTTAATATTCAAACCATAATGGATAGGCAACTATACAGATTTATTAAACTCCATAATGGACTGTGTGCTTTACTCATTCATGATCCGGAGATTTTCTCCAACGTGAATGTAACTGAAGAGGATAATTTCGAGGATGATGATGAAGAAGAAAGCTTTGAGGAAAGCTTCGAGGATGATGACACGGAGTGGAAAGCTCCTCAAGAAATAGAAAAAATTACAATGGTGACTATGAGTTCATGGATGAAGATGAAGAAAGCCTCAAAGAAGAAGATGACTGAAGCAAAGAGAAGGGCACGGAAGTCTCTATTGACAAGAAGGTAAACATTGGAGAAAATGGATTTAAGTTTAGGGAAAATAATTTTGTTGAGATTTGAGATTGATATGTATTCTGGTTCATTTTTGCAAGCTGCTGCAGCAATGTGCGTTGCAGTAGGAAGCTTTGCAGATCCAAATGAGGCATAAGGCTTGGCGCACTTTTTAAGCATTTTTTCTTGATGATATTTCTGTTTTACATTTACCATTGTCTAACCTTTTTTTTTTTTTTTTTTAGTATGATTTTGTGTACAAAAAATGAATAACTTCTGAAGTTTCTATATATCTTCACTAAATATTCAAACTATAATGGACAGGCGACTATACAAATTTATTAAACTCCATAATGGACTGTGTGCTTTACTCATTTATGATCCGCATATTTACTCCAACGTGAATGTAACGGAAGAGGATGATTTCGAGGATGATGATGAAGAAGATAGCTTTGAGGAAAGCTTCGAGGATGATGACATCGGAGTGGAAAGCTCTTCGAGAAATAGAAAAAAATATAATGGTGACTATGAGTTCATGGATGAAGATGAAGAAAGCCTCAAAGAAGAAGATGATGGAAGCAAAGAGAAGGGCACGGAAGTCACTATTGACAAGAAGGTAAACATTGGAGAAAATGGATTTAAGTTTAGGGAAAATAATTTTGTTGAGATTTGAGAATGATATGTATTCTGGTTCATTTTTGCAAGCTGCTGCAGCAATGTGCGTTGCAGTAGGAAGCTTTGCAGATCCAAATGAGGCATAAGGCTTTGCGCACTTTTAAGGCATTTTTTTTTTACGATATTTCTGTTTTACATTTACCATTGTCTAACATTTTTTTTTTTTTTTAAGTATGATTTTGTGTACTAAAAATGAATAACTTCTGAAGTTTCTATATATCTTCTGTTAATATTCAAACCATAATGGACAGGCGACTATACAGATTTATTAAACTCCATAATGGACTGTGTGCTTTAATCATTCATGATCCGGAGATTTTCTCCAACGTGAATGTAACTGAAGAGGATGATTTCGAGGATGATGATGAAGAAGAAAGCTTTGAGGAAAGCTTCGAGGATGAGACATCGGAGTGGAAAGCTCTTCGAGAAATAGAAGAAATTACAATGGTGACTATGAGTTCATGGATGAAGATGAAGAAAGACTCGAAGAAGAAGATGGTGGAAGCAAAGAGAAGGGCACGAAAGTCTCTGTTGATAAGAAGGTCAACATTGGAGAAAATGGATTTAAGTTTAGGGAAAATAATGTTGTTGAGATTTGAGATTGATATGTATTCTGGTTCATTTTTGCAGGCTGCTGCAGCAATGTGCATTGCAGTAGGAAGCTTTGCAGATCCAAATGAGGCACAAGGCTTGGCGCACTTTTTAGGCATTTTTTCTTGACGATAATTCTGTTTTACATTTACCATTGTCTAACTTTTTTTTAGTATGATTTTGTGTACTAAAAATGAATAAATTTTGAAGTTTCTATATATCTTCTGTTAATATTCAAACCATAATGGACAGGCGACTACACAGTTCTTTTAAACTCCATAATGGACTGTGTGCTTTACTCATTCATGATCCGGAGATTTTCTCCAACGTGAATGTAACTGAAGAGGATGATTTCGAGGATGATGATGAAGAAGAAAGCTTTGGGGAAAGCTTCGAGGATGATGACATCGGATTGGAAAGCTCTTCGAGAAATAGAAAAAATTACAATGGTTACTATGAGTTCATTGATGAAGATGAAGAAAGCCTCGAAGAAGAAGATGATGGAAGCAAAGAGAAGGGCACGGAAGTCTCTGTTGATAAGAAGGTAAACATTGGAGAAAATGGATTTAAGTATAGGGAAAATAATGTTGTTGAGATTTGAGATTGATATGTATTCTGGTTCATTTTTGCAGGCTGATGCAGCAATGTGCATTGCAGTAGGAAGCTTTGCAGATCCAAATGAGGCACAAGGCTTGGCGCACTTTTTAGGCATTTTTTCTTGACGATATTTCTGTTTTACATTTACCATTGTCTAATTTTTTTTTAGTATGATTTTGTGTACTAAAAATGAATAACTTCTGAAATTTCTATATATCTTCTGTTAATATTCAAACCATAATGGACAGGCGACTATACAGTTCTTTTAAACTCCATAATGGACTGTGTGCTTTACTCATTCATGATCCGGAGATTTACAACAACGTGAATGTAACTGAAGAGGATGATTTCGAGGATGATGATGAAGAAGAAAACTTCGAGGATGATGATGAAGAAGAAAGCTTTGGGGAAAGCTTCGAGGATGATAACATCGGAGTGGAAAGCTCTTCGAGAAATAGAAAAAATTACAATCGTTACTATGAGTTCACGGATGAAGATGAAGAAAGCCTCGAAGAAGAAGATGATCGAAGCAAAGAGAAGGGCACGGAAGTCTCTGTTGATAAGAAGGTAAACATTGGAGAAAATGGATTTAAGTTTAGGGAAAATAATGTTGTTGAGATTTGAGATTGATATGTATTTTGGTTCATTTTTGCAGGCTGCTGCAGCAATGTGCGTTGCAGTAGGAAGCTTTGCAGATCCAAATGAGGCATAAGGCTTGGCGCACTTTTTAGGCATTTTTTCTTGACGATATTTCTGTTTTACATTTACCATTGTCTAACCTTTTTTTTTTTAGTATGCTTTTGTGTACTAAAAATGAATAACTTCTGAAGTTTCTGTATATCTTCTGTTAATATTCAAACCATAATGGGCAGGCGACTCTACAGATTTATTAAACTCCATAATGGACTGTGTGTTTTACTCATTCATGATCCGGAGATTTTCTCCAACGTGAATGTAACTGAAGAGGATGATTTCGAGGATGATGATGAAGAAGAAAGCTTCGAGGATGATGATGAAGAAGAAAGCTTTGAGAAAAGCTTCGAGGATGATGACAATGGAGTGGAAAGCTCTTCGATAAATAAAAAATATTACAATGGTGACTATTAGTTCATGGATGAAGATGAAGAAAACCTCGAAGAAGAAGATGATGGAAGCAAAGAGAAAGGCACGGAATTCTCTGTTGATAAGAAGGTAAACATTGGAGAAAATGGATTTAAGTTTAGGGAAAATAATGTTGTTGAGATTTGAGATTGATATGTATTCTGGTTCATTTTCGCAGGATGCTGCCGCAATGTGCGTTGCTGTTGGAAGCTTTGCAGAACCAAATGAGGCACAAGGCTTGGCGCACTTTTTAGGCATTTTTTCTTGACGATATTTCTTTTTTACATTTACCATTGTCTAACCTTTTTTTTTTTTTTTTTAGTATGATTTTGTGTACAAAAAATGAATAACTTCTGAAGTTTCTATATATCTTCATTAAATATAAAAAACCATAATGGAAATGCGACTATACAAATTTATTAAACTCCATAATGGATTGTGTGCTTTACTCATTCATGATCCGGAGATTTTCTCCAACGTGAATGTAACTGAAGAGGATGATTTCGAGGATGATGATGAAGAATAAAGCTTCGAGGATGACGATGAAGAAGAAAGCTTTGAGGAAAGCTTCGAGGATGATGACATCGGAGTGGAAAGCTCTTCGATAAATAGAAAAAATTACAATGGTGACTATGAGTTCATGGATGAAGATGAAGAAAGCCTCGAAGAAGAAGATGATGGAAGCAAAGAGAAGGGCACGGAAGTCTCTGTTGATATGAAGGTAAACATTGGAGAAAATGGATTTAAGTTTAGGGAAAATAATGTTGTTGAGATTTGAGATTGATATGTATTCTGGTTCATTTTTGCAGGATGCTGCCGCAATGTGCGTTGCTGTTTGATGCTTTGCAGAACCAAATGAGGCACAAGGCTTGGCGCACTTTTTAGGCATTTTTTCTTGACGATATTTCTGTTTTACATTTACCATTGTCTAACTTTTTTTTTTTTTAGTATTATTTTGTGTACTAAAAGTGAATAACTTCTGAAGTTTCTGTATATCTTCTGTTAATATTCAAACCATAATGGGCAGGCGACTCTACAGATTTATTAAACTCCATAATGGACTGTGTGTTTTACTCATTCATGATCCGGAGATTTGCTCCAACGTGAATGTAACTGAAGAGGATGATTTCGAGGATGATGATGAAGAAGAAAGCTTCGAGGATGATGATGAAGAAGAAAGCTTTGAGGAAAGCTTCGAGGATGATGACAATGGAGTGGAAAGCTCTTCGATAAATAAAAAATATTACAATGGTGACTATTAGTTCATGGATGAAGATGAAGAAAACCTCGAAGAAGAAGATGATGGAAGCAAAGAGAAAGGCACGGAATTCTCTGTTGATAAGAAGGTAAACATTGGAGAAAATGGATTTAAGTTTAGGGAAAATAATGTTGTTGAGATTTGAGATTGATATGTATTCTGGTTCATTTTCGCAGGATGCTGCCGCAATGTGCGTTGCTGTTGGAAGCTTTGCAGAACCAAATGAGGCACAAGGCTTGGCGCACTTTTTAGGCATTTTTTCTTGACGATATTTCTTTTTTTGCATTTACCATTGTCTAACCTTTTTTTTTTTTTTTTTTTAGTATGATTTTGTGTACAAAAAATGAATAACTTCTGAAGTTTCTATATATCTTCATTAAATATAAAAAACCATAATGGAAATGCGACTATACAAATTTATTAAACTCCATAATGGATTGTGTGCTTTACTCATTCATGATCCGGAGATTTTCTCCAACGTGAATGTAACTGAAGAGGATGATTTCGAGGATGATGATGAAGAAGAAAGCTTCGAGGATGACGATGAAGAAGAAAGCTTTGAGGAAAGCTTCGAGGATGATGACATCGGAGTGGAAAGCTCTTCGATAAATAGAAAAAATTACAATGGTGACTATGAGTTCATGGATGAAGATGAAGAAAGCCTCGAAGAAGAAGATGATGGAAGCAAAGAGAAGGGCACGGAAGTCTCTGTTGATATGAAGGTAAACATTGGAGAAAATGGATTTAAGTTTAGGGAAAATAATGTTGTTGAGATTTGAGATTGATATGTATTCTGGTTCATTTTTGCAGGATGCTGCCGCAATGTGCGTTGCTGTTTGATGCTTTGCAGAACCAAATGAGGCACGAGGCTTGGCGCACTTTTTAGGCATTTTCTCTTGACGATATTTCTGTTTTACATTTACCATTGTCTAACTTTTTTTTTTTTTAGTATTATTTTGTGTACTAAAAGTGAATAACTTCTGAAGTTTCTGTATATCTTCTGTTAATATTCAAACCATAATGGGCAGGCGACTCTATAATGGATTGTGTGCTTTACTCATTCATGATCCGGAGATTTTCTCCAACGTGAATGTAACTGAAGAGGATGATTTCGAGGATGATGATGAAGAAGAAAGCTTCGAGGATGATGATGAAGAAGAAAGCTTTGAGGAAAGCTTCGAGGATGATGACAATGGAGTGGAAAGCTCTTCGATAAATAAAAAATATTACAATGGTGACTATTAGTTCATGGATGAAGATGAAGAAAACCTCGAAGAAGAAGATGATGGAAGCAAAGAGAAAGGCACGGAATTCTCTGTTGATAAGAAGGTAAACATTGGAGAAAATGGATTTAAGTTTAGGGAAAATAATGTTGTTGAGATTTGAGATTGATATGTATTCTGGTTCATTTTCGCAGGATGCTGCCGCAATGTGCGTTGCTGTTGGAAGCTTTGCAGAACCAAATGAGGCACAAGGCTTGGCGCACTTTTTAGGCATTATTTTTTTGACGATATTTCTTTTTTACATTTACCATTGTCTAACCTTTTTTTTTTTTTTTTAGTATGATTTTGTGTACAAAAAATGAATAACTTCTGAAGTTTCTATATATCTTCATTAAATATAAAAAACCATAATGGAAATGCGACTATACAAATTTATTAAACTCCATAATGGATTGTGTGCTTTACTCATTCATGATCCGGAGATTTTCTCCAACGTGAATGTAACTGAAGAGGATGATTTCGAGGATGATGATGAAGAAGAAAGCTTCGAGGATGACGATGAAGAAGAAAGCTTTGAGGAAAGCTTCGAGGATGATGACATCGGAGTGGAAAGCTCTTCGATAAATAGAAAAAATTACAATGGTGACTATGAGTTCATGGATGAAGATGAAGAAAGCCTCGAAGAAGAAGATGATGGAAGCAAAGAGAAGGGCACGGAAGTCTCTGTTGATAAGAAGGTAAACATTGGAGAAAATGGATTTAAGTTTAGGGAAAATAATGTTGTTGAGATTTGAGATTGATATGTATTCTGGTTCATTTTTGCAGGATGCTGCCACAATGTGCGTTGCTGTTGGAAGCTTTGCAGATCCAACTGAGGCACAAGGCTTGGCGCACTTTTTAGGAATTTTTTCTTGACGATATTTCTGTTTTACATTTACCATTGTCTAACACTTTGTTTTTTTTTTTTCTTTTCCCCATTATGATTTTGTGTACTAAAAATGAATAACTTCTGAAGTTTCAATATATTTTCTGTTAATATTCAAACCAAACATAATAAAATTTTAAACTAAGCTAAGGTTGATGCTGAACATTTGATCCGAGAGGGTAAGCTCGACTTAAATTAGGCTCGATCCCATGCTACATAAAGTTAATACTGTATTTAAATTTGTATATAGAATCTTCCATGATGTGATGCCTCTAATATTGAATTTTCTGTTGGGTAGTATTCTAGTTATTTGACAGAGCAAGGAGGCTTCACGAATTCTTACACGGATAACGAGCACACATGCTACAATTTTGACGTGGAAGCGGAGTTTCTTAAGGGTGCCTTGGAAAGGTAAATTCAAGTTTATGTACTGCCCATCCATGAACCTTTTTTCAATTGCATTCATGAAACAAGGCACAAGTATACCTTTGCATGTTTTAATAATTTTTCTTTGCACCAGTGAATGTGTATAATCTGTTGAAACTGTGCCATATGTTTGATTGTATTTCCAGGTTTACCTTCTTGAATAAATGGTTTTACTAAATAATTTTCTGTTTGGTAAAAGTTATTTGTTTATAAACAAAGAATGTGATGTTTTCAAAGTAAAATATGTGATCAAAAAGTGAAAATGTGTTGTTTATAATCTTGTTTATAAACAGTTTACCAATTTGAGGGTTAATCATTTTCTTTTATTTTTCTTGTACTTCTGTCAATTAGCTTTAATTTAACATACGATAGCTTTACAATGAGATCAATGCCTCTTATAGTAATTAAGCATATTCTCAGTTTGCTTATTTCTACTAAGCTTCTGTTCACAATACTTCTCTAACCTTAGCCATATGCACTTAATTTTCACCTAATCCCTTCTGTTTCTAAGTTGCTGCTACATTGCTTCCTTTGTACCTTTCTTGCGAGAATTGCTCTTATTGGACATAATTTTGTTTTAGCTTTTGTATTATGATTTTCTTCTTATTCTATTGTTATGTACATATTATAGTTATAAAATATCTGGCCTGAGACCTTTATAGATGGGATGTGTTTGACCCATTCAGGTGTTTAATAATATAAAAATAAAAATATATTATATTTTAAATCTACTTAATATATAATAAAAGGAGTGGCTGACATGTTTTCCCGCCTAAAGTTTTGAACCAAAATACCCTCCCAGGAAAATACCAGCCTAGCATATTTTAAAATTTGTCATTGAACCTTTTCATTCAACCCTTCCCCGAGGTCAGTTTCAAATCTGTCAGTGAGCCTTTTCAGTCAACAACTAATGCTCTGTCATGAGCATTTAATGCATGTATAATTATTAATTAAATAAATTGAAATCATATTTTAGAATCTATTATTCAACCAAAATACCAGCCCAACATATTTTGAAATCTATCTTTGAACCTTTTCATTCAACCCTTCCCCAAGGTTAGTTTGAAATCTCATTGAGCCTTTTCAGTCAACAATTAATGCTCTGCCGTGAGCATTAAATGCATGTACAAGTATAAATTAAAATAAATTGAAAATTAACATAATACAGTACGGTTATAAAAAGAATCAAAAAGAAAATATTCATTTCATCTTCATTCAAGCTTCCATTTCCCAGCAGAGAGCATCCTCCATGGCTGAAGCTACCTGCAAAATAATCGACATTAATTCAACTATGATCGAGTGGAAGCTGTTGGTTCGAGTTGTAAGACTATGGGAAGTTCCAGACTACAATCATAAAGAACAAGTGACAACATAGAAATGGTTTTTACTGATAAAAATGTTATTATCTCGAATAACTCTTTTTCTTGGTTTGAACGTTTCATTTAATGTGCCTTCATTATTTACAAAACTGAATAATACTGTGATTATTGTTTATGGATTGACATTCTTACTTGAGTAAAAGCAGATACAAAAATATTATATATTATGTATAGAAAACTACATAAGGTTTTGATTATGTTCAAGTAAATAGATTGAGAGAACTATATAGATCCACTTCATTGAGAGATCTATATAGATCCAGAGCTGCATAAACATTGAGTACCAAAAATTAAACTAAGGTATAGAACTATTGTTCGAGCCTTGAACAGAAAATAGTTAGATCTTAATAAAGTAATTTTTTGGCAGGGGTTGTAGATTGTGCAAGAAATGAGGATCAAAACTCAAATAAGTTACAAAGAGATGGTAAGATTTGTAGTCTTGGCTTAATGCTAATGCAACCTCAACAATTATTATTATTATCGATAAGAAAATGCAGTATACTGATAGTTTTTGTTTTTGGTACCTGTGAAAGTTGTAGAAAATACCCAGTGTAGGTCACCGATGTCATGTATTTCCTTACCTACATGGAGCAAAAGTTACGGAAATCAACATGGAAAGCTCTTGGGCAGAAAAAAAAATTGCACAAATGTACCTATACAAAACGTAATTGGTAATCCAGTAGGCACTATTAGTTGATTATGATCTACATATAATTAATAAATTGATTTTTTTTAAGATTGGAAAGATTTATGAGATCTCATCAAAATAATATATGTTCTACAGGTTCGCAAGCAGAACAAGAAAGCTACAGTCCATTCTTCCCCATTTTTCTTGCATACAATCCACTCTCCAAAAGCTACAAGAAAGAGTTTAAGAAGAGGCTTGCCTCACTCCTTGAAGAAGTATCAATCATCACAAAAGTGTCAATCATCACAAAATTCAATCCTCGGTCTAGAATAAGAAACAAAGATGACTACTTACATAATCCGAAACAGAAATGACATTAATACCTAAACCTCGTGAGGGACGACTAGAATCCTCTAATGAGAAAAATAAAAGCATTTTCTGAAAACAGTGTGTCAAATATTTATAAGCTGAAATGAGACTCTAATAACATCATTTTCTTTGTAGGGGGTGTAAATCATGGGAGCAATGAGGGTGACCATTCAAATGAGGAACAAAACATATGGCAAGATGTGTGACAAAATAGTAACAATTTTTGGTGTGCAAATTTTTTTTTATCGTTGATAAAATGTGCAAATTAGTAACAAATTTTTGTGCTTGAGAAAGTTGCAGAAAATACTATATGCAGGTCAAACAATATCACACGTTCCTTTAACAACATGGAGCAAAAATAAATCTCAAGGTAATCTAAAGCTCTTATGAAAAACACAAAATGGAACAAATGGTAGTAATCCAATCCCCTTTATTAGCTGAATATGACAAACAATCAGCTTGCAAAGGGGGCCGAGGTGGCTCCCGTTTGCACTCCGATGCCTAAGTCAGTACTCATTTCAAGCAAATATAATTTGAGTGCGGGAAATATAAGTGTGTAAAAGAGAGAAAAGGGAGTGAGAGTAAATATTTAGTTAAGAGAGTAAGAATGCTAACCCTTTCCATGGAGGCAAGTGTGCTCTATTTATAGAAGGTGTAATTATCTTAGATCGTGACATGTGTTATGCTTTAGATATGGTAAGATCCTAACCCTTCATGAGGTAAACCATTTCTTTGGTAATAATCATTACTACATGTCATAGGGTTAAAGCAACCATCAAATCACTTTAAAGATGTTGTCACATCAAGCTGTCTTGTCACCTTTTCAGGGTACTCCCATCGGCTTAGGAGTACCTCGGCATAAGGGTACCTCGGCACAGCATCACCCCGGCATAGGTTACCTCGGCATAGCATCACCTCGGCATATAAGAATCCAGCAAATTTGGTATCCGCAGTTTTGGCCTATAGGTCATGATTAGGTGACTGGATGTTTTGTAGCTCCCCTGGTGGGCCCATATAGATGACATGTCATTTCCAATTAGTCATGGTCGTAACACTAGTCCCTCAAGTCTGGTTGGTTCATTTATGTGCGAACCGGACTTGAAAATATAAGGGATCGAAGATGATGGAGTGTGTGTATACTCTAAGAAATAACCAAAACACAAAATATCTAAAAAATCCTTCTTGCAAGACATAACCAGAATGGAAAAAATAGAATATATTTTACATGGTAAAGCGTCGCCAATGAGGAATAATATAGGCACTTGAGCCCACGCTTTAATATAGTTTGGACACTTGGGTCCTTATTTGAACACTTGACAACCCTTTCAAGTAGGCTTTTCTTGGTTATATTAAGAGAGTATTGGGTTGTGTTATTCAAATTTTGAAAGTGCATCTTTTATCCCAACAAAAAGAATACTCGAGTGTGCTTCGAACTTACGAAGACATATAAGCTCATAGTAATATCCCAAGCATGCCTCAAATAGGAGGGGAATTATAAGGTTGTCTTCAATAACATTGAAGATCTTACTCCTAGATGTGTGAGGGCTAATAGCCCGTCTGGATAGCAGAGAAAATACGCTTAATTCAAGCGACTGGAGGGCTTACAAGCCTGTCTCGTTTTGATATGTGTATCTTTGAAGAATATGAAACAAAGTATATATACATTGTGTCTCGTGTTGACATGCATGTATATGCTCTCTAGTCCCTTAAATTTGGATGTCCCATGCATTCATGGATGGGGTTCGAATTTATAGATTTCGAATGTTTTTCCTAGAGTGAAATCAACCAATGAAAGAGTCCTTTGTAAAAGGAGTTCGTTAAAGAAGTCCTTCTCTTGGAAGGATTCCTTAGGAAGAGGGGTTCCTCATTTGGAGGGAGTCAATTAACGTAGTTCTTCTCTTGGAAGAAGTCCCTTGTAGAAGCCCTTCACTTGGAAGGGGTCCCTCACTTGGAGGAAGTTAATCGACGTAGTTCTTCTCTTGGAAGAAGTCTCTTGTAGGAGTCCTTCTGTTTAAAGGGGTCCCTCACTTGGAGGGAGTTAATGGAAGAGGTATTTCTGTGACGACCCGAATTCTCTTCCATTCGAGTGCCACTAAAAGTGACTCATATCATATTATCGAGACTTAAATAGTAATGTAAAATTATTCAAAAGAATAATTAGAATCCCATAATTTTATTTGTGAATAAAAATAGAACATAATTTTCTTACATAAAGTTCAACATAATTATCTCATCAATCTTAACCACTTTTGCCACTTCCATGTTGACCGCCTCGAACCTTCAATTATCTGAAAATGGTAAATATCGTGGAGTGAGATTTATAAAATCCCAGTAAGTATACCAAGCATAAATTTTCTTTTGAAAGCATATGGATCATTTTCATCATAACATAGGATAGGATCGAAATACTCATAAACATAGGGAGACACAAGAATTTTACCGAACTTAAATGGCAAGAATTCTTATGTGTAGCGCTACTAAACTCCGGTCCCCTTAGCATAATCATAAACATATCATATGGGACCAATAGCAATCTTGTGAGATTGATTTCATAGCAATTATCCAAACATTTTCGTAAAAACATAAGGTATATCTAATTTTCATAAAAACATACTTACTTTTCTTAAAAATATAAGGTATTTTACTTTTCATAAAAACATACTTACTTTTCTTAAAAATATAAGGTATTTTACTTTTCATAAAAACATACTTACTTTTCTTAAAAACATAAGGTGTATTTACCTTTCATAAAAACATACTTACTTTTCATAAAAACATAAGGTAATACCTTTCATAAAAACATACTTACTTTTCATAAAAACTTAAAGTATATTTACATTTCATAACAACATACTTAATTTTCATAAAAACATAAGATATACTTACTTGTCATAAAAACATACTTACTTTTCATAAAAACATAAGGTGTATTTACCTTTCATAAAAACATACTTACTTTTCATAAAAACATAAGATATACTTACTTGTCATAAAAACATACTTACTTTTCATAAAAACATAAGGTGTATTTACCTTTCATAAAAACATACTTACTTTTCATAAAAACATAAGATATACTTACTTGTCATAAAAACATACTTACTTTTCATAAAAACATAAGGTGTATTTACCTTTCATAAAAACATACTTACTTTTCATAAAAACATAAGATATACTTACTTGTCATAAAAACATACTTACTTTTCATAAAAACATAAGGTGTATTTACCTTTCATAAAAACATACTTACTTTTCATAAAAACATAAGATATACTTACTTGTCATAAAAACATACTTACTTTTCATAAAAACATAAGGTATACTTACTTGTCATAAAAACATACTTACTTTTCATAAAAACATAAGGTGTATTTACCTTTCATAAAAACATACTTACTTTTCATAAAAACATAGGATATACTTACTTGTCATAAAAACATACTTACTTTTCATAAAAACATAAGACATACTTACTTGTCATAAAAACATACTTACTTTTCATAAAAACATAAGACATACTTACTTGTCATAAAAACATACTTACTTTTCATAAAAACATAAGACATACTTACTTGTCATAAAAACATATTTACTTTTCATATAAACATAAGGTATACTTACTTGTCATAAAAACATACTTACTTTTCATAAAAACATAAGGTGTATTTACTTTTCATAAAAACATACTTACTTTTCATAAAAACATAAGATATACTTACTTTTCATAAAAACTTAAAGTATATTTACATTTCATAACAACATACTTAATTTTCATAAAAACATAAGATATACTTACTTGTCATAAAAACATACTTACTTTTCATAAAAACATAAGGTGTATTTACCTTTCATAAAAACATACTTACTTTTCATAAAAACATAAGATATACTTACATTTCATAAAAACATACTTACTTTACATAAAAACATAAGATATACTTACATTTCATAAAAACACACTTACTTTACATAAAAACATAAGATATACTTACCTTTTAAAAGATTAAAATGAAGTGTAGTAGTAAATGAACCAAAACTTTCTTGACCACCTTGAATTTCTCTTACTTGTGGATTTTGTCAAGAGATTGGAAATAAGTGTATATGTGTAGAGTTGTGTGTAAAAGAGATGGGTTTAAATAGATGTATAAAGTTGGCATATTGTAAACATAATCATTCAATTCTATTAATTTTAACACATCCTTTTCTTAAAGTAAAGCACCATTCATATACTTTTCCATATTTATACAAATAATATGCTCTTCATGATTATATATAATGGAGTCTTATCAATCATTCATATACTTTTCCATATTTATACAAATATTATGCTCTTCATGATTATATATAATGGAGTCTTATCAATCATTCATATACTTTTCCATATTTATACAAATATTATGCTCTTCATGATTATATATAATGGAGTATATAAATCATTCATATACTTTTCCATATTTATACAAATATTATGCTCTTCATGATTATATATAATGGAGTATATAAATCATTCATATACTTTTCCATATTTATACAAATATTATGCTCTTCATGATTACATATAATGGAGTCTTATCAATCATTCATATACTTTTCCATATTTATACAAATATTATGCTCTTCATGATTACATATAATGGAACCTCTCATGCTTGCATATATTTTCTTAATTTAAATAATAAAAGTAATTTTTGTACAAATAAATATTGGGATAACATTGAATTAAGTACTTAGACTTAATATACTTTAAATCAAGAGAATGGAGATATTTTTAGAAATTCGGAATTTAATTTAAAATCGAACGATCTCGATTATTTCTTGACTTGGCTATACGAATACGTCGTGGCGTTAACTTAATAAAAATGGGTGAAATAGTAGCGACATGATTTTCTATTAAAATAATTATTAATCGCGTAAAAATTCTTGGTCGCTACAATTTCGGAAGGAGTTCATGGAAGACGTCATTCAAGAGAGGTACTTCGGAAGAAGTCCATGGAAGACGACCTTCGGAAGAGGTGCTTCGGGAAGGAGTCCATGGAAGAGGTCCTTCGGAAGAGGTGCTTCGGAAGGAGTCCAGGGAAGAGGTGCTTCGGAAGGAGTCCATGGAAGAGGTCCTTCGAGAGAGGTGCTTCGGAAGAAGTCCACGGAAGAAGTGCTTCGGGAAGGAGTCCATGGAAGAGGTCCTTCGGGAAGGATTCCATGGAAGAGGTCCTTTGGAAGAGGTGCTTCGGAAGGAGTCCATGGAAGAGGTCCTTCGGAAGAGGTGAGGAGTCCATGGAAGAGGTCCTTCGGAAGAGGTGCTTCGGGAAGGATTCCATGGAAGAGGTCCTTCGGAAGAGGTACTTCGGAAGGAGTCCATGGAAGAGGTCCTTCGGAAGGAGTCCACTTAGGCAGTATGAGGAGAGCCACTTCGGCATGCCACTTAGGCAATATGAGGGAAGCACTTCGGCATACCACTTAGGCATATATGAGGGAAGCACTTCGGCCATGCCACTTAGGAAATAAGAGGGGAGCCACTTCGGCCATGCCACTTAGGCAGTATGAGGGAAGCACTTCGGCCATGCCACTTAGGCAGTATGAGTGAAACACTTCGGCCATGCCACTTAGGCATATATGAGGGAAGCATTTCGGCCATGCCGCTTAGGCAATAAGAGGGGAGCCACTTCAGCCATGCCGCTTAGGCAGTAAGAGGGGAGCCACTTCGGCCATGCCACTTAGGAAATATGAGGGAAGCACTTCGGCCATGCCACTTAGGCAATAAGAGGGGAGCCACTTCGGCCATGCCACTTAGGCAGTATGAGAGAAGCACTTCGGCCATGCCACTTAGGCATATATTAGGGAAGCACTTCGGCCATGCCGCTTAGGCAGTATGAGGAAAGCACTTCGCTTAGGCAATAAGAGGAGAGCCACTTCGGCCATGCCACTTAGGCAATATGAGGGAAGCACTTCGGCCATGCCACTTAGGCAGTATGAGGGAAGCACTTCGGCCATGCCGCTTAGGCAATAAGAGGGGAGCCACTTCGGCCATGCCGCTTAGGCAATAAGAGGGGAGCCACTTCGGCCATGCCGCTTAGGCAGTAAGAGGGGAGCCACTTCGGCCATGCCGCTTAGGCAGTAAGAGGGGAGCCACTTTGGCCATGCCGCTTAGGTAATATGAGGGGAGCCACTTCGGCCATGCCGCTTAGGCAGTAAGAGGGGAGTCACTTCGGCCATGCCGCTTAGGCAATAAGAGGGGGAGCCACTTCGGCCATGCCACTTAGGTAATAAGAGGGAAGCACTTCGGCCATGCCACTTAGGCATATATGAGGGAAGCACTTCGACCATGCCGCTTAGGCAATAAGAGGGGAGCCACTTCGGCCATGCCACTTAGGCAATATGAGGGAAGCACTTCGGCCATGCCACTTAGGCAGTATGAGGGAAGCACTTCGGCCATGCCGCTTAGGCAATATGAGGGGCTTCTTTGAGCCATGCCACTTGGGGGCAATATGAAGGAGAGTCCCTCTTTTGGGGAGGTCTTTCTTCAAGGCATTTGTTACCAATCTTTTTCAAGAGGTTCTTCACGTTTTTTAAGGTTTTTGTGGTTCTTCACTCTTTTACAAGAGGTTATCAGCCCTTTTTCAAGGTTTTATGTAGTATTTCTCATCTCTTTTTCAAGAGATTCTTCACCTTTTTTCAAGGTTTTTGTGGTTCTTCACTCTTTTTCAAGAGGTTATCAGCCCCTTTTCAAGGTTTTATCTAGTATTTCTCATCTCTTTTTCAAGAGATTCTTCACCTTTTTTCAAGGTTTTTGTGATTCTTCACTCTTTTTCAAGAGGTTATCAGCCATTTTTCAAGGTTTTATCTAGTATTTCTCATCTCTTTTTCAAGAGATTCTTCAACTTTTTTCAAGGTTTTTGTGATTCTTCACTCTTTTTCAAGAGGTTATCAGCCCTTTTTCAAGGTTTTATCTAGTATTTCTCATCTCTTTTTCAAGAGATTCTTCACCTTTTTTCAAGGTTTTTGTGATTCTTCACCCCTTTTCAAGAGGTTATCAGCCCTTTTTCAAGGTTTTATGTAGCTTTTTACCATGTGATTTCGTGGTTAGCAGTATGGTTTCCCACAGACGGCTCCAAAATGTTGACCACAAAATCCGGCTGGACCTTGGACCAACACGTCTCAGCTCCTCCCTCTTGAACACGTGGATCTCCTGCGTACTATGACAAACAATCAACTTGCAAAGGGGGCCGAGGTGGCTCCCGTTTGCACTCCGATGCCTAAGTCAGTACTCATTTCAAGCAAATATAATTTGAGTGCGGGAAATATAAGTGTGTAAAAGAGAGAAAAGGGAGTGAGAGTAAATATTTAGTTAAGAGAGTAAGAATGCTAACCCTTTCCTTGGAGGCAAGTGTGCTCTATTTATAGAAGGTGTAATTATCTTAGATCGTGACATGTGTTATGCTTTAGATATGGTAAGATCCTAACCCTTCATGAGGTAAACCATTTCTTTGGTAATAATCATTACTACATGTCATAGGGTTAAAGCAACCATCAAATCACTTTAAAGATGTTGTCACATCAAGCTGTCTTGTCACCTTTTCAGGGTACTCCCCTCGGCTTAGGAGTACCTCGGCATAAGGGTACCTCGGCACAGCATCACCCCGGCATAGGTTACCTCGGCACAGCATCACCCCGGCATAGGTTACCTCGGCATAGCATCACCTCGGCATAGGGTCACCTCGGCATATAAGAATCCAGCAAATTTGGTATCCGCAGTTTTGGCCTATAGGTCATGATTAGGTGACTTGATGTTTTGTAGCTCCCCTGGTGGGCCCATATAGATGACGTGTCATGTCCAATTAGTCATGGTCGTAACAACATCATATTCCTTTTTACAAATATAATCTTCCACTAAATAAAATGAAAATATGATTTGAAGTTGTCCTAAGTGATCAAGATACTCAAGTGTCCACTACTCCGTTCAGGGTTCGAATCCAACAGTATCCCTCCCTTTATTTCCCCCACTCCCATTTGCTCCCTTGTGTAATAAAAATAAATAAAATGAAATGAAAATCAAACATGGTACACCACCCATTAAACCATGTGTGTGAGTGGGTGAGAGAGGGGGAGGGGGAGGGAGAGGGGGAGGGGGGGGGAGAGAGAGAGAGTAAATAACAAGGATGGCTATGGTAATAAGGGACGATGACTTAGTTGGTGAGGTTGCTCAAATGTTCCTTACTTTGTTCAGGGTTCGAATCCTATCCCGCTCCCCTTTAGAGGTGGCGTGGGTTGGGTTGGGTAGATTTTTTGCCCAACCCGAACCCAACCCACTACGGTCGGTTTGATAAAAAATCAACCCAACTCAACCCGTCAAATTTCGGTCGGGTTGGTCGGTTTGGGCTTTGGCCCAATTAGTAAAAATTTTGAAAAAAAAAAACTTATGAATTTATCTTTAATTCAAATCAATTATGTACACTACAATAACCCAAAATACAATAAATTGAAAACTTGCTAATAAACTTAAAATATGTTCAATCAATATTTAAATAAGTCAAGTTTCATTAATAAAAAAAAAAAACAGATTTTTTTTTTATTTGGGTCGGGTTATTCACCCAACCCGCAACCCGACCCAACCCGACAAAGAAATTTTAAAAAAAAACCCGAATCCAACCCAATTTTAATGAAAAATCGACCCAAACTGATCGGGTTGGGTCGGTTTGGACGGGTTCGGTCGGTTTTTGCCCACCTCTTCTCCCCTTTGCTCCCCCTTGTGTAATAAAATAAAATAAAGTGAAATGAAAATTAAACATGATATACCACCCATTAAACCACAATCATATCCCTTTATTCCATCTTTAGACACTCTACCTCCACCCCCACTCCCACCCCCAACTCGAACCCCTCTAAGCCTTCTTCAATTCAAGTACAAAACAAGCATGATTTGTTACTGAGAGAAATGACACAATGTGTGTGCGTGTGTGTGTGTGTGTGTGTGTGTGTGTGAGAGAGAGAGAGAGAGAGAGAGAGAGAGAGAGAGAGAGAGAGAGAGGAATTAATGTCGGAAAGTTTTGAACCTAGGTTTGTTTGTGGACAGAGGAATCTTGACCCAAACTTCATGACGCGGAATCGATGATGTAGTAGAAAGAACCAAGATTTGCGAAACGCTACAAGGACTTGTCCAGTTTCCTTGATAAGTTTCTGATTTTTTGAACGCCACAAATAAGTTCAGGTTGAACGCCAACAGATTGTTAATCTTGATAAGTTCTAAGAAAATAAAAGGAATCCACCTTTTAAAAGAGTAAAAACTCAAAACTGTTTATTATCAATCAAAGCCTAATTTATTACAATCAATAAAATGACATAAATAAGAAAAATGACCTAAACTAGGTCTAGCCGCAAAAGGGCTCAAAACCCTAACATACTAATTAAAAAAAGGGGAAAACAACATAAAAAGCGGAAACCCTAATTTTTAAACCACGCAACCGTGAGCTTGAAATGTTCATGGCCGTGAAATTTGACTTACGGCTGTAAGTGTGTTGCGGTTCAAATACGTGTCGCTTGATTTAAAACCGTGAATGCACTGGTTACGACCGTAAATGACCTTCTGCTTCTCTTTATCTTGGTTTTCGACCGCAAACAGCTGTGAACCTTCTTCAATCATTCCATGTTCAATCTTTGAAGCTCTTCGAACATGTTTATAGCTCTGTTTGACTTGAATTGTAGATTTTTCTGTCAAACCTGCCATGATTTTCATCACACAGAGAGAGAGAGAGAGAGAGAGAGAGAGAGGGAGAGAGAGAGAGAGAGAGAGAGAGAGAGAGAGAGAGAGAGAGTAACAAGGGTGACTATGGTAGGTTTCCAATAAATTTGATACTTTATCAATGTGAACTTTTATTAGCAAATAGAAGGACAATTTCGCAATACTAAAAGCTAAACAATGATGCCAAAGCATCATCAATGGTACTTTCGAGTTTGAGAGCCTTTTTTTTCATATAAAAAGAGTATCTTGTGAAATTTTTAAAACGAGAGTATATTCTTCATCATTTAGTATTTCCTCATAAGCAATTATTATTCATCCTTTTCTGCATTTTTTAAGACTTCCCGTTATTTTTTAGGAATAAAAGAATGACAGAAAACTATATGCAATAATAGATGAAGCATCATATAGAGAGTGTATTTAACACTTCAAAAATAGGTATTAAAAAAATAGCTAAAACATAAGTTTATTGAAGATGCTACAAGAGATATAATTAGGAACGGTTATTCTTGTAAAGAATTTGTGGAAATATGCGGGTTGTTTCTTCCATCAAAATGCTCATTGTTAATAATATTGTAGAATTTTGTTATAACGGTTGGAACAAATCAACTTTTGATCAAAAAACAATGTACACATTCTCAATATGGTTGATACTTGATTGTTTGTAAGTTATTCAAGCACCATCCTTATAAGTTATATCTGACATCGGCGGCGCTGGCGACCAAGACTGCAGCTCGTGCGGCCATTATTGTGGCTAGATGTAGTCATTTTTCTTGATTATAAGTTATTCAAGCATCATCCTTATAAGTTATGCTTGATTATAAGTTATCCAACCAAAGATGCATGTTATTCTTTTTGGTGGTCCAATTTTTATACATTTGTTCTTACTTTTCTGATTTTGGCAACAATATAATGTGTTTTAATTGTTTGTTCTCTTTTTGAAGACATTTGAAGCAAAGGGTTCCGAGGTTTTTAACAGAGTTTCGGAATAAAAATACTCCGATGGCAATGTTTCAGCCAATTCCTATTTGTTGTGGGAAATCTGCGTTTGCTAATGGTTTGACTTTTTTTGGGAGAAAAAGGAAGCCAAGTGGCCCCTTTTGGAGGATAGAGATGAAGATAAAGCTAGTTGCTCGCAAGCGTGAAGAGCTCCGGAATATGAGGTGAACAATGTTTTTATGCTAAACTGTTGAATATTGACATATTTGCTCACGGGAGCACAACTTTTTCGATTAATTGATATTTAGTTTTGTGATTCTTGATTTTTTTTGAATCTGTAATTTGGCAATAAACGGCTCAATTCATCCCTTTCCAATATACTTGCTCACGATTTGTTTTAATTTGAATATTACAAGACTGTCGGAGGTGGAGAAAAGAAGAAGTAAGCTTCTGCACAATGATTTTTGATTTTTTTTTTTAATAAGTATTTTGGCAATAAATAGCTCAATCATCCCTTTCGTGTATACTTGCTCACAACTTTTTTTAATTTGAACATTATAGGACTGCTAGAGGTGGAGAAACGAAGAAGTAAGATGTGGCACTAAGATTCTTGATTTTTTTGAATCTGTATTTTTGCAATAAATAGCCCAATTCATCCATTTCCTGTGTACTTGTTGCTCACAATTCGTTTTAATTTGAACATTACTGGACCGTTGAGTGTGTAGAAAAGAAGTAAGCTGCTGCACTATATTTTTTTATTTTTTAATCTGCATTTTAGCAATAAATAGCTTAGTCATCCCTTTCATGTATACTTGCTCACAACTTGTTTTAATTTGAACGTTACAAGACTGTTGGACGTGGAGAAAAGAAGAAGTGAACTGTTGCACTATGATTTTTTTTTTTTAAATCTGTATTTTGGCAACAAATAGCTCAATTCGTCCCTTTCCTATATATTTGCTCACAATTTGTTTTAATTTGAACATTATAAGACTGTTGGAGATGGAGAAAAGGAGAAGTAAGCTGCTGCACTATGATTCTTTTTTTTATTTTGTATTTTGGCAATAATTAACTCAATTTGTCTGTTTCATGTTATTTGCTCACAATTTGTTTTAATTTGAACATTACAAAACTGCTGGAGGTGAAAAAAGAAGAAGTAAGTTGTTGCAGTATAATTCTTTTTTTTTTTTAATATGTATTTTGGCAACAAATAGCTCAATTCGTCCCTTTCCTGTATATTTGCACAATTTATTTTAATTTGAACATTACAAGACTGCTGGAGGTGGAGAAAAGAAGAAGTAAGCTACTGCATTATGATTCTTTTTTTTAATCTGTATTTTGGCAATAAATAGCTCAATTCGTCCCTTTCATGTTATTTGCTCAAAATTTGTTTTAATTTGAACATTACAAAACTGCTGGAGGTGGAAAAAAGAAGAAGTAAGTTGTTGCAGTATAATTCTTTTTTTTTTAATCTGTATCTTGGTAACTGTTAAGTGTAATTTTATACACTTTTTATACCTTTAAACTAGCATATTTTGGAATATATTGAGCAAATATGTACTAATTCATGCATATTTTGTGTTTAAATAGGTTAATGTCCAAGTTCGAGGCTAAAAATCACAAAAGGAGTGAAGATTCTGCTGAAATTCCAAGTTTGGGGACCATTTTGTCACTTCGGAAAAGTTTTGGATGAGCTGCGCAATTAAACGAGGGACCAAACTGCAAGATTTCAAAAGTTGAAGGGCCAAAAGTACAATTTTAGAAGGGACCTACTTGATAGAATATGAAAATTTGAGGACTAAATTGCTCGAGATTAAAAGATGGAGGGCTTAATGGCAATTACGGAATGGACTTGGCTGCTAAACCACCCTCCAGCTGAGCCATACGAACGCGTGGCTTAAACCAAGTCGCAAATGCGACTTGGACCTCAAAACGGACCCGAGACAAAGCTGGTGTTTAGAATTGAACCGAGCGATCGTGCGGTTATAAAATTAAAAAAAAAAAAAAGAATTTCTGTCGGGCCGGACCGGGTCAACCCGGTTCAGCCCATATGACTCTTTTACGCGGATCTTAGTGTTTTTTAGGGTTTTTGGATGATTTTTAGGGTATTATAAATTGAAAAAAAAAATAGATTTTGCTAGGGTATCAAGTAAGTCTTGCTCCTTTTTCAATTTTTCTTGTATTTTTCTTAACATTTACTTCTTTAATGCAATTTTCAAGTAATGTTTTTATGATTTAGTAATGTTTTCTTATATTTAAGTATTTTGTTGTTGTTTAAACTTTTGAGTATTGTTATTTTCTCACATTTTCATCAAGAATGTCATTTATTTCTTGTGCATTTAATGTTTTGTACTTGGGTTGTTGAAGACATTAATGGTTGATGGAAGAACTTGTGTTGAAGTGAAGAAATCTTGGATTTTCACTTCAAGAACTTTACAAAAAGGAGGAGTTTTCTTTATTTTCTTGTTTTTAATCTTTATTTTGAGTATTATTCATAGGTTTATGTTGTTTGTTAAATGTTATTGTTAGTTTATTATGAGTTAATGTTATTGTGTTGGAATTTTTAATTGAGTTTGAGGTTATTTAAGCATATTAGGTTATTTATGGATTGTGGGTGTTTATGTTTATGTATTTATGATTATGAATGTTGTTTTATGTTTTTGTAGTTTTTAAATGTTTGTTATTATGTTAGGTTATTATTGGAATTCACTATACATGTTAGGTTAAGTTTAGAATTTTCCATGTAATTTGGTTAATTGATTAACTACCACTAATTGATGTTTGAAAGGAGAAACTAGTGTAGTATTAATAACTAAATTTACCTTGTCTTATGTTTTCTAGCTTATTTTAATCACCAAGTTCTAGTTGACGTTAGTTTACTTTGGATAATTACTTTTAATTCTAGCTTTTATATTATGTTACCCATTTGCTTTAATTAACTAGTTTTCATGATGTCACGTTTCTTATTTATGTCACTTAGTTAGTAATTCACCACCAAACCAAATTTTTATGTTATTTGACTTTTTCTTTTAAAATGAAATCAACAAGTTTAGTTACAAATTAACCAATCCTCGTGGGTACGATATCCCGGACTTTTCGAGTCCACTTTACTACTTGAACGCGAACCGTGCACTTGCAGTATACGATTTTAGCGAACAGCAACAAATAGCTCAATTCGTTCCTTTCCTATATATTTGCTCACAATTTGTTTTAATTTGTAAGCAGCTGCACTATGATTTTATTTTTTTTTATGTATTTTGGAAATTAATAGCTCAATTCTTCCATATCCTGTATATTTCCTCACAGTTTGTAACTTTTAATTTGAACATTACTGGACTGGTGGAGATGGAGAAAAGAAGCTGCTGTGCTGATCGTTAATCTCAAAGGAGAGTCGCTGCTCAACAAATCCGATAATTTTTTTTTATATTTTAAGCACATCCATTTAGTTGAACTGGAGTTTTAAATTTTGATTTGATCATTATATGTATGTATGGAACTGTTTATACTATATATGTCCTTGGATGATGAAACAATTTAAATGCGAAAGAGTAAGGCTAACTTTGGCAAAAAATTGGATGTTTAGAACTTAATTTTAGACAATGGAAAGGTGCAAGGCTTACCATACCTGGTTACTGCAATAGGTTAAGAAGAATTGGATCTTACAATTGAATCTTGTCGATTTAAATGTGTTGAGCTGCAACTTTATACAGATTGAATGAGGAGATGATTGAGACATTGTTCGTTGTGAATAATCCAAATTCCAGGGAAATGGGCAAACTTTTGTTCTTTGACAAGTTCAATTGACATTCTTGGCTTTTGGAGTTGAATGGGCTTAATTTCTGGATGGCTTTGAAGTTTTGACCTGTCTTCCATTCTATTCTTGTTAGGCAGTGATTTGCAACATTTTCCATAGAAAATTATTGATTTTCCTACTTTTTCCAATTTTGGGTGATTGATTTGCAACATTTTTAATGTAATTCCATTTTCATGTTTACAGTTCATGTGTGGCTTTTCCCTCTTTTTAAGGAAATCTTTTCCCAGGTAGGTAGGAGGTTCATTTTTCATGTAAAATCTTGTACATTTTTCATCACGTTTGATCATTTGTATTGTTAATTAATTTTTTTTTTTAAATTAACATTATTATTATCAAGTACAAATGTATTAAAAATAAAAATAAATATTTAAATAGCTAAATTTTGCTTTATTTTCTCTGGAATTAAATCAGTCAAATACATTAAACTTGGGGATGTCATTAATACCCACAGACCCGATATCCGTTGGAGACCCGACATAAAGGGCGGGGATTACCCTACTAAATGAATTTGTGGGTCGGGTGTGGATGTAAATGTTAAAACCCAATATGGGTATGAGTAGGGTGTGAGTTTTACTACCAAACACATACCCGACCAGCATAACCATTAGTTTCTTTAAAGAATTGTAGAATTTAAAATAAAAGTGATTGTGTGAAAAAAAAAATAAGGAAGAGATATGACCATTTATGACATTGGGAATTAATTTTTTGAAATAGTAAAATCGTTAAAAAATAAGTGCAAGTATGTTATAGGTAAAATTAATTTCTTTAATCTTCAATATGACGTGTCTGGTAGCGAATTTCTGGCTAATTTCTATCACATTTTGATAGTTTTTATAATAAAGTATTATATATGTTTTAATCAACAGTAGTTGCTACCTGTAGAAAAGAGTCAAAAATTCATTTTTTAATTTATTGCAGAGACCATGATATATCAACGTAAATCATGGAAGTATATATATAGTTTTTGAGTTCGTCACACCAACACGCATATTAAAAAAATTAAATAAATAAATAAAAAATATGTAATGGGTTTCAAATTGATATAGAAGCATACTCGCCCTCAATCCGAACCCAACCCTCAATTTTTAAATGGTAGCGTATGGATGTTGTAAATCTCTAGTGGGTAGGGTACGGCTTTGACAAATCCGACCCGTACCCGACTCATTGCAATCGCTAATTAAACTTCAAATTCTCAGAAATATAATTTTCTGAAATTTATCTTCTTTCCACCCAAATTTCACTTCACTATCAAACACGGTCTTAATAAAAAAATTGTGAAGTGAAGGCTAAAAGGATGATTTCTTATGCCGAAGAATGGGAAATTGCAGATGAATTTCAGCAAAAAAAAAAAAAAAAATCAGCAATATGATTTGTATAATTATTTTCCCAATTACTTGATTTTTGTAATTTTAGAGTCTGTTTGATTGGCCTTCTTTTATCAAGCCGAATTAAAATATTTTCTTTCTTTTCAACTTTTTGCTATTTGATGGCAAATATTTGACGCAGAAAAAATTTTCCTTGGAACCAACTCATGCATCCATTTTTCATACAAACTAAGAAATGATTTTCATATGGGTTTGATGAGAAATTAATTTGGTAATAATCGAAGCACCAAATTTTACTTTAAAAGTCTATTGATCTTTTATTTCTTGTGTGCGCATGTGTTTGTCAAACATAGACTTACAAATTCGGTTACATTAAGAGTGAGCATTATTTCTCGGAATAGGTGGAATCGGACCTGAACTAATTAGAACTGGTCGGTTCAGATCGGGTTCAACCAATGGGTAATTTTAGCTTGGGTAATTTTATTACCACCACAAAATTTATTTACTATACCACATTATAATCACACCACAATTAAAATATATTTTCAATAAATTTACAATAATACTCCTAATCCTATAGAAAACTTTAAATATATATATATATATATATATATATATATATATATATATATATATATATATATTGTGGTGTACTCATCATCCCAAATTCCCAGTATTTCTCCCATTTTTCCTTATCATTATCGCCCATTGTTTCCTTAATTACAACTAATTAATTTTGAATTTCCATGTTACACAATTTTTAATTGACATTTGACAGATAATTGAAACAATAAGATATTCAATTTCATATAGACATAGTAGGCGGTTGTCTTCTAAATACTAGATGTACATTTTTTTTTTTAAATACTAGATGTAATTGGAATCACTATTTTTTTTTAAATACTAGATGCAACTGAAAACACGATAGACGGAATGCAGTATGAACACGCAAATATATACCATTGAAAAACCATAGAATTCGAAAATCGAATATAAAGTTTAATTGAAAATCAAATATAATTAAATAACCAAAATCCTAGGTGGCATCGAAATATAGGAAACCTTAAACAATAAAAATCTTTCACTAACATAAAGTCCTAAACTTCAATTTATGTTAATGTTTGCATGATGTTATTATTTGAAAACTCATATGAAATTATTGTATTAATTAACATCTATTCTAATTAACTTGGTATTGAAAAACAAAAATATAAAATAACAAGAAGAAAAAGATGATTTGAAAAAATAAACATAGAGAAGATAAGATAAGAAGAATATTTGAAAGATGTGGTCTATATAAAAATTATTTTTAGTGAGATAATATTAAAAGGATATGTACGTAATTTTATTTTTGTCTATTTTTATAAATAAAGAAAATAATTTAAATTGTGGTGCAGAAAATAAGTTATATGGTGGGCAATATAGCCAACCTTTTAGCTTGGAGCTTTTGTATTATTATTATGCATTTATGGGATCATACTAGTGGGTCATTGTTTTGTTTAACTTAATTAATTAGTTAATGAGAATATTAAAGGAGAGTATAGTTGGTTTAGAGCAAAAATTATGATGGCAAAATGGAGATGTGAAAGATTCCCCATTATCCATACTTTTAAGATAGTGCAGAGTAGATGTAGATAGATGGATTATGGGATCATACTAATGGGTTCTTGTTTTTTTTAACTTAATTAATTAGTTAATGAGAATATTAAAGGAGGGCATAGTTGGTTTAAAGCAAAAAATATGAAGGCAAAATGGTGATGTGAAAGATTCTCCACTATCCATACTTTTAAGATAGTGTAGATATAGAAGATAGATATAAGGTAATTATTTAGGTTTGGCCAAAAAAAAAAAGAATGAAACTATGTCGTGTGTTAAATAAACTATAGGCTAAAATGTGACAAATCATGTTGGGTCATGATGAGTTCAATTTTTGTACTCATATATATCTTAAATTCTATGTGAAATATAAGTCCTTAATCACGAGTTTATTGCTTAGTCGTTTATTTGATTTACAGGGTAAAAATTAAGGATTTGATGAAAATAGAAGAAAAAGGGACCAAAACTGTACAAAATGGGATTTCAAGGATAGAGTTGCAAAGTTTTCAAAAGATGAAGGACAAAATGTGCAAATGATAAAGGGTGAAATTGGAATGAACCACAAATTGTGAGATACAAGTCGGCAATTGGAGGTCTTACATTGCAATTTATCAGAATAAAAAATCAAAGACTCACGATAAAATCAATGATATTGGGTACTATCAGGCACGGAGCCTTACCAAGCCCAGTGCAGGCGCAGGCCCCCACTGGGATTTGAAAAAAAAAAAAAAAAGAGATCAGATTACTGTTTGGCCCAAAAAAAATGGAACGGCCCAAAGGAGATCCATTCTTTATGCTCCAACCTCTAGACCAGACCAGAGTCCAACTCCAGTCTGTTACCTAGCTCCCTCCACGCTTGAGTGCTCGCCTTGCCTGCTCTAGCCTCTCCTCTCAGCCGTGACCTCCGTCCCTGTCAGCACTCACTGGGCAGTCTGCGCCTCCTCGCCGCGACGTCGATGCCATCCCCTGCCTATGGTACCGGGTGCTTGCTCGCCTCCTCCCCTCCCAGGCCCAGCTGCCAGCTGGTGACTGCGCAGCTACGCTTCTGCTGTTCACGAATCAGACCCAGAAATCTGTTTGGGTGCAATGTTTCCAAGTTTCAAGTTCAACTAATTGATAATTGATAAATCATAAATGATAATGCCATCTTCGATTCTTCATTTCTTATTGTGTTGACTGAATGACTCTTGTTATTTGTTAATTGTTAAATGTTACTCTTGCTATCTTGCATCTTATGTAGTTCAGTAATCAGATTTGGTAGTTGTGTGACTTGTGTTGTGCTTGTAAATTGAGTATCATGACTGTGAATTGGTTGGACTTGTGACTGTTAATTTCAGATTTTGTTTCATACTTTAAAGAAAATGGGTTATAATTGTGAAATTTGCAATTGCAAACGATTTAGAATTGATTATTGATGATATATTGTCATATTTGATATTCCAGATTAATAGATTATGGAGAGATTTTTAATAAAAAGACATCGTCAAGAAAATGTTGTTGAAGAGAGTTCAAATAGATTTGAGAACAATGAGAATGATTCAAACACATTTGTAGAAAGTTCGAAAATGGTTGAGAGGAGCTCAACTTTGATTGAGGAATTCGTTGTTGCACAGCTTCCCTCTGACCCCGGATTAAGAATTCCAATTTCGAATTATGGTCCTAAGATTAGAGATCAAGTTCGAAGAGCATATTTGTTGAAAGGTCCTTGTCAACCATTGAATCATTCATTTCCAAAACGAAAGTTTGGAGAAAAAATAGTTAGAAGATTTAACCCTTCTTGGTTTAGTGACTTTGGCGATTGGTTGGAGTATAGCATATCTAAAGATGCCGCCTTTTGTCTCTACTGTTATCTATTCAAATCTGCTAAAGGAAAACAATCAGGGGGTGATGCTTTTGTTGGTGAGGGATTTAATCATTGGAAACATAGTGAGAGGCTTAAAGTTCATGTTGGGAAGCATGATAGTGAACACAATGGAGCTCGAACAAAGTGCGAAGCATTGATGAATCAAGATCTCCATATTGAAACGGTTTTGCACAAGACATCAAAACAGTTTAAAGATGATTATCGCATTCGACTTAATGCTTCAATTGATTGTATTCGACTTTGTTTGCGTCAAGGACTACCCTTTCAGGGTAATGATGAATTAAAGAATTCTCTTAATCCAGGAAACTTTCTTGTTTTTTTACAATTTTAGCTGAGCATGTGAATCATGTTAATGCTCTGACATTAAATAATGCTCCAAAAAATTGCAAATTAACATCACCTGACATTCAGAAGGACATAACTAGTGCTTGTGCTACTAAAACAATCAATATAGTTTTGAAAGATATTGGTAATTTATTGTTCACAATTCTAGTTGATGAATCTCGTGATGTGTCATCAAAGGAGCAGATGTCCATTGTTTTACGTTACGTAGATAATAATGGACATGTAAAAGAATGTTTCATAGGAATTGAACATGTCACAAGTACCACATCACTCTCACTTAAGGATGTCATTGATAAGATGTTTTCTGGATACAATTTGAGTATATCTAGATTGTGAGGACAGGGTTATGATGGGGCTAGCAATATGCAAGGAAAGCTCAATGGATTAAAAACACTCATTTTAAATGAAAACTCATGTGCATATTACATACACTGTTTTTCTCATCAGCTTCAGCTAGCACTTATTGCTGTTACGAAAAAGAGTATTGCAGTTGTTGAGTTTTTTCGGGTTGCTACTGATTTGGTAAATTTTGTTGGAGGATCTTGTAAGCGGCTTAGAGAATTACAATCCAATCATGTTGTTGAGGCATTAGAAAGGGGTGAGATTGTAAGTGGTAGGGGACTTAATCAGGAAAGCAGTCTTCAGCGCTCCGGTGATACATGTTGGGGTTCACATTATAGATCTTTGATCAGCTTGTTTGCCTTATTCTCTCCTGTGGTTGATGTACTTGAAATGATTTCTGAAGATGATTCTTCTTCTTCTGATCAGAAAGTTGAGGCATTCAATTTGTTGAAGTCCATGCATTCTTTTGATTTTGTGTTCAATTTACACATGATGAAAATTATTTTGGGAATTTCGACTCTGTTGTCACAGGCATTATAAATGAGAAACCAGGATATTGTGAATGCGATGGACCTAGTGAGAGCGTGCAAGTACCAACTCCAAATATTGAGAGACAATCGATGGGATTCATTTTTGGAAGAAGTTTATAAATTTTGTCAGGATCATAATATTGGTGTTCTCAATATGAATGACATGTTTATGTACATTGATCCCTGTGGTCGACCACAACGTAATCCACCAAAGGTAACAAATCTGCATCACTACCGTGTGGATTTATTTTATGTTGTGGTTGATTTGCAACTACAAGAGTTGAATGATCGTTTCTCGGAGGTTAGTACCGAGTTACTAATATGCATGACTTGTTTGTGCCCACAAGATTCATTTTCTGCTTTTGATAAAAAAAAACTGATCTAAGAGTTTGTTTGGTAATGTGAAATTTTTTTATTTTTGTTGTTTTTTTTTAATTTTTTGATGGATGTGTGGTATAAAAATGTTTGAAAAGTCAAAAATGGAATGCTTGACTAAGAATGGATGGTTGAGATTGAGTTTGAAAAATTGTGGTAAAAATTTTACCTTCACCAAACAAGCTCTAATTGGCTGAGTTTTATCCACAAGATTTTGGGAAATTGGATCTTATCATCTTTGGGGATCAACTTGACACCTATATTGTTGATGTCGGCTCTAATGTTGCATTTCAAGAGTTGAAAGGTCTTGGTGATCTTGCAAGAAGATGGTTCAGACAAAGAAGCATATTCATTTTCCTTTGGTTTATAAACTTTTGACTTTCGCTTTACTTTTGTCGGTTGTCACTGCTAGTGTGGAAAGAGTGTTTTCTGTAATGAATCTTGTGAAGGCTAATTTGAGCAATCGAATGAGTGATGAGTGGATGAACGATCGTCTTATTGTTAATGTTGAGAAAGAGATATTTTTAAAAATTGATAATGAAGTTATTGTAAAACGTTTTCAGAGTATGAAAACACGTAAAGAACAATTGTAAGCAACTTTATTCGTATGTGTGTTTATTATTGAACTTTTTTATAATCTTGATTTCCGAAATTTTTGGCCCCCACTCAAGCAAAATCCTAGCCCAATCCCTGGGTACTATCATCGAGTTATCCAACTAATTTTTTTTTTTTTTTTGAAGTTATCCAACTCAATTAATTGATTATCTAAAAATTGATTTTGTAATTGGGTTAGAAGAAGAGGTTCAAGTTTACATCAGTTTACTTATTTTGTTTTGCTCCATAGTTAAGAGAGGTGAAATAAATCCTAATGCTAATTCTATATCATTGAACACTACAAGAATATCACTTTTTACGGATGGTCAAACATCCAACGGCCGTTGGCTCCGTCGGAACTTTACGACGAAAAAGAGGCTGTCGGGTATTTTCTACAAATTAAAGCCCCGTCAAAAAATTTCGATGGAATCACTACTCCGTCAAAAATATTCCGACGGAAACAGTAGGTTGGCAGAACCGAAGGGTATCAACTACTATCGAAAAATTATGACGTCCTTAACGGCGCCTTCGGGGATTTTCGACAGCCGTAACAAATCAGTCGGAATTTTTTGATGGATTTGTTAAGGCTCAAATTTCCGTATATGTATATAAATTTTCCAACGGACTGGTCAAGGTCAACAAAAATCTCCAATGGACGTTGACTATCGTTTTCAAAAAAAAAAAAAATCTCTAGAATTTTCTTGCTATTATTTTATTTTATTGGAAATCATCGCTGATCTCTTATATATTAGAATTAGATTTGGGAAGTCACCATTGTAGATCTTTTCTGCATTTATCTCCTTCTTTCTCCCATTTTGAAATTTTCTAAACATAATAGATCTTTGAACAAAAAATTGCAAGAATAGTTTTTTTATAAATTGTGAAGGACATTTTTCAATTCGAAAAACAATTTAATTGAAAAGGAAAACAAATATTTAGTTGGGCGAATGCCGAGCAAAGTAATTAGAAAGCAAAGGCTTAAGCCCATGCTTGCTTGCTTAGGTGCCCCCCCCCCCCCCCACCACAAAATGTTGTAATATTTTAAAGGACAAAATACATAATTAAGGTATTTTAATTTTAAGATTCAATATTTTAAGAAACTTGTTATTTTAGTTCAAAAATCATGTTTCTGTTAAAAAATATATAATTAAATAATCAAGGTCACAACTAATACAATGTGTTCTATAAAATTTTGTTTATAAACGGCAGGCATGGATTCCAAACTATTTTTTTAACCACACAAACTTTCTCTCTCTAATTTTTAATCACAAATTTTACCTCGAAAACACAAATAACACTAATCATTACGTGTTATAAAACTTCACCAACACAAGCTATATAATTTATGGTCATAGGTCACAAATTATCAAATTAATTAGTCATGATTTATTTCTCGGTTACAAATTATAAATTTTATAGATCACAACTTATTTTTTGATCACAAATTATCAAATTAATCAGTCACGACTCTCTTATCGGCCACAAGTCACAAATTTTATAGGTCACGACATCTTTCTAGGTCATAAAATCTGAAAATTTAGGTCACAACTTATTTTTCGGTCACAATTTACAAATCTCGTAAGTCGGAACTTATTTATCAATCACAAATCTCAAATTTTGTAGATCACGACTTTTTCTTGGTCTCGATTTTATGAGTCACAATTTTTACAATTTGTGATCACAACTTATTTTTCGATCATAATTTATAAATTTATTAAGTCACAACTTATTTATAGGTTACAAATCTCGAATTTTCTGTACATAACCAGAAATTTGGGCAGCTCTAATGAGAAAACCAGCTATTATCTCAAAATCATCTTCCAGTCCTGCAACATAAAGATGAAAGCCATTGATACGTGTAGCATACACAGAACATGGAAAACAATAAACTAGAACCAATAAGATCTTATAAAAAAGAAATTATGAAAAGCAAGAGATTATGCATATTACAACCAATGAAATTGCAATCGTGGTTCAAGCACAAGTATTTCCCATTTTAGGCCATCTTGCAAACCAATGAAAAAAACCAGTCGTCTTGTCCCTAATTCCTGGTTGTATCGTCTCCTCCCCCTCCTCCATGGAAACACCTTCAAACCTTGCAACTAATACTCGCTATCATCGATCATAAAAGAAAAAAACCTCCACACTTCATCCCGTTTTGTCTCCCTCGACCAGCCTCTTTGTTTTAGGTGTGTGAAATAATATTTTGAGAATTTGTAGGTGTTTGAAGAAGTATGTAATCGCATTTATGATGCAACTACTCCCCATTTAATTATACTATGTTTGCAAGATGGCCTAAAGTGCAATTGTTCTTGAACTCTTTGCCTCGAGGATCGCTCATCTTAGATGCAGGATGCAGAAATGGGAAATACTTGGGCTTGAACCACGATTGCTATTTCATTGTGTTGAGCTCCCAAGCTCCTTTTCACAGATTGAAGAAGAAGACCCAGCACAAGAAGAATGTCCAGCAAGAACGATCCCAGCAGCCTTGTTCTTGTTCCTTGTTTGAGCTCAGTTTATGACCACTTAAACACACCGGAACATGGCACCGTCGTCCTCGAGAAATGGCAACCGGATCTAGGTTCGCCGGAGGTAGCAAGATTTCGCCGGAGATATTGGACCTCTCCCACTTCTACCTCTCCACCCAAGAATGTGCCAAGTCTCTTTGAAACAAGAAAGGTTTCCCCCTCTTATTCAAAATTCAAATCCCATGGGTAAGTGAAGTCCCAATCATAGGGTGCCATGTGGATTAAGTGGACCACCACTATATTCCACAAATCTTCACCTTGGGCCACCTTAATCCATTACCAATTTCTTCGGTTACAAGTACTATCCATGTGTGTGTGGTCTAATAAATCATCATCGCTCACTCCAGCCAAGTACCTGCAAAACAACTAACCATTATCAATAGCAAGAATTGATAAACACTTGTTGAATTTACCTGCCGCAAGTACCTTTGTCCCGACATCTGCAGGATTATCATCAGTTGCAATTTTAAGCAATGTAAACTCACCTGAAGCTAACTTCTCCCTAATGAAATGATACTTTACCTCAATGTGCTTAGACCTTTCATGATAAACAGGATTTTTACATAACATTAAAGCACTTTGACTATCAGTAAATATCATAGCAGTTTCATTTAAGAAGTTCAATTCACACAATAGTCCTTTTAACCACATGCATTCTTTTACCACTTCAGTGAGTGCAACATATTCAGCTTCAGTGCTGGAGAGTGTAACAATAGATTGCAACTGTGATTTCCATGTGATACAATTATCACCCAAACAGAAAAAATAAGAAGTGGTAGATTTCCTCTGATCTTTATCACCTGCAAAGTCAGAATCTACATATCCCTTAAGCTCAAGCTTATCACTTCTCCTTTCAAACACTAACCCCCTTTTAAGAGTTCCCGCTAGATATCTTAATAGCCATTTTAATGCAGCCCAATGAGGTTTACCTGGGTTAGACATAAACCTACTCAATAAACAAACTGCATATGCAAGGTCCGGTCTAGTGGTAATCATAGAATACATCACAGACCCAATGGCATTAGCATAGGGAACATTACTCATTTCTTGCTTTTCAACTTCATTTTTAGGACATTGAGCAGATGATAAATTTATGTGTGCAGCTAATGGTATATTGACAGACTTAGCAAGTTTCATGCCAAATTTGGTTATCACCTTGTCTAAATAAGACTCTTGATTAATAGTCAGTCTATTATCAGCCCTATTCCTTTTAATAACCATGCCAAGAATCTTTCTTGCCTCTCCCAAGTCTTTCATGTCAAATTCCGATTTTAAAAGGTTTTTCATTTTAACAATTTCAGCTTTACTAGAACTAGCAAGCAACATGTCATCCACATATAACAACAAATAAACTTCACAGCCTATCTTACAGTTATTATAATACAAACATGCATCATATTCACTCCTTTTAAAACCAATTTTAAACATATAAGCATCAAATTTCTTATACCATTGCCTAGGACTCTGCTTAAGGCCATACAAGGACTTTCTAAGCAAGCACACAAGTTCCGACTTACCCTTCACCTCAAACCCTTGAGGTTGAGCCATGTAAATCACCTCATCCAATTTCCCATGAAGAAAAGCGGTCTTAACATCTAGTTGCTCTAATTCCCAATCATATTGGACAACTAAGGCTAAGACTAACCTGATAGTTTTATACTTAATAACAGGTGAAAACACCTCATTATAGTCTATCCCTTCTCTTTGAGTAAATCCTTTAGCTACCAATCTAGCTTTATATCTTAAAGGGTCATTAGCTTCTACTCCTTCTTTCAACTTGTAGATCCATTTACAATGGACTACCTTCTGATTCCTTGGTTTTTCAACCAACTTCCAAGTCTCATTTTGTTTCAAAGACTGGATTTCCTCCTTCATAGCCTTTTTCCAATTTTCAGACTTTTCACAATTGATCGCTTCCTCAAATGAAGCAGGTTCAACTGAATCTAAGGCTTCACCTGAAACTAAGACATAGTCAATCAAATTAGAAGAGACGTACTTCATATTTGGTCTAACTTGTCTCCTCTCCCTATCTCTCACTAATTGGTAGTTTTCCAAATTAGTACCTGCAGATGTTTCTTGATCAGGGACTTCCGTTTCAGGAATTTCAGGAATTTCAAGTTCAGGTTGCTCTACCATGACTTCTTGTTCCGCTTCTACTTGAGGTTGGGTTTCACTACCCTCTGGATTATCTTCACCTAATCTCTTCACCTCAAAGTCAATCTTCTTCTCAGTACAAGATTCCCCCTTCTCAGTTTGTCTATTTATGGTCTTAAGACAAGGCATATCGAGTTCATTGAACTTCACATCTCGACTGTTGATAACTTTCATGCCCTTACCATCTAAAACCCATAACCTGTAACCTTTCACTCCCTCGGGATAACCTAACATGACACACTTAGTAGCCCTAGGGTCTAACTTACCCTCAACCTGATGTGCATAGGCCGCACAACCAAATACTCTAAGGTGTGACAAATCTGGAGGTTTTCCAGTCCACAATTCTTGGGGAGTCTTAAAGTCAACAGTACTAGAAGGTGACCTATTTATCAAATAGGCAGCGGTACAAACAGCTTCACCCCAAAAGCCTTTAGCTAACCCCGAACTAATCAGCATGCATCTAACTTTATTCATTAAAGTCCGATTCATCCTCTCAGCTACCCCATTCTGCTGGGGGGTAGATCTTACAGGCCTATGCCTTCTGATACCTCTATCCTTGCAGAAGGTATCGAACTCAAAGTTGCAAAACTCTAGACCATTGTCTGTCCTAAGAGTTCTTACACTTTTCCCCATTTGTTTCTCAACCAAGGCAATCCAGGACTTGAACTTACCAAAAGTGTCAGATTTGGATTTAAGGGGATACACCCAAACTTTCCTCGAGTAGTCATCAACAATAGATAGGAAAAATCTACTACCTCCATTTGTAGGATGTTTTTCTGGTCCCCACAAATCAGCATGAATGTAGTCTAAGGGTCTGTTAGTGTTGTGTTCACCTATCCCAAAGCTAACCCTGTGTGACTTTCCTAGAACACACGTCTCACAAAAGCTTAAAGGTATAACACTATCCTTTCCTAGTAAACTCTGATCACTAAGACACTTCAACCCCTTGTTTCCTATGTGTCCCATCCTTTTATGCCAAAGATCTGATCTATCTTCATAAGTTGTAGATAATGCAGACTCGTAGGCCTTTAAGGCTTTACCTTCAAGGATATACAATCCATTCCTCTTGGGACCTTTCATAACAACTAGAGAGCCTTTACTCACTTTCATAGTACCGAAATGAGATCTGTACTCATAACCCTCATCTTCCAAAATGCCCAAGGAAATGAGGTTCCTCGCAAGGCCCGGGACATACCTGACATTCAGAAGAGATCTGATCATGCCATCATGCATCCTAATAGCAATATCACCAACTCCTTCCACAGTCTGTGTATAGTTGTCCCCCAAGTACACTTTCCTAGGCTTAACTTCTCTATAGTTATAAAACCAAGATTTAACAGGACTCATATGGACAGTGGCACCCGAGTCTAAAACCCACTCACTGTCAAAATCAATTTCAGACACATTCATTGCTTGTGGTCTATGAAGGGTATTGTCGACATTATCATCATCACATGTCACAGTCATCATATGAAGACTATCAAAAGCATCACCTACAGCAACTAGGTTCTGGTCATCACTCTGCTGAGGTCTATGTTTCTTCTTAAAGTCATCACAGTCTCTTTTGAAATGTCCAATTTTACCACAATAGTAGCATTTCTTAACACTCTTATCCCGAGACTTGGACCTACCCTTCGAGTTACCTCTACCCTTCTTCGTTTGGAAGTGGTTTTCTCTCGACTCTCTCGACTCATTTCTCCCTCTAAAACCACTAAACAAACTCTCTTCCCTCGAGCTGCTACCCCTTGACTCCCTCTTCATCTCGAGCTCCCTAGCCCTTAAAGCCTCAACTACAATATCTAAGGTCACAGTGTCCCTAGCATATGTAATAGCATTCCTAACATCTCTATAAGATTCAGGCATGGCATTTAGCATAATAGCAGCGAGATATTCATCATCAAATTTCTTTCCATTGTGGGTCAAACACTTGACAAGACTGTTAAACTCACTCAAATTAGATTCAAGATCCTTTCCTTGATCCAATTTATAGTTGAAAAGTTTTTGAATTAAGTGAATCTTCTTCGTTAAAGATTTTGTCAAAAAAAGTTTGTCAAGTGCTTCCCACAAATCTTTAGCAGTCGTATGCTTTTCAACTTGTCCCACTATATCATCAGATAAATGCAATATTATACAACTATGTGTAATTTCATTCATCTCAGCAATTTCATCAGGTTTATCTAACAATGCTTTTGAATAAGTACTAGGGTCCTCAAGTGCTTTAGAAACTCTTTGTTGAATTAAAATAGCCTTCATTTTTTGCTTCCAAATGGAATAATCTCCCTTACCGTTAAATTGTGACAATTCAACACGAGAACCCATAATGCAAATAATGAAAATTCAAACAAGTTAACACAAAGCAATTACCCATACTCAAATGCAAGATCAAACCAATTTCACCAAAATTACTCTTCAAGATGATCACACAAATAATATAATAACAAGTAATACACGACAATTTCAAGAAATTAAGCACGTAGTCAAATTCCAATCCTATGTGAGTTCTACCAACAAGCAATGGTTACCGGCAAGGTAACCCCCAACACTATGTAGCCACCTCACAATAGCCTCTAGAATATGAAATACGTAATGAAAATAAGGGATAGCCAATGCAAACCGAGGGGACTTTTCAATGTCCGTATAATCGAGAGTTGATTTTGCAAAATGGACTTCGGAAATGGAACGAGCAGGTCGAGCTGAAGATTCTATCGGAAAATGCCTGGCCGGACCGCCGCCGGACCACCGCGCCGGAGTTCTACCGCCCCTGCCGGAAAATTCTCAAAAAACACAGAAAGATGCTCCTTGTCGTCACGAATCCAACGGTGGTGACCGTTTCGCGATTGGAGCTCCCTACCGGCCGGCATCGCTGTTTTTCAGTTTACCAACATTTTCTTCTCCGGCGAATAACTTCTGTTTCAACCGTCGGATTGCCACCAAATTTCAGGCGAGTCTTCTCCTCAAAGAGCCCGTTCTAATGGCGGTGGCCGATCGTCGATCGGAGTTCTGGATCGGCCGGAATCCCACTTTTTCAGTCCGGTTTTCACAGCTTTCTTTCGCCGTTTGCCGCCGTCTCAGCCACCGGAATTGCTCCACCTTCTGGTCGAGTGTTCTCCACGATGAGGCGGTTCTTTTGGTGTTGGTCTTGCTCCGATTGGTTGGCCGGAGGTCGGGTTTTTGAAACGGGTCAGTGATTTTTTTTTTTTTTTTCTTTCTCTCCTCCTTGCTTCCAGCGGTCTGTGCTTCTCCTCTTGCTTTCTTTAGCCCAGCTACTTCACCATAGCTCTGATACCATTTGTTGAGCTCCCAAGCTCCTTTTCACAGATTGAAGAAGAAGACCCAGCACAAGAAGAATGTCCAGCAAGAACGATCCCAGCAGCCTTGTTCTTGTTCCTTGTTTGAGCTCAGTTTATGACCACTTAAACACACCGGAACATGGCACCGTCGTCCTCGAGAAATGGCAACCGGATCTAGGTTCGCCGAAGGTAGCAAGATTTCGCCGGAGATATTGGACCTCTCCCACTTCTACCTCTCCACCCAAGAATGTGCCAAGTCTCTTTGAAACAAGAAAAGTTTCCCCCTCTTATTCAAAATTCAAATCCCATGGGTAAGTGAAGTCCCAATCATAGGGTGCCATGTGGATTAAGTGGACCACCACTATATTCCACACATTGGTTATAATATGCATAATCCCTTGATTTTCATAATTTCCTGTTTATAAGATCTTATTGGTTCTAGTTTATTGTTTTCCATGTTCTGTGTATGATACATGTATCAATGGCTTTCATCTTTATGGTGCTGGTCTGGAAGATGATTTTGAGATAATAGATGGGCTTCTCGTTAGAGCTGCACAAATTTTCTAATTCTATATAGAGATGACATTCAAAACTGCCTAAAGCTTTTGCTGAAGGGACTCGAGAATGACAAAGAAATTTTCGGGTTTATGTTGTCTCAATTTGCAATGGATTTATGTTTCCTCAATCAGTAAGGGAAAAGCGAAAGTTGAAGAATGATAAAAGAATGTGACTCAATGCTGTTTACGAGTCATACTTCTTTTACATCGTCCCCATCACAAAGCAATGTTGTTTGCCTTCAAAAAAAGAAAAAGAAAAAGAAAAAAAAAAAAAACTGTTGCAAATCAGAATTAAAATGGTGGCAGTACAAAAGCATCACAGAACTCAAAAACACAATAGCAGCAGCGATTAAACACTACTGTGTGGTTGAGGAAGCACCCTTTCTAGTTGAGACTGAAAATGGAAGCCAGCTAATCAATATACATATTTGATTACTTGATTTATCCTTGTTCTTGCCCTACAATACTGGCAATAACCAAATAGAACAAAAGTATGAGCATAAAATAATTACACTCCTATTAATAATGAAATAATTAATTTTCCACCAAACAAGATGATAATATAAAAAAAATACCTATCAAGTAATGTTGGACAATTTCTCTTATCGTGTGATTGACCATGAAGTCCACATCTATAACAAACTCTCTTTACTCACTATTTTTTCTTTTGATTTTTTAATCTTTTTTCACACCCCTTTGCTCTTACTCGTTCTGGTTCATTGATGATTACGTGCTCTTCAATACTTGTTTGGCCGGTAAATACTTTTTGAATACCATTATCGATGTTAATCTCCTTTATTTTATTGTAAAGATCGTCCAATCCATCCATCAAGAAATTAGCTCCTTCCTCGGTGAGAGATGCATCATCAACCACAGCTGAAGACAAACAAGAGAGTTTAGAATGTCTTAACATCAATCTTTGGTTTGGAATGTCATCTAGTTTTTCGTTATCCTTATCCAAAACTTGACCAACCTTTGCACTTTTGGTCCATCTATGAAGAATATATTGAGTTGGCAATTGCAATATTTGTTTGATTCTAAAATAAGCCAACATATGTCTACGTGGAATTCCGTCACATTGAAATTGTTGACAACTATAATGCACAATCTATATCTATATATATATATATATATAAACAAAGTCTTTACCAAAAATAACACACACACACACTTTTCCGTCAAAATATACTTGTTAAATTTGGAAATATTTGGCCAAAAACACAAGAATTAAAAAATAAATAAAAAATAATTGCATTTTGGAAAGTGTAATGATTGCAAATTTGAATTACACTTTTTAGAACTACATACATTTGTTCCCCAAAAAAAAATGTTTTTAGCATTGTTAAATTATATAAAAAAAAAATAAATGTAGTTAAAAATTTTTATTTAAAGACAAAGAATATGATTTTTCGAGGTAAAAATTAGTGATTGAAAAGTGAAAAGAAAAAATGTGTGATTACAAAGTAGTTTAAAAGAGTATTGTTTAAAAATATTTTGTCAAACAGAAATACTTCGTTCCAATTCCAACAAAGGACAATTAATTTTTTTTGTAACAAATTTGTTTTTACTTAATAGAATGATTGATTTTAATATAACTATTAATCTTATTATGTATCCTAACTTTATTTTTTTTTGTGAAAAATGTGAAAAAATTACATCAAAAGCATCACAAGTCTAATTTTAAAAAATAAATAGATAATTCTCTATTGTTATAAAAAAGTATTCAAGATCCGTAATTTAGAAATTTTATTAAATTAATTAAAAAAGATGATACAAAAATATTTTCTTAATCATAGTATAACTAATTTGATGAAGTAACATTAAATTATTTCTAAAGATATAAAATTATATTATAAAATGTATTGAAAAATATTTTAATTTAAAGAACGAAAAATGTTTTAGTTTAAAGAATTTAAGAACATTTCTTATATTGTGTATTTTTTATGAGTTTTCCAATTAAATTATGTAAAAAAAATTAAAAAATTAAATAACTAATCCAAAAATTTTCCTTCAAATTGAATAATATCATACTTGATTCAATATAATTTTTTGTCATATATATATATATATATATGCATATATAAAAACAAAGTTCATGCCAAAAATAACACACACATAATTTCCCGCCTAAAATGATTTTCTAAATCTGGAAATCTATGCCAAAAAATAAAATCAACAAAAAAAATGTAATAGATATTTTATCAATTATTATGGTACATAATATTAGAATTCATGTTATGCTATTAATCACATTAAGATTTTAATTTATTTTAATGTATAAGTTTTTTTTTGTAATAGATATTATTCACTTGATAATTATTTTATTATATTTAAGTCGAAAAATATGTAATATGACTATCAAATCGAAGATCTAACAAGAAATTTAACACAAACTAATAAGTATGAACAAATTATAAACCTTTCAAAGATCAAATGTAAAATTTTTATGTTTTTTTATATTTATTCAATATCTCATTCATTTTAAATTATATCATTTAAGTTCTATAATACTATCTATAAAATATTTTTTGTATTAATTATATTAATTATAATTATTGTATTCTTTTTAAGTCAAATAAATATGTAATATGGATATCAAATCGAATATCTCAACTAGACGTTTAATACAAGATAACAAGTGAAAACAAACTGAAAATATATTGTCAGTAAAATCGTTTCAAAGATTAAATTGTTCCGAAATTTCTTGGTCTGTCTTCCCCTCTTGAAAAGCAATTAAAATTTCTTTTTTAAATTCTTAAAAAAAAAAAAAACGACTACTCTTTCAATATCACATGAATATTTTTTCTTTAAAAATAGAAAATGAAAGAGAATGAATTAATATGAGTGTTCATTGATCTACTTTTTCTTTCATTTTCATTTTAATAAAATTCTGACCGTATATCAAAGATATATCTACTTTTTCACTTAATATAAATTTTATTTAAATGTGAGCATACCAAAAAAAAAGTATTACATAAATATTCATTTTATCTGTTAACATACGAAAATCAATTATAATTTTTTAAAAATTTGTAATGAATTGTCTTCCTTCGTTTCTAATTATTAATTAAATATTCATTTTATCTGTTAACATATGAAAATCAATTATAATTTTTTTAAAATTTGTAAAAAAAAAAAAAAAAATGTTGTCAGTATTACATAAATATTCTTCTTTTAAAATAGAAAATGAAAGAAAATAAAATATGAGCATTCATTAATCTATTTTTTCTTTTTCTTTTCATTTTAATAAAATTCTAACAAATTTTCTGAAGCGGTAAACTTACGAATCGTAAAAAAAAAAAAAAAAAAATAAGGTATGTGTAATTATACATTTTTTATAATTAACTGTCTTCCTTCATTTCTTATTTTTAATTAAATATTCATTTCACGTGTTAACATATAAATTAGATATATGTGAATAACAAAAGATCGTGTATCGCATGGGTGTAAAACTAGGATCTAAAAACTTATTATAAGTAAGTTTACGAGACTTTAGTGTAGAAGATTCATCAACCCTTAAAATAGTATAATTCACACTTGATTCATCTTCAAATAATGTATTTATGATATATGCTTGACTCTCAAAAATCTCATCTTGAAAAGTTCGAAAATACTTTTCTTGTATAAACCTTGGACATTTGTAACTCCATTGGCCACACGGACTTCAACTGTTGTTTTTCATTAATATCACAGTGGTTAGCCATTAACTTTTGATACCTTTGGTGTCCAAGTGCCCTAATAAAGCGTATAATGAAATCCATCAACGAGTTTTTCTTCAAAATATATCTTTTAAGAAATGAACGTGAACTTTTTGCTCTTTGACTGCTTGACATTCCTGTTGCAAAAATATGCTTAACAAATGCAGGGAACCATTTGGCACGCATCTCATATATTTTTTGAAGTCAAGCATTGTCATTCAATTTGGTGGACTGCAACATATTTATCCAACTTGTTTCAAATTCTTCACTTGTCTTCGATTGTAAAATAATATTCCTTATCCAATGGCTGTTGTCACGATACATAATAGAATTCAATTTTTTAGAAAACTTATTTTTATATACAATAGTGATGAAAAGTATTTGCAAGAACTTCAGCAATTGTTCGTCATTGCAGGATCTTGGTCAGTGATGATCATTTTGGGTGCACCCTTGGGCATAGCACTTAACCAACGATTGAATAACCAAACAAACGACTCTATCGCCTAGTCGCTTAAAAAACCACATCCAAATATTATCATTTGCCCATGATGGTTGACTCCCGTCAATGGAGAAAAAGTCATTGAATATATTTGTGTTGTACATAGTATCAAATATAACTACGTCACCAAAAAAATCATATGCACGCCTTGATAAGTGTATTTTATACACTTATTTATATGTCTAAATTAGAATAATTTATTGTCGTTTTAGAGTATATGCTATTTAATTTATGTTTATTTGTTTACTTTGTAGAAAATATCCCAAAATGCGAAGAGTGAAGCAAACAATGGGGAAAATGCACATTTGGATGCTAATTGGAGCTAAAATGAGCAATTGATAAGTTTGTGACGTCAACCGGGAAGATGCAATGTGCCAAAGTAAAGGAATAAGAAGTTGGAGGATCCAATTAAATGAATTGAGAGTTGAAACGAGCGAATTGAGAAGACTCCAAAGTATGGGGACTATATTGTTGCAATTGGAAGTTGAAGGACTAAAGAGCAAATTAGACATGAGGGACCAACTTGCAAATATCTAATAATTGATTTGAATAACAAGAAGATACTTTGAGGATTTTTAGGAATCAATTAGATGCAAGTAGAAATCAAAAAGGAATGGAATATGATAAGAATATTACCATAAAATTGATTCCAATCCTAGAAGATTCTGGACAGAATTCTAGTCGGACTTTGAGACCAAATTCTGTGGTAGTAAATGTTCGAATTAGGAAAATACTATTTCCAGAAGAATTGTGGCCCTTTAAGTTATATTTCTAACTCAATTTGAATCATCTTAATCGGATAAGGAAAAATAAAGATACAGTCGAAATACTGAACGCTGTGCAGATACCAAAAAAGACTCGTGCGCGGATTTGATGAATTTCTTTCCTTCTTCAACTTGGTCTCTTCACTAACTATAAATACAACTTATTTGCACGAAAATAAAACCTTTGCCTCTCCATAGAACAAGCCACAATCAAGCTTTTCACGTCAAATTCTTGGGAGATCGGAGCATTGCAGAGGGGCGAGAATTGAAGATAATAGAAGAATTGATAATTGGTGCAATCTTTCCATTCTTCTTTATTTTTAATGAACGTCATTATATTTTATTTTTCCTATTTAAATATGATGTGTAGCTAAATTCTATGTTGGGATGAACTATGTAGCCTAGTTAATTATTTTAATTCCATATTCCTTATTTTAACGATTCAATGCATGTATTGATTTATTATTGCGTTTAATGCGTGTATGAACTGGCCACTCTTTCATGATTTAATGTGTTATTTTCATAATCCGAGAGGTGAGTTAATAACATATATCTAGGTAATAAATTCCGTAATTGAACGAGAGATAGAGATATACTCTTGTTATTATTGCGATCGTGTGTGAATTCTTGTGTGTAATGCATCTAGATAAGGAATATTCCGCTGTAGAGATACAAGGTTGAATTATTTAGGTAGGATTGATTTAAACTCGAGAGAGGAATCTCAATTTGAATTAGTGAATTCGATCGAGCACATATTTAGAAAATAAAAGCTGGAATTTGAATTGATTTAATTGACTAGGTGAATTCGTGAATCCCAACTACCTTACAATCGTTTTTAAAACAAAAACAAATTTCGTAATTTTAATTCTTTAAGTATTGTCTTAATTTTAGTTTAAAATCTCAAATTATTTCGTTCCTTCAAATAAGGTATAGAACTAACATATTTCGATAATTAATAGCAGTCTCCGTGGGGACGATAATCCGGACTCTTATGTCAACTTTATTACTTCTCACGACCCGTACACTTGCGGGAATATCTTGCATCGCGAGATATCAATGAACACGCCTCGAGCAAGAATCGGCCCAAAAATACCCAACCAACATTTCTTCATTATTTATCTCATAATCAAAATAAAAACCAGGATTTTTTTCCTTCTCTAATTTGAAGTATTCAATCAACGACTCAGCATCAATTCCCTTCATTTCTCCTCTCTAGTCTCTTTCATGATTTCTGATATCTTCTCTCATTACATCCAATATTTTGAGGACCCTCATATCCAATCTCCATCAAACTGATCTGCTAACTAGTTGATACATTTGCTTCAGAAAATTATTTTACCAATACCTTTTTTTGCATTTGAAACTTGTCGATGAGATCTTAGTAAGTGAACTTTGGTGGGATTATGGGACTCCACGAAGCTACTAACATTCCAATTTATAGATGATTTTGGTCTGGTCACAGTTAATTTAGCCTTACAATCCACCCGAATGATCCCCACGATGTCTTTCTCTTGTCTGTTCAACTGCATGTTTATACTTTCTTTGATGATATGTATCGTCTTTCTCTCCTTCTTTGTAACAAACCAATTGTTTCCAAATAAGTTCATTCATGTCTGGCCTCTTCTTACTGCTAAACAATCTAGCACTAAATCCAGCTTCTCTTGCATATGCATTATAAAACTCATAAGCATGTTCAATTGTTTCAAACTCTTGTCTAACTTTAGGCTTGTGTTCCTCAACAACTTGTGGTGTGAATATTTGGACTAAAGTCTCATCTTCCATGATCTATTTGATTGCACTCGTTTTCTCAAAATTAGCTTTCAAGGATTTGCAGTGGAGGAGGAGACGTGTTGAAGGAGTTGGAATGAGGAGGAGATGACTGTTTTTTTTTTAAGGGTTATTGGAATTGTATTCATTTATTTTAATTGGTGGTCCCTTAATTAAGTTTTGATTTCTACTCTAAGCATGATGCTTAGGATATGCTAAGCATGTTGCTTAGTAGATCAATTATATACACACACCCCCCCCCCCCCCTAAGATAATAAATTGCATACACACATGTATTGCCACCAAAGCACAGTGCTTAGCATAATCTAAGCACGATGCTTAGGAGATCAAAACTTTATATTATATAATTGGATTTATTGTATAAATATTATAATTAGTATGTTTTTTTTTATTTAGTATATTTGTGCATATTAAATTTATTATGTGATTTATAAATTGAATTATCTGTTTACATATTTTTTATTATATTAATATGACATGTAAGTATCGAAGGTAGTGTATGAAGTGAGTTTATTATTATTATTATTATTATTATTATTATTATTATTATTAAATATGATAACTCTTTATCTCATTTACAAGTGTCCATTATGGAAGTTGATCGTATCTAGATGTATGCAAGTTTAGTTGACGGGTTTCTTTCTGAAGATTTGTTAAATATGCATTTTCCCAATCGAGTATTGGCGACAACACGATGAAGTGTTCATGCAGTAGATGTGGCAACACGAGATTACTTAAGCATGATGAATAAAAATTTATTTGTTCAAAAATGGATTTATTGTTGGGTATAAAATTCTTGTTCCAAACTTTACTCCCTAGAAATCGTACATAAATCACTTATTGCTTTATTGTGAAACTAGCTTCATACTAGTGCGATGCACGGAAATATTCCGTTGACAAATACTAAATTATAGAAAAAGTACAATTGAGAAAAAAAAAGAAGAAAATTTACGAAAATCTAGTATCAATTTAAATAATAATAATAATAATAATAATAATAATAATAATAATAATAATAATAATAATAATAATAATAATATTAATAATAATAAGCATTATATTATCAAGAGTATTACAAATTTTGGAAAACTTCATTATACACAATATTTGTCATCACATTTGTTGACTTCCCATTGTCATCGCATATCAATATCTTCAGACCAGCACGGTTTGTAACTCTCAACACTGCTACATACAATTGTTGAACACTGGTTTTTTAAAGAATAGACACATCTTTAAAGATTATTGTCAATTTTAAACGTAGATTTCACGTAATAAATTTGGATGTCAAACATTCACCTTTCCCCTATTTTAATTCTCTAATTATTAATGAGATTCAAGTGTACAAGCAAAATGGATGCACAAGTGCTGGGACGCATTTGAAAAGAATATGATAATCAAAGATGATGAAAGATAAAAGAAATCATCAAAAGCAAATTTTTTGATAAACCTAAATATTATCAAGCAGATCTTTACTTGATTATTATTATTATTATTATTATTATTATTATTATTATTATTATTATTATTATTATTGATGATATTTAGTAGTAACAACAGTTCAACACCCTTACAATAAAAGGAGAATGAAATGATTAGCCTACCAGTACATTTTACTCTCTAAAAGTAAAAATAAAATAACATCAAGGTTTTCATGGTATATAATCTTCAATTATAGAAGCTAAACTAGTAACCATCTTTACTCCTTTATGCAAACTCCTTGTCCTAATGTCCAATGGTTTTATCAATGGAGTCATGTCTTTGTCATCTTCATCCAACTGTTGGTACAATTATTATTAGTTCCATTGTCGTTAGTTTTGTTAAGCGAATATTTCTCCACGAATATCAACTTAAGAATTAGCTAGGAGAACTAGTTTTCGTTGTAATTAGATTCTTCACTTCCTCACAAATTACTCTTATGGTGGTTCGGGTGTAAGAATAAAGTCATTTGGCCTTAACATAGTCGGGCAAGGTGGAAATGGCGTGCCCTTCTTCTTCAAACACCGTTTGGCTTCATCTGATACAACATTAATGATCTTTTCAAGGCAATTAGATTTACCTACAAGTATGTTAGGTAGCCTTTGGAGAATTGATTTGTATGCTTTGGTGGATCTTGTGATTTCGAATTCTGATAAAAAAATAAATGTCAATTATAAAACTATCCCTTTCAATCATCACATCCATTTATTCATATTTCCCTGTTAAAAGTTGAAAAATGAGACAAATTTTATCATATTTAAACAGTGCAATTAATAAATCTCAGCAAGAAAAATAACAAATTTTGTAGTATATTGAAAAGAGATGATTATCTTTTTGCCCCATAAAACCTAAATTTATTTCATTCCAGGGAAATCTTATAAATATCTACTAATACAGAGAAAAAGTAAAACTGCAATGAAGATCTCAATAAATCTCAATAAAGACAGTACCAAGAAACTATAAACCTTATGTAAGGATTAAAGGCTCAAGATCAAACCACAAAGAACAAGAACAAAAGTTAACCACAAAGAATCAAACAAACTTTATTCAAAACCGTAAAAATTATAGAAACAGAATCCAAACCCAAAAATCATACAAAACTTCCAAAAAACACAGAACTCGCACAAAGAACCACAAAGAACAACTGAGTTGCAGAAAACTCTGCCAAAACTCAATAAAAATGTATACTGATTAACACAAATCAGTATCAATCACAACCACTAAGAGATTACAAGCTAATTCTGTATTTTTCTGGAAGCAGAGTGAAGAAATCACGAAGATCAAATGAGGCGATGAAGAATCGCCTTTCAGAGAGAGAGAGAGTTAGGGTTTGAAGTGAAAGGAAGTGTCTGGAATCAGAAGAATGGCAATCAGAACGTCTCCTTTCCTTTTTCATCACACATGGACGGCTCAGATTCATCAATCAGATCTAATGGCTTAAAATAAGGCGGTGGTGATAAACAAGCTTCAACCCGGTAGTGTGAATTGGGCTCCAAAGGCTGACTGAAGTAATTGGGCTCAAATTCCGGTCCATTCCCTTTGATCAGATCAATTGCCCAAACAATCTCCACCTTAATTGAGTTGGATTCCAGTATCTGCAAAACATAGCAAACAAGTATCAAAATTCAACCAAATTTTAAAAACTCAATGCATCTTTAAACTTATTGATAGGAATGATCTTAGTTCCTGCATCTGCAGGATTAACCTGTGTAGGAATTTTAACAAGTTTTACAATTCCTTTTTCAATAATATCTCTTATGAAATGGAATTTCACATCAATGTATTTTGACATATTGTGAAAAACAAGATTTTTACATAGATGTAATGCACTCATGCTATCAGTACATATTTCAACTTTAGAATCAGTAATGCAACAAATTTCAGATAATAAACCCTTTAACCACAAGCATTCCTTAACAGCATCTGTAGCAGCTATATATTCTGCCTCAGTTGATGATAAGGCAACTAATTTTTGAAGCTGGGATTTTCAGCTTATACAGGAAGAATTTAAAGAAAAAAGTAAGAAGATGTTGATTTCCTGTTATCAATATTTCCAGCAAAGTCAGAATCAACAAAACCTTTGAGTTTAAAATCATTTTTGGTTTTGGAAAATACTAGACTAAGTCTAGTAGAACCTTTCAAATATTTCAAAAGACATTCATAGCTTCCCGGTGCAATTCACCTGGATTGCTCATAAACCTGCTTAAAACACTTACTGCAAAGGCTATATCAGGTCTGGTACAGACCATTAAATACATAACAGATCCAACTGCATTAGAATAGGGCACATTTTTCATTCTAAGCACTTCATCATCAGTTTTTGGACAATGTTCAACAAACAATTTAAAATGTGCAGGCAAAGGCAAAGACACAGATTTGGATTCAGATAAACAAAATCTGTTTAAACCCTTTTCAATGTAATGTTTTTGGTTTAAAAACAACTTTCCAGATTGTCTATCCCTAAAAATATCCATGCTAAGTATCCTTTTAACATTTCCTATGTCTTTCATCTCAAATTCAGAATGCAGTTTATCTTTAAGAACATTTATATCATGCATATTAGGCCCAGCAATAAGCATGTCATCCACATATAAAAGCAAGTAAATGAAATCAGTTTTACCAAGTTTAAAGTAAAAACAGGAATCATATTTACTTTTCTGAAAATTTAGGCTTTGGATATAAGAATCAAATCTCTTATACCACTGCCTAGGAGCTTGTTTTAGCCCATACAAAGATTTTTTCAACAAAGAAACTAAATCAGAATTTTTGCCTTTTTTAAAACCTTTAGGTTGATGCATATAAATTGTTTCATCCAAAAAACCATAAAGGAAAGCAGTTTTCACATCCATTTGTTCAAGTTCTAAATCAAATTGTGCAACCAAAGCAAACAGAATTCTGATAGAGGTATATTTAACTACAGGAGAAAATATTTCATTAAATTCAATTCCTTCTTTTTGAGAAAAACCTTTGGCTATAAGTCTAGCCTTGTACCTAGGTTTCATGTCCTTAGACTCACTTTCTTTCAGTTTAAAAATCTATTTACAGTCAATTATCCTTTTATTTACAGGTCTATTGACTAAAATCCAAGTACCATTTTTTAAAAGTGAGTCCATTTCATCTTGCATAGCTGCAAGCCAAAGTTTGGAATCTTTAGAAGAAACAGTTTCTTCAAAAGATTGAGGTTCAAGTAAATGCAGACACAAAATCAGAATCCTCAAACCTAGGAGGAGGTCTGATCTCTCTTCTAGGTCTATCCCTAGCCAATTTATAATTTTCTAAGTTTGTTTCAGCTTCAGGGATATCAACCGGTTGTGGTTCAGTATCTGCAGGTTCAGGTTCATGTTCAGGAATGACATTAGGAGACTGTGGGGGTTGCTCCACCTGAAACTGAGTATTGGGCAGACCATTTTCATCCCCTAAATGGTCTGCACTCAGCTCAGAAGTTATAAAATCTTTTTATTTAACAGGATCAATCAATTTTTCATCTTTGCAGGGAAAAACATTTTCATTAAAGACCACAGACCTACTCAAAATGACCATGTAACCTCCCTGTTCCCTGACCCATAACCTATAGCCCTTGACTCCTTCTCCATACCAAAGAAAAACACATTTTAAAGATCTGGAGTCAAGTTTAGATTCAGAATGGTGTGAGTAGGCAGTACAACCAAAAACTTTTAATTTTGAAAAGTCAGGAAGGTAATTATTCCAGATTTGATTTGGAATCTTAAAATCAATAGCTACAGGGAGAAAGATTGCTTCACCCCAAAAAAAATTTGGCAAATTTTTGACCTATGTGTCCTAATCTTTTATGTCATAACTCTATCTTATTCAGTTCAAACACAGCATTAAAGGACTTAGTATAAACAAGCAAGGCATTCAACATATAGATCCCATTAATTTTGGGAGTACTCATAATCAGGCATTTATTTTTGAAAATACTCAAATAACCATTTTTCAATCTAATCTCAAAGGATTCAAAATCTAAAACACCAAGAGAAATCAAGTTCATTTTCAAATCAGGAACATATCTGGTTTTATTTAAAGTAAGAGTTTTGTTATTATCAAGTTGTAACAAAACCTTTCCAATACCTTTCACATCACAAGAAATATTATTGCCAAGTTTCACAGAACCAAAACAATTATCACTTAAATTAACAAACATATCCTTTTTAGGACACATGTGAAAAGTGCAACCAGAATCTAAATTCCATTCATTCTTATTATCTGTTTCAGTAGTGACATAGATCACTCCATTATTATTATTATCTTGCACTGCAGCCTCAGTCTGATTACTGATTCCCTGTTCATTTTTCCTTTTGAAACAGTATTTAATATGATGTCCAGGTTGGCCACAGTAAAAACAAAATCTAGGTGGTTTATCTATATTTACAGTACCAGTATTGTTATCCTGAGTTCTAAAATTGTTCTGGTTTCTGAAGTTGTTATAAGTTCTAGCATTATTATCCTGATTTCTGAAACCAGGATGACCTCTAAAGTTACTTTCTTTAGACCTATTGAAGCTGCTCTTATTCTGAAAGTTTCCCTTTACAGGCTTGTTATTCCAGTCCCTATTGTTGTTAGAAGTATTCCAATTTTTATTGAAATTGGTTCCAGCCTTATTCAGCCTAGGAGAGTTCTTCTTCCTAGAGGTACCTACTACATTATAGGCTTCCTTAAGATTATTTTTAAACTCTAACTCTTTAGTTTTAAGGGAAGTATGGACAATTTCAGTGGTCAACTTCTGCCCCCCCATATTCTAAAGCATTCCTTAAATCCTTAAATTTATCCCCCATAGCATTCAGTAAACAAACAACATTTTGTTCATCAGTAAGTTTTTCATCACAGTTTAACAGACTTTGTGTGATTTTATTAAACCTACTCATGTTCTCTTCTACATCCTTAGATGGATCAAATTTAAAAGAGATGTATTGTTTCCACAGAAAACACTTATCAGGCAAAGACACAGTATCATATATTTCTTCCAATCTATCCCACAATTTCATTGTTGTTTTAGTCTTGCCTACTTGTCTAATGACATTATCAGATAAGTGTAAAAATAAAGTACTCCATGCAGTTTCATCCATTTCAAGTTGTTTGTCCTGAGGGGTATCAAGGGGCCAGGATTTATCAATCGCCTTAGCACATTTCATTTGAAGTAGTAAAGCTCGCATTTTTTTGGCTCCAGAGGTTGAAATCCCCTTTGCCATTCCATATTTCAACATCTACCTTAACAGTAGCCATTGAAATAATGACCAAGATTTTGAAAATATTTCAAGTTATGGAGCTTTAGTAGTTCAAAGAACAAGTAATCAGGCAGAAAACAATAATACAGGTCACAGTCACAAAGTAAGACAATGACACAAAGTCAAGAATTTATATTCAAGAAAATTCTCAAATGTTTTGAACACAGTAATCAGTAAACAAAGTAATCAAGGTGCTCACAATTCAACAAATTAATTACTCAATCAAGAAATTACACAGAACAATATACTGAAAAAAAAAAGATGTTCTTCCAGTATATCCCTCAACCTATACTAGATATTCTCACACTCCCTCAGATTCCCGGATTCTCAATGAAATCCTGGACAAAGGTAAGATAGGGGTCCTAGTTATAGGCTTCAACGGAGAGATTTGGGAGAGAACAGGAAATTTGAAAAACAAATTTACAGTATAAATTGCAGTAATTAAAAGATGTCACCTGATTAGCAAAATTTATTAAGCTATAGCAGCTTCCACAAAGAATCAGAATCCCAGAAATTCAGGGCCACAAAACAATAATACCAGTATCCACAACGAAGGATCAGCCACTAAGAAAAATCACCAGTATCCACCACGAAGAATTAACCACTAAGATCAATGTAGGATCTTTATATGTAACCAGAATATTTTATAAAAAAAATATTCCGTGTTTCAAGATCCTCGGAAATGTGGACTCAAAAATAAGATCCAGATACACAAAAATTCAGAAACCCTAATTTTAAAATAAGTTTCAAAAGAACAGAATCCACGAAGTTTAAAAGATTTTATATAAAAATCTTTAAAAATTTAGAATCTGAAAAATTTTAAAATATTTTCAGAAGCCAAAACCGATTTACAGTTAGGGTTTGAAAAATAACTTAAGAAAGTAAAAATTTCTTAAAATTTTACTCAGTTCAGAAAACCCTAAAATTGTTTGAAGAAAAGAAGATCCGTTTCTAGAAAACCCTAGATCCAACCAAGAAAAATCTGGATCTACCGGATTTGAGTCAAATCCACAGATTTTTCAAAGAACCCTAAGGCTCTGATACCACTGTAAGGATTAAAGGCTCAAGATCAAACCACAAAGAATAAGAACAAAAGTTAACCACAAAGAATCAAACAAACTTTATTCAAAACCGTAAAAATTATAGAAACAGAATCCAAACCCAAAAATCATACAAAACTTCCAGAAAACACAGAACTCGCACAAAGAACCACAAAGAACAACTGAGTTGCAGAAAACTCTGCCAAAACTCAATAAAAATGTATACTGATTAACACAAATCAGTATCAATCACAACCACTAAGAGATTACAAGCTAATTCTGTATTTTTCTGGAAGAAGAGTGAAGAAATCACGAAGATCAAATGAGGCGATGAAGAATCGCCTTTCAGAGAGAGAGAGTTAGGGTTTGAAGTGAAAGGAAGTGTCTGGAATCAGAAGAATGGCAATCAGAACGTCTCCTTTCCTTTTTCATCACACATGGATGGCTCAAATTCATCAATCAGATCTAATGGCTTAAAATAAGGCGGTGGTGATAAACAGGCTTCAACCCGATAGTGTGAATTGGGCTCCAAAGGCTGACTGAAGTAATTGGGCTCAAATTCCGGTCCATTCCCTTTGATCAGATCAATTGCCCAAACACCTTAACAAATTATAATTGAAAACCAACTTACTGTAATCATAAGGACATAGTTCTAGTTTCCATCAGAACTGTTGTCACTCTATAGCCACGGCCACCACCACTGTATCCACCATGACCATCGCCTCTGTAGCCACGCCACTGCCATAACCTCCCTCACGGCGACCATAGCCTTCGTCATCACCTTCTCTGCCATAACCTCCCTATCGGTGTCCACCACGGAATCTGCCACCACCCCAGCCATCGTTACTATGGGACTAAGAGATCTTCAAGATCTTGGCCATTCACTCCCTCAATGGAATCTCTTATCGATTGCTCGTCCTTGAAGGTGAAGAAGAATTTGAAACCCCTCAATCTTCGGGTCTCGAGGTCATTCATGATCTTGGAATCGACGACATCGCCGTATTGAGAAAAAGCTTGCTCTAGTGACTTGTTGCTAGTGGACCATGCTAGTCCAACGACAAAGCATGTAAACTTAATAGCTACAACAACTAGTAAGGCAAAAAAAAAAATTGCAAATTAAAAAATGAAAAATCAAGAAATGTAGAAGACAGAAGAAAACTTGCCTTAAAGAAAGTGATAAAAAGAGAGGATTATCTGAGGGAAGATTTCCTCAACGAGTTTTTCAGATTGAAGATTGTATCCAAGAGGCATATTGCATTTTGAAATGGGTGCAAGTGTGTGCTGCAAGTAAGCGTGTTAAAATAAATTAAAATTCTAGGAAATAGTGTTTTGATGCATGTAAATTCAAAGGCAACTGTCAATTAATTTTAAAACCTACTGACTAAAGAACTCCCAGAAATTATGGCAACTGCCAAAAAAATAAATACAAATTTTTTTACTGGATAAAAATTCAGATTGTCTTTTCGAGTCAAATCTGAAAAGAATCTCAGTTGCGTTTAATATTATATAGAATATAGATTACAAGTTTTGAACTCATTTTTGACAATCCAATTAGCAAATTTGTTCACCATCACATTATAAACAGTCCGGTTAAGGATAAAATTGCCATCAATTTTAATCTACTTCCAAGAATCTAATTTGACATACCAAACCTTAGCCCATGTTCTCATTTTCTGAGCTCCAAAATTAGAACCTATCTTTACTACCTTGTAATCATCAACAATGGCATCCCAACCAAAACATATGGATTAATTAAGTGGACCTCTACCAAGTGGGGCTATCTTGAACATTCTGGTGACAGGGTATATGCAGGGGCTATCAAATGAGTGCCCAATTACTTAGAGCAAGCCATTGATTGAGCATGTTATTTGAGGCTCAAAACAGGAGGATTGGTCTATCACAGAATTGAAGCATTTGTTTGCTAAAAGTTTTTTATGTTTTCGAGGCAAAATATGTGGTGAAAAAATGGATAGAGAAAATGTATGTGTTAAAAAGTGATTTGGAGAATTGTGTTGTTTAAAAATATGTTTTTTTCTTATTTGCCAAACAGAGGCGAAGTTTTCAATTTGGGAAAAGTAAACAAAGTCGAGGGATATAGAGTGTCTTTTCATTCAGTGCTAAAGAAGGATGGAGTTCCTTGAGGGGTATGAAATGGAGAGATTAAAGTGCAGAGAGACGACAATGGGGAAGAGATCAAGGAGCGTCATCCGGAATACACCGACTTGAACCAAAGAATGGTTTTGACACTGAGTCTTGAGAGGATCTCCACTATAAAATCCTCCGGCAGGCAGTAGTTCTACAAGTTTTGATTGGGAGCCATATTATTCTTACAATTTATCAGTAATTATTTTTAGGATATAATAAAAACTGCCAACTTGTAAATGTTGGATATTGGTTTAATAAATCAAGAAATTGATTAAAATTTGAAAACCGATTAAAGTGACTTCGTGTCGACTTCGGCCAAATACTCAAACCTGACCCAATTCGTTTAGGAAAATTAGTTTGCCACTTCGCCGCTTTGGGGCACACAAAAGTTTAGGAAAATTAGTTTGGCATTTCGAAATCAATATCGGATTAATGAGAAATTACGATAAATGACAAAAATATGGTCAAAATCTTTCCCATGCGATCGCACGGTTGTAATACTGTGCGATCACACGTCAAAACGATTAAGTTTCTATTTGGCGTAAAGTCGTGCAGTCGCACGGCTTATAAGCGTGCGGTCGCACGGTTGTCCAGAAAAGGTGTGTCTTTTTGAAGAGTTACAATGTTTGGAAGGATTACATGGTTTGGCTCCCACCACTTCGTCCACAACCTTTCATGCTCTATAAAAAGGACTCATGGGGTGTCCAAAAATACATCAATGATATGCAATAAAATTATCATTATCTCATCTCCTCCTAAATCAAGTTCTTGCATATTTGTTGCATTATTTTGATTTTTCTTGTTCATTTCATCTTGGAGTACATAAGTCGAAATTCTAATTCGTTGTGCTTGTATTTTGGAATGCTACAAACACAAGTTGAAGTCGTTGTATCTTGGGAGTCGATTGCCATAAACCGTTGGCACCTTTGCTGGCCAAATTTGACTTAAAGACAAAGTGTTCACCACTTGCTTCGACGTTGTCCATTTCTTCTTGTTTTTAGTGTCGTTATTCCGTCTATTTGTCGGAAGGGATTTCATATATTTATTTGGCGTCACTATATACAAAATATTCCAACAGTAAAAACATCCTAATGTAGTGGGTGGTTGAATAAAACTAATATATATACACACACACACAATAAAAGAGTTAAGGACACTATTCATAAGCCGTTTGGCCATTTTCTTAGCCATCTAGCCATATAAGTCGTATAAGTTGAATGAACCGTGTAAACCATTAAAAGTGTGTTCTTTTAAATTTAACTAGTGAATCATCTCGTGCGATGCACGAGAAGAAACGTCTAGATAAAAATAATCACATTCGAAATTAAATGAATCTTTAAACAAAATAAATAACATAACATTCACAAATAAGAGATAAGTTCATCATTTATTAGTTTCATGTATGTTGACGGTTGAAATATGAAATATTCCAAGTCAGCAAGAAATAAGTGGGTGTTAGTTATGTAATCGAAAATTATATATGAAAGAGGTGGACCTCAGGTTGTAATGGATGACCTGGACTCCACATAAGTAATAAAAGATGGTTTGAAAGAGGTGGATCCCAGATCGTGTGAATGACCTAGACTCCACGTATGATTTCTTGAATCAATATAGTTTTGGTTTTAAATAGCCAAAGTTGGGATCCTTTTGTGAGCTACCCTCTCCTATATTTATAGGGAGAATGGGGTGAGCTGGCTTATTACAATACCTGACTATTTGACATAAGTATATAACTGAACTATTTGAGTTCTTACATAATGCAAGGTAGTTGAGTTTTACTTAATCTAACAACCATTATGTCTGAATAACTGTCTTAACTAACGTGTAAGAAGGTAGTTGGTCTTGTTTCGCCTGAGCAGTTACCGACCTCACTGACCACATCGGAAATATCTTTGGCATCCGACCTCACTGGACCACATCGGAAATATCTTTAGCCACCGACCTCACTGGACCACATCGGAAATATCTTTGGCATCTGACCTCACTGGACCACATCGGAAATATCTTTGGCAACCGACCTCACTGGACCACATCAGTTAGGATATCATTACGGGTCATCATGGCAGGTCTGTATTGGACTTTTCGGCTGACGTCGTCACATCGTCACTAAAATTGGACTACTTATCAACAATGTATAAACATCAACCTTTTAGGGAGAAGTCATACCTGCGAAAATAATTGTGCCTGACTCTCATTGATAATCATGGTCATATGATACCATCAATGAAATTTGTCTTTTTTGAAATCTAATAAGTATCCTAGAATTCGAATGGCTCAACGATATCCTGGGAATAAAGAACTTGTGTCCTGCATTACCATCAGATAGAATTTGACCTAATAGAATATGATCGTCAAGTTTTGTAACTATTATTTACTCTCTTCTCAAACCAAAAATTCGCCTTGAAAAATGAACACTTAAATGTAGGATCTCCAATATTCGTGTAATTTGAACATTCAAACAATAGATGAAAAAGCAAATAATAGAGACCATGCATATAAAAGATAAAATTCAGTATTTTGACCATTGACAATGAAAAACAACATGTATAATAATAATAATAATAATAATAATAATAATAATAATAATAATAATAATAATAATAATAATAATAATAATAATAATAATAATAATAATAATTGTGAGGTTGACAAAGATATTGCATCAAATTTTTGATATTTTAGGTTTTCAATATTAATACAACGCAATTATTTTCTGATTGAAATTATAATTTAGTATTGATCATTTCAATTTTTAGTTAAGTAAATTGGGAGACAATTTATATATTGCTGTGAAAAAATATCATAAAATTTGAATTAAAATATAGCAAAGAATATCTTGGCATGGTTAATTACTTTTTGAAATTTTGAAATTAATAGTTAGGACAAAAACAATTAATAACTATATCATTTCAAGCAATATGTGATTTATAAAAATAAGAATGTGTATAAATTTTCGATATAATTTTAATTGAGAATTTGACATGGGATCTGTATGACTGAACCAAATATTTATCCATAAAATTAAGACATATAAAATATCACAATTATTATAAAAAAATAATTACGTATTAAATGTAATTATCTATAAAAATATTTAATAATTTAATAATACGCTATAAAAAAGAGCTCCAATTTTTAGATGTACTAAATAACGAAAAATAAGATTATTTATAAAAAAAACTATACGTATGATGTGATTTATAATTTAGTACTCCCTCTATCTCATAAAGATAGTACTCTACTCATTTTCACATAAATTAAGGACAAAATGAAATATAAAATATTAACTTCACTCTCAAAAAATAAAGTGGACTCTTTTTGGGACAGACTAAAAAGAAATAGTGGATTATCTTTGTAGGATGGAGAGAGTATTATATAGTAATAAAATTTTGACATAATTTTTAACTGAAAATTCTACTTTTGATTTATAACTGAACACAAATATTTATTTGTAAGATTGAAAAACATTAAAAGAACACATTTTTTTTATGAAAAGAGAGGTTTCGACACAAAAAAGTCAAATTTAAATAAGTAAAACCAAAAAAATTATCGTTCTTATATTATAAAAAATAAAAAACGACTTCTCGGTAAAAGCAAATTTTTTAAAAATAATAATTCTAATTTCTTATTATTATTTTTTATACAATGTGATACACAATTTCATCAAATATATATATATATATATATATATATACTGACCTATGAATAATATGTTTTTTCTTCACTCAACGACCAAAACCATTAACATATCTATCCAACCCAAAACTATTCTAAATAGCCCAACATTAGTTAACACATTGCAACCCCAACAGAGAAATCTAGAACATAATATAAATAGATTATTAACAAATCCTCATATTCCAGTATATTGTTGTTGTGATGATGAAGAAATATGAGTTTTTCTAGAAAATTCCTTAACAATCATCTTGTAGATCCATTATTAGTCCAAAAAATTTTGTATTCTATATTGTTTTCGAAGCTTTCTCTAAAATATTTTAATTTTTTTTTTCTTTTTTGTCAGAAATCCAAATCTATGTTCAACGACTCAAAATATCACAGGTCTTGAAGAACAGAGTAGTGCCAATCCTTTTTACTTTTTCAAAAAATAATTTACGATTTTTTATATTCAATTAGTTTGTAATATTAATAACTAATAAGCATTACCACCGCACCAGAAGTTTTGAATCATAAAACATGATAAATAGAAGGTGGAGTTGAGGGATCATGTTAAACAGTACACATTTTTCAAAGAAATAATCCTTTAATTGAATATTTTATTATTGTGTATATATTCATAATAATTATATATAACAGAAATGAAAGAGGTACATCGGGAAATGGAAAAAAAGAAGGATATAGAAAACAAAAATGAATAAACAGATTTTGAAAAGGGGAAAAAATGAAATAAATTCTAAAAAAACGAAAAAGAAAAAAAGAAAAGAAAATAGTTGGCTTTCTAGTGTAATTAGGCTGCGGGAAATAAAAGTCATGTAAACACAATAAATATTAAAGACTGTAAGTAGACGTCAACGATTTTGAAAATGATAAATAAATATTAAAGACCCAACAATTTTTGAAGTAAGTTTTGAAGTTGATTATTGAGTGGGGATATGAGCAGTGTGCACATGATAAATATTGAAGTCTACAAAAATTGGGAAAATAAATAAATAAATAAAATCTGCACATAACACAAGAGTTTTGGAGGGAAACTGTATTGTTGACTAACATTGACTCAGCTACTTTAATATATTACTAGTGAATCATCCCGTGCGATGCACGGGAAGAAACTTCTAAATAAAAATAATCCTATTCGAAATTAAATGAATTCTTAAACAAAATAAATAACATTCACAAATAAGAGATAAGTTCATCATTTATTAGTTTCATGTATAAACATCAACCTTTTAGGAAGAAGTCATACATGTGAAAATGATTATGTCTGACTCTTATTGATAGTCATGGCATACGACACCATCAATGAAAATTGTTTTTTTTAAATCTAATAAGTATCCTAAAATTCGAATGGCTCAACGATATCCTTGAAATAAAGAACTTGTATCCTGCATTACTGTCAGATAGAATTTGACCTTATAGAATATGATCTTCAAGTTTTGTCATTGAAATAATTTTGATAAATAATGCAATATAGGAAAGAACTTTAATATGTATATGTAATAAATAACTTAAAAATAGGATTTAGTTATAAAAATTTCAATATAACGTGATTTATAGAAATACGAATGTGTATAAATTTTAAATATAATTTTAATTAAGAATTTGACATTGGATCTGTATGACTGAGCCGAATTTATCCATAAAATTAAGAACAATAAAATATCACAATTATTATAAGAAATTAATTACGTATTAAATGTAATTATCTATAAAAATATTTAATAATTTAATAATACGCTATAAAAAAGAGCTCCATTTTTTAGATGTACTAAATAACTAAAAATAAGATTATTTATAAAAAAAAAAAAATTATATGTATGATGTGATTTATAATTTAGTACTCACTCCGTCCCATAAATATAGTCATATACTCATTTTCACACAAATTAAGGACAAAATGGAATATAAAATATTAATTTCACTCTTAAAAAATAAAGTAGACTATCTTTTTGAGACGGACAAAAAAGAAATAGTGGACTATCTTTATAAGATAGAGAGAGTAATATCTAGTAATAAAATTTCAACATAATTTTTAACTGAAAATTTTACTTTGGATTTATATAAATGAACACAAATATTTATTTGTAAGTTTGAAAACGTTAGAAGAACACATTTTTTTTTTATGAAAAGAGAGGTTTTGACACAAAAAAGCCAAACATAAATAATAAAACCAAACAAATTATCGTTCTTATATCATAAAAAATAAAAAATAACTTCTCGGTAAAAGCAAATTTAAAAAAAAAAAAATTCTAGTTTCTTATTTTTATTATTTTTTATACAATGTGATATACAATTTCATCAAATATATATGCTGACACATGAATAATATGTTTTTTCTTCACTCAACGGTCGAAACCATTAACATATCTATCAAACCCAAAACTATTCTAAATAGCCCAACATTAGTTAACACATTGTAACCCCAACAGAGAAATCTAGAACATAATATAAATAGATTATTAACAAATCCTCTTATTAGTCTAAAATAATTTTGCATTCTATATTGTTTTCGAAGCTTTCTCTACAATATTATTGTTTTAATATTTTTTCTTTTTTGTTAGAAACCCAAATATATGTTCAACGACTCAAAATATCACAGGTCTTGAAGAAAAGAGTAATGCCAATCTTTTTTACTTTTTCAAAAAATAATTTACTATTTTTTATTTTCAATTGGTTTGTAATATTAATAACTAATAAGCATTATCATCGCATCAGAAATTTTGAATCATAAAACGTGATAAATAGAAGGTGGAGTGGAGCGGTCATGTTAAACAGTACATATTTTTTCAAAGAAATAACCCTTTAATTGAATCTTTTATTATTGTGTATATCTTCATAATAATTATATATAACAGAAATAAAAGATGTTGTATATAGGAAAATGGAAAAAAAAAAAAGGATATAGAAAACAAAAATGAATCAACAGATTTTGAAAAATGAGAAAAAAATGAAACAAATTCTGAAAAAGTGAAAAAGAAATAAAAGAAGAAAATAACTGGCTTTCTAGTGTAATTAGGCGGCGGGAAATAGAAGTCATGTAAACACAACAAATATTGAAGACTGTAAGTAGATGTTAGCAATTTTGAAAAGGGAATAGTACATAAATAAGGTGTTTTTAAATGTCAATTTCAAAATTAAGGTGAAACATATAAGATTTCAAAAATCAGGTTATATTTATAATCAATTAATTAAATTAAATAATTAAAATATTTTATTAATTATATGTATTAAGGTCACAATACTATATATTTGAAGTCACAAAACACAAGTTTTTTAGGTCACGAATGATTTTATGGTCACAAATTATCGAAATATTAGGTCACAAATTGAATTTATTTTTAGGTCATAATCTACAAACCACCATTTTTAAGGTCACAATTATTCATTTTCAAGGTCACAAGAAAAAACTGTAGGTCACAATCATCATTTTTTTCGATCACAACCTACCAACCACCATTTTTAAGGTCACAATTATTCATTTTCGAGGTCACGAGAAAAAAATTGTAGATCACAACCATCATTTTTCCCGATCACAACCTACCACCCCATTTTTAAGGTCACAGTTATATATTTTCGAGGTCACAAGAAAAAAATTGTAGGTCACATTTATATTTGAAAGTCACAACCCCAACCCACACCGCCCTCACTTCACAACTCCAAACCATCACCAGCACGGGCATCTCACCATTACATTCAACACCGTGCCACCACCATTGGCTTTTCGTCAGCCGCCTCCACGTCAATGCTGCCTCCACCACGATTGCCGCCAGCATCCCATCTTCAAATTCCAATAACCAAAATCTCACTCCCTTCCTCACCACTATCATTGCCACTTTCCGCCGGCACTGCGACACCACCAAATCGCAGTCACCATCGCCTCAACTCCGCCTCCCCCACCCCAATCACAGCTATAGCTCAACCACAATCATCTACCGCTCCACGACCGACCACCTGCCTGCATCACCACCACCCACTTCACTGCAGCCACCGCCACAAACCCATCTACATCGTCCAGATCCACACATCACCACACACATATCTGGCTATCTGCACAGGTGACAAAGCAACCATCACACACAGATCATGCCATCGCCGTTGGTCGTCAAGCGACCCTGCCTCAACAAAACCGGCCTCGACCAAGGGGCAAAAAGAAAAAAAAATGAAGCCCGAACCACATCACCACCTGTAGTCAACCGTGTCTCAGCACCACTGTAACCACCACAACTGCCACGGTGCCAAGTTAATATCATCGCCGCTTCTGCCACCGCGACCTCCACCACTTTCTCAACATCCTCTGTTCCTTTTCCACAAGCCACATCCACATCCCATTCCTATCCTACTATTCACGCTCAGATCGATGTGACGACACCGCTGCAAGATCGAAGCAGCAGCGGCGTCGCCTCCTCGAGGTAATAGCAGCGGTGCTTACCTTGAAATCACCTCTACCACAGTGGTCTGCTGGCGACGTTGAAGAAGAGGCTGGATCCGGCGGAGATGAGAGTGTGGCCTCGGGGTGGAGGTGGCTGAGGTAGTACTAGTGTCGGGGGGAGTGGCTGAGGTTTACTGGAAATGGTGTAAATTGAAGAGAGAGAGAGAGAGAGAGAGAGAGAGAGAGAGAGAGAGAGAGAGAGAGAGAGAGAGAGAGAGAGAGAGAGAGAGAGATTAGGGTTTGAAGTAATGTTGTGTGGTGTGAGATTGAAATGTGATTGAGGAATTAATTTAATTAATTGTTAAAATTTTTATTACAACCTGAAAATTGAAATTATACATATTTGATCTTATATTTGAATTTGAATATTTAAAAGTAGGGGAGGGTGTAATATCCACTTTTGAAAATAATAAATAAATATTGAAGGTCCAACTATTTTTGAAGTGAGTTTTGAAGTTGATTATTGGATAGGGGATATAAGTAGTGTGAACATGATAAATATTGAAATCCCCAAAAATTGAAAATAAATAAATAAAATCTGCACATAGTACAAGAGTTTTGGAGGGAAACAGTAAAGTTGACTGGAGTTGACTCAGCTGCTTTTATATATTATTACTAGTGAATCACCTGTGCGATGCACAGGAAGAAACATATTGATAAAGATAATTCAATGCGAAATTAGATGAATCATTCAGATAAAATAAATAAATTTTGCAAATAAGAGATATCATCATATATTGGTTTCATATGACTAAAAATTTTGGAATACTTCTTTGTACATAACATTGTTTGTTAATTTTGTTGATTTTCCATTCTTATCACAAATCAACATCTTTAATCCGGAACGATTTGTCACCTAGAAGTCGTAACATAAAGTTGTCCATGTGTAAACACCAGCCATTTAAGAAGAAGTCTCACATGCGAAAGTGATTGTCCCTGACTCTTATTGATAATAATGGCATAGGACGTCATCAATGGAAATTGTCTTTTTTGAAATCTAATAGGTTTTCTAGAATCAGAAGAACTCAACGATATCATTGGAATAAAGAACTTGTGTTCTGCATTGATGCTAGAAAGAATTTGACCTTCTAGAACATGGTCGCCAAGTTTTGTAACTATCAACCTTGTTCCATTGCACAACCCCTGTGTATGATCAATATTTCTCAAAAAGAGCTTGTATCATTCACTTATCCGATGCAACGGTCCACCACGTGGTGCAATAAAGATATCCCTGTGTCCAAGTCATGTATCAAAATCTACCGACAATCAATTCGGTAATTTCATCGACAATAGGAAAATCATATTTGCTATCACCGTTTGCCCACCAACCAATAAGTATAAGTCTTACATTTGAAATGTTTTCCTCAATCATCTTTTCTCAAACCGACCTAAATTGTTTTAACAATTTGTTATATTTGTCTAGCATATTTTTCAAATAAAAAGCTATACAATCATGCAACATTGAATCGCATGATTTACTCCTATCAAGGGACATTAAAAGATATAAATTAAATTTCAGACTAAATTATCTGTAAACAAAATAAATATAAAAGCAATAAATACATAATACGTACCCCATGACCCTGTTTCTGCTTTCAACCTCATTCATATTGTCAACAATGTAAAGCGAGCAAATTGTAGAGCTGAACCATCATCAGGCAACAGACTTCCAATCTTATGGCAATTTTGACCATGTAATCTGAAAACTGAAGGCCCTCCACCATCATTCAGCCCATTATCTAATCCCCCCATAGAAGTGAACGAAAACATCATATTATATATCCGAATGTTCTCAACGAAATTCTCAATCCTGTCGTCCCTACCATATAACAAATTTTTCAAAATAAGCGGATGATCTTCCATAAAAGGAATCTTCACTTTCTCTTGTATACAACAAAGTATGGGTGAACAAATAAACCGCGAAACCGAATTAAATCGCAACAAATGGTTTGGTTTGGTTCAGTTTGGTTTGGAGAAATTTCAAACCGCCTTAAACAATTTGGTTTAGGTTTCAATTGTCAAAACCGCGATTTCAAACAATCAACCCGCCAAATTTTAAAAAATTAAAAAAAAAATAAAAATAAAGGCAAACGTTCAATTAAAAAAATACAACACACTTTTTATTGTCAACAAATCAAAATTAAGGAATCAAATATTAATTTGTTCAAATTCACAATCATTTGAAAATAATTCTTGCTCCTACAATTCATAATCATCATCCAAGACAACAGGTATAAGAAACGAATTCGATAATCATAAAAAAAAGAAAAAAAAATTACTAAAATTATGATATTGACAATGATGCATCAAATTCATGATATTATAGGTTTTTGCAATAATTATACAACGTAATTGTTTTTTATGAAAAATATAATATAACATTGATCATCTCAATTTTCAGTTAAGTAAATTGGGATACAATTTACTTATTGTTGTAGAAATTTAAGAATCATAAATATTGAATTAAAATATAACAATTAATATCATGTCATAGTTAATTATTTTTTAAAATTTAGACTTAACAACTATGATAAAAAAAAACCATTAATAACTATATAATTTCAAAACAATATAAATAAGTCCGTTAACCGTTAATGTAAAAAATCTGATATGAGACTTTCTAGAATAAAAAATTATATAATAATTAAATGTAATTGTAAATAAAATTATTTTGATAAATAATCTGATATAGAAAAGAATGTTATTATGTATATATAACAAAGAACTTAAAAGTATGACTATTTAAAATGAAATTTAATACAACTTGATTAAATATTCGATATAAATGTGAATGAAAATTCGACATTGGATTTGTATGATCGAACGAAATTATTCATCCATAAGATTGAGATCAATAAAATATCACAATTATTATAAAAAAAATTATTTATGTATTAAAAGTAACTTTCTATAAAAATACTAATTAATTTAATAGAACGCAATACAAAGGAGCTCGAATTTTTAGATGTACTAAATAACTAAAAAAAATAAGATTATTTATAAAAAGTTTTATATGATAATATTTATTTAATATTAGATGCATAATACAATTTCGATATAATTTTGAACTGAAGATTTTACATTGAATTAGTATGAGTGTATACAAATACTTATTTGTAAGATTCAAAACATTAAATGATTAGAATAATTTTATGAAAAGAGAGTTTTAAACACAAATAACCAAATATAAATAAGTGCAAAAAATTCTTTATAAAATACTTAAGTGGAAGTAGCAGTATGAACACAATAAAAGCTGAATTTTGGAGTGTGAACACAATAAAAGTCCAATTTTCCCGCCAAAACTCAGCTGCTTTTATATATTACTAGTGAATCACCCGTGCGATGCACGGAAAGAAACTTATTGATAAAGATAATTTAATGTGAAATTAGATGAATCATTCAGATAAAATAAATAAATTTTACAAATAAAAGATATCATCATTTATTGGTTTCATATGACTACAAATTCTGGAATACTTATTTGTACATAACATTGTTTGTTAATTTTGTTGGTCTTCCATTCTTATCACAAATCAACATATTTAATCCGGAACGATTTGTCACCTAGAAATCGCAACATAAAATTGTTCACGTGTAAACACCAGCATTTAAGAAGAAGTCCCACATGCAAATGTGATTGTCCCTGACTCTTATTGATAATAATAGCACAGGACGTCATTAATGGAAATTGTATTCTTTGAAATCTAATAGGTTTTCTAGAATCAGAAAGACTCAACGATATCATTGGAATAAAGAATTTGTGTCCTGCATTGATGTTAGAAAGAATTTGACCTTCTAGAACATGGTCGTCAAGTTTTGTAACTATCAACCTTGATCCATTGCACAATCCCCGTGTATGATCAATATTTCTCAGAAATAACTTGTATCATTCACTTATCCGATGCAACGGTCCACCACGTGGTACAATAAAGATATCCCTGTGTCCAAATCATGTATCAAAATCTACCGACAATCAATTCAGTAATTTTATCGACAATAGGAAAATCATATTGGCTATCACCGGTCCCCCACCAACCAATAAGTATAAGTCTTACATTTGAAATGTTTTCCTCAATCATCCTTTCTCAAACCGACCTAAATTGCTTTAACAATTTGTTCTATTTGTCTAGCATATTTTTCAAATAAAAAGTTAAACAATCATGCAACATTGAATAGCATGATTTACTCCTATCAAGGGACATTAAAAGACATAAATTAAATTTCAGACTAAATTATCTGTAAACAATAAAAATATAAAAGCAATAAATACATAATACGTACCCCATGACCCTTTTTCTGCTTTCAACATCATTCACATTGTCAACAATTTAAAGCGAGCAAATTGTAGAGCTGAACCATCATCAGGCAACAGACTACCAATCTTATGGCAATTTTGACTGTGTAATCTGAAGACTGAAGGCCCTCCATCATCATTTAGCCCATTATCTAATCCCCCATAGAAGTGAACGAAAACATCATATTATATGTCCGAATGTTCTCAACGAAATTCTCAATCATGTCGTCCCTACCATATAACAAAATTTTCAAAATAAGTGGATGATCTTCATAAGAGGAATTTTCACTTTCTCTTGTATACAACAAAGAAGGGTTAACAAATAAATCGCGAAAATGAATTAAACCGCAACAAATGGTTTGGTTTGGTTCAGTGCGGTTTGGAAAAATTCCAAACCGCCTGCCTTAAACGATTTGGTTTAGGTTTCAATTGTCAAAACCGCGATTTCAAATAGTCAAACCGCCAAATTTTAAAAAATAAAAAAAAATAAAAAATAAAGGCAAACGTTCAATTAAAAAAATGCAACACACTTTTTATTGTCAACAAATCAAAATTAAGGAATCAAAGATTAATTTGTTCAAATTCACAATCATTTGGAAATAATTATTGCTCCTACAATTCATAATCATCATCCAAGACAACAAGTATAAGAAACGAATTCGATAATCATGAAAAAAGAAAAAAAAAATACTAAAATTGTGAGATTGACAATGATGCATCAAATTTCATGATATTATAGGTTTTTGCAATAATTATACAACGTAATTGTTTTTTTTATGAAAATTATAATATAACATTGATGATCTCAATTTTCAGTTAAGTAAATTGGGATACAATTTACTTATTGTTGTAGAAATTTAAGAATCATAAATATTGAATTAAAATATAACAATTAATATCATGTCATAGTTAATTATTTTTTAAAATTCAGACTTAACAATTATGACAAAAAAACCATTAATAACTATATAGTTTCAAAACAATATAAATAAATCTGTTAACTGTTAATGTAAAAAATGTGATATGAGACTTTCTGGAATAAAAAATTATATAATAATTAAATGTAATTGTAAATAAAATTATTTTGATAAATAATCTGATATAGAAAAGAAGGTTATTATGTATATATAAGAAAGAACTTAAAAGTATGACTATTTAAAATGAAATGTAATACAATTTGATTAAATATTCGATATAAATGAAAATAAAAATTCGACATTGGATTTCTATGACCGAACGAAATTATTCATCCATAAGATTGAGACCAATAAAATATCACAATTATTATAAAAAAATTATTTACGTATTAAAAGTAACTTTCTATAAAAATACTAATTAATTTAATAGAACGCAATACAAAGGAGCTCGAATTTTTAGATATACTAAATAACTAAAAAAATAAGATTATTTATAAAAAGTTTTATATGATAATATTTATTTAGTATTAGATGTGTAATACAATTTCGATATAATTTTGAACTTAAAATTTTACATTGAATTTGTATGTGTGCATACAAATACTTATTTGTAAGATTCAAAACATTAAATGATTAGAATAATTTTATGAAAACAGAGTTTTAAACACAAATAACAAAATATAAATAAGTGAAAAAAATTCTTTATAAAAACACTTAAGTGGAAGTAGCAATGTGAATACAATAAAAGCTGAATTTTGGAGTATGAACACAATAAAAGCTGAGTTTTCCCGCCAAAACTCAGCTGCTTTTATATATTATATAGATATAGATATAGAATGTTTTGTGTCAAATCAAAGAATTGAAATTATTTGTTAATTTATTTGTATTTTCTAGGTAAGATGAAGGGTCAAAAATTGGAGAGAGAAAATGTGGATGGTTAAATAGTGGTATGGAAAATTGTGTAAATTAAATTTTTGTAATGATTTCGAATTAATCCCTAGCCAAACAGGCCCTAAGAAATTGGACCTTGTCAAATCTTTTTTTTCCCCATATCGATGGTGGCTTTTCAATGCATTTCTCTCACGCAACCATCACCTCATCTTTTTTTTAACAAAGCAAATCCCTAATGTCCCAGAAAAAAACTCTACATCGCTCTTTCTTCTTCTCATGCTACTCCCCGTTTAGGAGTATAGACTATAGAGATACATTGTTTCGGGTTCCAGTCATCTCCATTCTTCTCGCTTACAAGCGTTTATAGCTTTTGGTTGCCTCCAAATCTCCGATTATCTCTCCCACCCAACTTTCGATTCTCTAATTTGTGAAAGTTTAGGATTTTCCAGAATTATCTTGTTCCAAAATTATCGATTTCCACCAGCCTATATCTCTTGCTCCATTTTTTAGTCAGCAGGACTGCGTTCAGTTTGCATTGTGGTTTCTTTAAGCATGGAGCTCCGCAAAGGTATCTTCGTCATACCTACAACTTATTATAACATTTTCTTGTCTTTAACCTAAATTTTATTTTATTTAGGTCGGTTGTTAAGATATATTTTGAGTTTACTTTCATTCTTGTTTTTGGTTTTATGGCTAATTTTAGTGAATTTTACAAGGATAATTTTGGGTTACTGTAAGTTTTGTGAGTTAATTTTCATTCTTGTTAGGGTTTTGCGGCTGATTTTAGAGAATTTCACAAGGACAATTTTGGGTTACTCTAAATATATAATTCCTAATACTGGGGATTTAGCTTGAGTAAATTTTTGGTATTAGTTAGAATTAAAGTTTCTGTTCCATTGAACAAATGATAGGCCATTGAAATTGTTGTTGTATTTTTCGTTACTTTTTGTTGTAAAGTCTTGGGTTTCCATTTTTTATTTCTTCATTTTTTTTTCATAAATTAGGTAGTTGATTTTCCCAATTTTGATATATGTTCGTATTTTTTTTGGCGTGACTTATATTTTTTCCTGGAATTTGTTTTTCTGCATAGTTATATTATTTTCTAACTCTATTTAATTTCCATGCATTTACATCTTTATATTCAAGAAGAGTTTCTTCTTGCATCTGTTAAGCCATTTAATTTTCTTCAATGACAACATGGTTTTCATGTATTCATTTATCATATCATTTGTAATCACTTTTTTCTTCTATTTTGTTTCCTTTTAATAGTTACTTCTTCTTTCCACCCACCCTCCTATATTTCATATTTAGGTTTGAAATGCTTATTTTACTTGAAGATTGTAATGATAGGGAGATGGCAGAATGCTTGAAGAGTATCTACAGAGAGGTCTTACTTATATCAGATACCTATTTTTCATTTATTTTCAATCGTACCATTTTTCACATTTTTTGTTTTGCCCCAGTTCGATGTTGATTTTAAAGAATTTATTTCAAGAAATAGTTTTTTTAATATTGATTTTTAAGATAATTTGTGGTTAAAAAGTAGGAAATCTCTTATGAGTTTATGTATAATATTATTTTATTGATAAATGTGGTTGAAAATTAGAGAGACAAAAAATGTGTTTTATTTATAATGGTCTCAAATTGAGGCTTTATGTGAAAGATCTTTTAGAATGAAGATTGTAATTACTCCAAACTGTGCAAGTAGATTATGAACAATTAATTTGAGGACATTCTGGTTAGCTTATAATAATACTGATGTTTATTTGAAGTTTTTTCGTTTTATACAGTAAGGTTTGCTCGTTCAATTTGCATGGAAAACTTTTTTGCTTCTTTAGAATTAATACATTTTACCTTTACCTTTGTGTGCTCTGTTAGATTTTGGTATTTTAAACAATGCACTAATTTTCTTCATATGCAACTCCTCCATTGAAATTGATTGATTTGATTTGGTTGTAGAAAAGAAATCTCGTCGAAAGCCTTCGTTTGGTAACACTGTTTGGTTTATAAACTTATTTATTTATAATTTTGAGGTAAAAAGTAATTGTTGAAAATTGGAGAGAGAAAATATGTGTGGTTAAAAAGTTGTTTAGGTAATTGTGTTGTTTTATAAACAAAAAATGATTCTTTTACCAAGCGGATGTTAGTATTTTCCAAACGTATTCTATTATTTTTGAACCATAGTTCTTGCAATAATGTATATTGATTTTTTTTTCTTAATGAATATTTTAAATATGTTTAGATTTGGTTCTTCTTTTACAACTTATAGATTGTGTGTAATGGAGATAACTGAGCTTTAGAGGCAGAGAAAAGGATGCAGATATAACCTGGGGAGAAGGAATGGCGCATTGATACATTAAAATAGCTCAACAAGTTTCCTGTCAGTTGTCAACTTCTTGTATCCACAGAGGTAATATCAAGTTTATGTTTTTACGGTTCACAAAATTGTAATATAGTTGATTCACTCGCTAATATTCAGTGTCATATTCAGTGTAACAGAGTTTTGAACTTATGCTACTAAGTGTCATCTTATTCGCAAAAGGATGTCATTTGGAGAATTCAAATCAAATGTTAAATTTGGATAATTGACCTAATATATCCTTGGAGGCATTTCAGAACAAAAAAAAGTTTAATTTTAACTCATTTGACTTGCCTTTAAAACATTTACCACAGCTAACCAGATGTGAAACCTTAGAAACATTAATGATTACAAACGATACAAAGTTAAGCCTTAGTATTTTTCTCGTTCCAAACTCTACATCATATGACTAAATCAGTTTTTTTAGACATATAGAACTTTCGACTGTTCCTGAAGGCACACCTCCAAATATAACTGACACGTATTGAGAGCTGGAAATTTTGTTAAATTTGGAACTTTGCAAGTTATCAGTATGTACCTGTTCTACTATGATTTTGGCTTTAAAGTTCATTCATTATTTGGTGTATTTTTCTGTCTGCTTGCACGTGAGCACGATGTTGTTGTCCATAATATTTTCAAGATATCTATTGTTTAAACGTTTGATCATTTTTTGTGTCGAAATTTGTTTTCATTTAGCAAGGGTAGTTTGAGAAATCTATGGCAACTGTTAATGATGTTAAGCCCTTGTTTGGTTTTCAGTAAAAAAAAATTCTCTTTTTCTACAATACTCAATTTTAACCATCAATTAAAAGTCAAGTCCACAATATTTGACTTTTCAATCAAATTTCAATAATCCATTATCATATAAATCATTATTCATTTTTAATTTTTTTTTTTTTAACAATACCAAACACACTCTATGATGGAGATCAAGATATTTGATTTCTGGGCTTTAGTTATGCTTTTTGTTTATTGGGTATATAATTGGGCTGACCCAAGCCCATTGACATTTATGTTTATTTTGCTATTTAAATGGTTGTAATAGGTAATGAAAACCTAGTTGATGATGAATGAAAATATTGAGGCTGCTGCCCCCTCTCCTTCCCTCTCGTTCTCCTCTCTTCTCCCCTCTCTACCATCACAAGTCCGCCTCTCCCCCTCTCTTCTCACTGCCTCTTCTCCTTTCTATATTGATCCTACATCAAAGTGGTATCAGAGCTAAACTTGGGAAATATTTCAGCCACCATTCGAATCGATAGCACCAGAACCTTCAACCCTGCCCATCGCCTACTGCATCCAACTCGTCGGCCACCCAGGTTCCACCACACCGCACCACGCATCACTCATCAACACAAACACCACCAAAACACCGCACACACACTGCGCAGGTCAAAAATAAAAAATAAAAAAAATCGGAGTTCCAGCCGTACTCACCGTAGAAGATACAGCCGCTGACCAACTCCAGCGACCCCCAGCAGCGTGGCGACCAACGCCGACGACTCCAACAGCGAAGGCGAGATAGCACCTGCGTCACGCTTCCTTTGTCGGCTGACTACTTGGGCCTCAGTTTTCAGTTTTAATGTTGTGGTCTGGTCCTAGGTTATAAAATATAGTTGGGCCTAATCAATTGTTTGAATTGGAGAATGGGCTGAGTGAAATCCATTCTAATTGATAGTTTGGGGCCTTGTTTGTTTAGTTTGAGCCTATACTGTAACTGTTGTTAACTTAAAAAAAAAAAAAAATCTAACATTATTTTGTAGGTCTCTCTTTTTTATCCTATTACATTGCTCAATCGTTCGATAGTTATGCCAACATGAAGAACATGAAGAAAATGATTGGAACATCGTTCGACTCTTTTAAGTCTCGTGAGGTACTAATTTCTTTTATATTGACAATATGCTTTTATTTCGGTATGTTGGCTGTTTAAAAAAAAAAAAAAAATTGTAGATTTGTCATTTCTAGTTCCAATACTTTGACCATGGATTCTTCCCAATTTGATGTCCTCACTCAACAAATAGCTCAACTTCAATCTCAATTAGCGAACATCCACATTGGAGTGATTGCTACTCGTGAAGAACGCAGAAAACTTGTTGCTAGGGTTATCAATTTAGAACACGCACCCACTAAAACTTTGTATGGAAGGCGTAGTAACAATTGCCCTCCCATTGTACCGACACCACCTCCCTTGGTCAAGACCATTCTAGGACCTCCTCTGTCTAATGTGCCACTTGCTGTAGTCAATAAATGCAAAGTTCCTGAAATTTCAAGAGCCCCTCCTCTCCTGCAGTGCTTCAATTGTGAGGGCTTAGACCATATCTCATCTAAAAGTTCGAGTCAAGCCTTAATTATAGAGGAACATAAGGATGTCGTAGGTGAGTCATTAGAAGATCAAGTCGTTGAGCCTAATCCTTTGCTACCAAAGTCAAACATTTCACATGTCATCAATTGTGTGCCTACTCTTTTGCATAATAGTCCTGTTGACTTTGTATTAATGTTGCCTCAATTGCATAAAACTTCGGCAGTTGCCACGTTAATTTCCAAGGCTATTGTTCGATTGCATACTATATCAATTGACTTCAGGTTGTTTCCTACTAATTACAGACATACGTTAGCTCAGACCTTTGTAACAAATGTTCCTAAATTTCATGATAAGATAAAGCGACATATAATTTTCAACCATGAAATTTTTGAAATTACTTTTGATTTGCAGTATAAATTAAGGTGCTTTAACGACTATTATTATTCTTTATTACGTGTTTCTTTAACTCGGTTTCCTAAACACGTAAAGAAAAGAGTTTTTGCTCATTCATATAAAAGTAATGTTGACTGGTCATCGTACTTAAATGAAAGTTATATTTTCAATGTAGAAGATTTGTTTCCTTATCGGGGTTCACTTGAGCCTTCGACGTTGCAGTCAATTTTCTACAGCTCTAGTTCATTGTGCCTCTCATTATGCACAACAAATTGAGGGTGTTAATAATGAGTTGCATGAACTTTTGTTGCTTGGAGATCCTTTACGATACTTGATTCGAACGAGAGATCGCCCCCCTTGGTCAGATCATATTCTTGGTGATAATTTGCAGAGTCAGTTGATGTTATATGTTCAATTCAGATATTTGACTCATTATAAAGACCGTCCTCCTTGGTATGAGTTCAGCCAGATACTATTATCCAAGGTTCAGTACATGAATTTGATCAAGGCAAAAGATCGACCTCCTTGGCGTATGAAGATCCATCTTAACTCGTCGGAGTCGAGTTCTCCCAGCCGAGGAGAATGATGGAGATCAAGATATTTGATTTCTGGGCTTTAGTTATGCCTTTTGTTTATTAGGTATATAATTGGGCTGGCCCAAGCCCATTGACATTTAGGTTTATTTTGCTATTTAAATGGTTGTAATAGGTAATGAAAACCTAGTTGATGATGAATGAAAATATTGAGGCTGCTGCCCCCTCTCTTCCCTCTCGTTCTCCTCTCTTCTCCCCTCTCTACCATCACAAGTCTGCCTCTCCCCCTCTCTTCTCACTGCCTCTTCTCCTTTCTATATTGATCCTACATCACTCTAAATAAGGCTCTGTCGTACACATTATAATTTGTTTTTTTTTTTTTTTTTTTTTTATATCTTGAGGTAAAATGTGTGTGTAATAAGTGGAGAGAGAAAAAGTGTGGCTAAAAAATGGTTTGAAAATTTTTATTGTTTATAAATTGTAATGATTGCGTTAAAAAACAGAGGCCGTTAGGCTAAAGAATCAAAACGCTAGCTAAATGGCTAAATGTTGTGTTATTAATATTTTATTCTTATCCCTATCCATCTCCAGATTTTTTCTGGATTTTCTTTCATTTTTCTCCTTAATTGTTTGCTTTATCATCTCCCATGCTAAAAAATGATAGTTTTTCTAAGGTTTTTGGGTGGAGGCCCTATGGAAGCGAAGAGAAGATTGTGAAAGGTGATGATTACTGAACTACCCGCAACACTTGAAGATCTGTTTGAGGAATTCTTTAAATGGATAGATATGAAAGTTTTCTGGCTGGCCCTGTAGTTGATATTTGGTATATTGCTTGAATGCTTTTCTTTGAAATAAAGAATGTGCGAGTTTGCTAGAATGTGGTTACTTGGAGATTCAATCTCACTGCTTAACCTTGTGACTTCTCTTTTCATTCCTTCGATGAGCAATAATACAGGCACTACAATCTTAAGTATCTTAAGTATATGTAAATAATAAACAATGAAGTCATTCCGCACTTTCATGCATTTTTGGTACCATTTTCTTCCCCGAGCTCCATTATGGGCTATCTCAATGTCAAAACATGAATGCTCAAAACTGTTTTAATTATCTCCTTCAATATGATTTTAGGTTGACCTCTTCCTCGAAGTTTACTGTTAATATTCTTCTGTCATTTCTCTTAAATTGTGTTAATATTCTTGTATATCTTAGTTGTTAATTAAGGTATGACAGATCAACAGAGAAAATATTTGGAGAAGTCATGTATTAGACAACCTTAAGAAGGCAGAGTTATATCCTTCAACACTTCACCACAAGTTGGACAAGATTCCATCTTAAATCCTGTCTCATGTTATGTGGCATTTCCTATTTTAGCAAGTCTTGCAAGGAACTCCCCTTCCTGGGATTGGAGTAACAATATCATTTAGAAAGATGTCCACATTTTAATTGATCTTTTCGCCTTTTGGATTTTTCTTTAATATAATTAACTCCCTTTGATATTCTATGTGCGTGTAGTCCATTCCTATATCCTATATTTCCCAATTCTTCGCATTGCCCTCCCAATGATGTGTAGCAGTATAGAGTCCACAGGTTGTTATGAACTTGTGTCCTGGAAAAGAAGCAGGCATGGTATGTGGGAAATAAGCATCGTCTACCTCTTTGCCAATATTAAAATGCTTTGCTAAAGTTAAAAAAATAAAAATTGAACGATGTTTTTAATCATTTCAATTGCTTCAAGATCCCATATAACAAAAGACCATTTCTAACCTTACAAACTGGGGAAGTAACAAGATTACCACGAACATTATTGGGGCAGATGCGATTGAATTATAGGTATTTTAGGCATATGAATTAAATGTGGAAGTGTCTATAGACTGTAGTGTTGGGAATTAGACGTTGATATCCCTGACAACGGCGCCACTGTTGGGACTTACAAACCAATTCCCTCTCTAATTAAACCCACAGGAATTTTTGATGCTCAAAAAATAATTGAGTTAACAAGAAAATAAAACGCAAAATTTACGGACCGTCAAAGCTTTTTCACTATATAATAAATTGCTACAATTATATAGACTTTTTATTCACCAAACCCCCAAGTATAGTAGGAAAAATAACCAAACTTTACCACATCTATCAATTTCTACTTCTTTGTACAACCTACAAAGAAACAAAAAAAAAAAAGATCCTATACTACATTTTTCCTTTCAAAAACTCTCTAGTCAATGTGTTACAACAAAAGATAATAATAAGTGTATTTATATAGAACAAATCACGTCATGACTATATTTCACTCTGGCATGGGCCGTGGAATTAGTTTCCTTGGTCAATTGTTCTTCTAAAGATTTAATCCACCTGAGACACGTGATCAATAGCAACAAATTTCATAATTTACTTTCTATTAGAATTCGTATCATAATCCAGTTAAATTACAAAACTTATTCTTCAATTACAATTAAAGTTCTCCAACGTTGGCAATTTGAGGCAATTACCCAACATGTAGGTCTCCATTTTTAGTTATTGTGTGCGTCTGGGCCCACTTGTTTGTCCAAGAAAAATCAATTTTTTCAAAAAATGAGTTCCGAACATGATCTTTAGGGCGTGTTCAACACATTATTTGTAAAAAAATGTGCTTTTTGAGGTGAATGTGTGGTTGAAAAATAGTTTAAAAGTAGAAAAAGGATTGAAAAGGTTACGGGTCCCGAGAAATGTGTGGTTGAAAACGAGTTCGTGAAAAATTGAATTTTTGATAAAGTTGTGGGGAGCATACCCTTATTATTGATGTTACTGATAGTTTGTGGTTTATTGTAAGTAATAATTTTTATTTTGTTATCTTAAATATCTCCAGAGTCTCTTGATGTGCTAGAAAGTTGGGTCATTGAATTATTCGGCAACATAAAAGGCTCTCCAGTTAAGCCGAAGACGAGTTTAGATAGGCACATTTGGAACTCTGGCAAAATTTATAAATTAAAGCCAGTTGTTGATGTTCATAGACTAGTTTTGTCATGGACACTGCCTTCTTCGCAAGAAAATTATCTACGGAAAACTGAAGAATACTTTGCATATCTCCTTGAACCGGGTAAGATATTTTTCTGCTATTAAAAGCACATTAGAGAATTCGATAGATTTAGTGCAAAATGTCGTTCAAAAAATGTACTGATATCATTTTTATTTTTATTTTCCTTTTTAATATTTTTTCGAGGTACAAGGGAATAAAGAACAATTTGTACACGAGAAGAATATTATACTTGACATTCTTCAATGCATTTCTGGCATTTACTAGAACTATGAAATACAATCCATGCTTTTGGATCTTCTCTTATCATGCTTTGCCTCCTAATTTTGATCGTCATTTTCAGTCTTGCTAAATTTTTAATTACCTTGATTCTTATGAGTAGGTGTCTTGTTTATGCATCTCAAAAAGAATTTAAACACTGGCCATTTTGGTCTAAAAAAGTCAATAAAATTTCATGGACTTTTACTTTTATAGCCAATTGTCTTGGAGTTCTAGAAGCTACATATGTTGTTAGGAATTTGTTTTGGATTTCGTACTGATTGGAAAATCAATGAAGATAGGAATAGAACTGGAGAGTAATATCCTGAAGTCATCATGGGTAAAGTGCTTCCGACGTTTTGAACTTGTATGTTGATGGTCTAAATTTTTTTTCATAGAAAACATATGGATAATGTTGTTGATTTTATATTTTTATCCATGGTGAGTGATGAAACCATCTCTCATATCAGATGGAATTGGTATTTATCAATAAGTTATGAGTGCAGACACGAGGCTGGACTAATTTAGACTGTGTTTTGTACGTGTCTTCACATTTGTTTGCACTAAATAAATTGTCAGTCTTTCTTTTCTATTTTACTCCTATTGAACTAAAATTTGCATTCAATATGCATTGACTGCAGTTGACTACGATCTACAGTAAAATGCAATTTAGATGGAATTGGTGAGATTCAGATGGGATAGGATTTATTAGATTTGCAATTAGTGCAATCTAAGTTAAAAACACAATTATTTTTTTTTATTTTTTATTTTTAATTTGCTTTCATGACTCTTCAAATTCATAACAGATTCCCATTAATTTCTCTTGTAGCCGTTACATTTTCTTTTTTTTTTATCCAATGGGTACATGAAGTAGAATATGAGGCCTATTGACCATATGTTGCATGTCATGACACATCATTGTTTTTAAGGTCATATTGAAATGAAACAGTTCAAAAAGATTTGATCATGGGGAAATACAAAACTCTGTTGGGGTGGTCAAAAAAGTACACGTAAACACTGGGTGGTTGGGTGGGTTGCAGGACTTTTTTTTGGCAGCTTTAAGGTGTCTGCTAACACATGCATATTATATTTATAGTCATATTAGCTTGTAAGGATATATGACCAACACTTCAAGTACTGATTGTTGAAGTGAAAATAACATGATTTCAGAGGGTAAAGGGAGCTTGTCCTTTTTATTGAACGCCAAAGGGTGGGCATCTTCCTTAAAGGCTGGAGTTCGTGATCAAAAGTGGTGTCATCTTCATTTAATATTTTTCGTATAATAATACACCTAACCGATTCTGGCGTGGAAAAGGTAATTCTTTTCCTTCTCCTGTTCTATTTGGGAAATGTCTAATATGACTTGCTAAGTAGCTCTTTGGTTAATTTAGTAGCTTGCTCAATATTGTTTGCTTGGGACTTGAAGAATGGCTGCAATTTATAACTCATTTTAAGTTTGACATTTTTTTTTTTGAAAGCCATTTTAAGTTTTACTTTGTTTGTCCATATGATTGAATAAACTTATTTGTTATTTTGCATGTCCATAAATGATTATTTAAATGAAAACTAGACATTTTGTTTTGATAATTCCCTGGTTTTAAAGATGTTATTGTTGTTTTGGATTCTTAGCCATTGTTTTCTACGGTAAAAATACGTCTAACTTCCACCTTTCAACTCTTAGTCCAAGACATGCAATCGTGATATTATGAATGGAGGATTAGATAATTTGAAGCTGGTTCATTAGGAATTAAAAAAAAAAATTGATGAAGTTGCCAAGTAGCAAGAATTCAGAATTGATTGCAATTTTAAAAATTTACATCGCGAATCTGATTAGAAAAGTATTACATCCATTTGGACGAGGGAGAGGTTTCATGTTTCAAGTTTGGATCTGTCCCATTGAATTTTTTGGCATCAGATTTTTCAACTTCATTGCCTAGTCGTGAACTTATTTTACTATGTTTGATTTTATTTGTATGCTAATATCAAGCATCCTTTATCACCATTCTCTGTAACTCATCTTTGTATGCTAATATAAGATGAATTACTTGCTATGATTAACATATGCCGCTGAAATACAGATCTCCGATATCATTGGCTTTGTCTATCAATATCCCAAACTACTGCGCCAAATTTCTCCGCAAGAATGGGTTTTTAAGGAACTCCAAGATATTGGGAAATTGAAATTTGTACTTGCTGAGGGGCAGTCTCAGTCTGATTATGCTGAAAACCTTGCTGGTACTTTTTGGTCAATGTCTTTCAGCCGTTCTCAACGAGACCTTATTAATTTGATTATTCCTTATTTATAATTGTTACAAATTGCTTTTGATTTCTGGAGTGGTAGATTTGCATTGTCCCGAGCATGATAACATTTTTTTCCCTGTCATTGTTTTGGTTACCCATGTTGAACATATGGTAGCTGTAAAATGCTTCTACCTAAAACAAGTGAAGTCTTTCAGTACAAGATATATACAAGAAAATAGGTCCCCACGTATTTGAAATTGTAGCCCGGGAGAATGATGTGGACTTGTTTTCATTTGGGAAGCAGATTTCAATATTTTCTGCAAATCCAGAAATCATTTTGCATGTCAATTTTTGGCCCTAGATAGTGTGTTTTTAATGCACTAGGTTTTTCATATTTTTGACAAGTACTTTTCATTGCAGTAAAACTCCATATATACCCTCCAGAGCACGTTATCTATGGGGAGTATGCATTTGAAATTTGGGATGAGAAGATGATAAAAGCTATTTCGGAACTCTTCAAGTCTAGGAACATGAGAGTTGACGTACTAACAAAGTCTTTTAACAAGTCCCTTGGTTTTTGCAAAAAAAGAAAAAGAAAAAAGATACCTCGTAAGCTTTTCTTGCATTGGATTTCATTCCTTGCTATTTGTCTGTGATTTGTATTCATGTTTTTCATCTTAAGATATGAGTTAATATTTAACAAAGCTTTGATGGTATTCTTCCATGGTGATAGAAAAATATTTTTGTCTAGTTATCTTTCACTGCATATAAGCCAGACATCCTCATGTCAAATGCGTCTTAGATGATTAAGGAGAATTCAGCTTGTTTTGGTAGAAATGTCGAGAATTATGAGACCTGATTTCTCCGCCAAACTATAAGGAACGTAGCCTTATTGAGAGTGCAAGACTGATTATTTAAATTGATTTGCCTGTGCAATCGCAATTTTTCTGAAAAATTGTTTCTATTTAACTTACTGATCAAGGCATCTTAAATGAACATCATTACGAGTTGGCTTAATTATGATTTTGCGCTCTTTTGATGCTTGACCTACAAGTCAAGGAACAAACTTAAGTAGAAATTTTATTTGGGGCATAAGAAAAAGAAAAAGCAGTGAGTTTTCTTGCATCAGCTTTCGTTCCTTGCTATTTTCTGTTGATCTTTTAGTCACATGTTTCAGTTCAAATACGAGTTCATAATTAACAAAAATTTAATGGGAAACCTTCTCCGGAGATGGAAAAATATTTTTGTTTGGTTATCTTTCATTATATGTATGCTGAACATCCTCAGGTCAAATGCATATTAGAGGAACAAGCCGGCTTAATCGTGATTCCTGACAAAATTATGATTTTGCACCCTTCTCATGAGGAACTACGGTCAATGAACAATCTTAGATAGAAAGTTTCTATGGGGCATAAGCTCCTTGATTTGTTAATTAGAGAAGACCTTAATGCAATTAAGGGGTGGTGAGTTGATAAATAACATGATACAATTGAGTCCCCTGTATTTTCAAAGAAGTGTTCTCGATCAAGAAAAAATCCATAAAGAAAAAGTTACACAGCTCAACCCAACCCATGGTGTGATGGTTTGATTGAGACCTATATGCAATTAGGTATAGAGATCACAAAAACTCAAACTAGGAAACCATCGAAAAAAATGTTATTCCACTCTAAGAATCCTTAAATTTGTAGGAAAGGTTCAACACGTGCTGGTAACTCCAAGATTAGGCAACTATAAAAGCATCAAATTAAAAATTCCAAAGATGTCCCCGCTAATTATAGAAATATTGAACAAAACCTTAATCTTCCGCATTAGATCTTTATAAAGGTCATTATCCATAGTGCTACAAAAAATTAGCGGTTAATTAGTGAAGTGTCTAGTGAATCTGTTTTCTTATTTCCTAATTATGCAATGCTTGTATTAGTCAACGAAAATACTTGCTACTTGTTATCTGGTTAAATTAATTGGCTTAATTGTTGAATTAGCCGTGATGGCCCAACTAGCTCACAAATCTGATCCGAGTGATTGATAACCAAAATCTTAATTCTTTTGTCAAAATGCAGACTAATTTAAATATTGTTTCAAGTTGCCATTTCATTTTCTTTCTGGGTTTTTTAGTTCAGATCTACTTCATGTCCTCTAAACATTAATAGTTCGACGCCAATTTGACATTCAATCCTCCTTTTTGACATGGTTCCAGATATTAAGCCATGGTTTGGATCGCAATATGTTGAGGAAGACATTCCTCGTGCTTCGATGCAATTGTGGAAAGATCCTCCCATAATTGATTCCTCTTTACAATTGCAATCAAAGAACTACGTGCTGACAAGGAATCTTGTGAGTCTCCAGAGATATCAAGTCCAACACGTATACTTGATGAACCTTTGATGACATGGTGTTACCAGCTTGACAAGACAACTAAACTTCCCCTTGCTAATATAAGATTATACATTACATTAAATCGAGGATGTAGTAGTTTGAGAAATGTTTTGTTGATTGAATTATTTACACTACTTCTGAAAAATGAGCTTAGTGAAATAATTTATAAGGTCAGTTTCTCTCTAATGATTTTGTGTTACCATTGAATTTCATCTACACTTGATGCCGATCCATCGTACCTTTCTAATTATTTATTTGCACACAAAATAACCTAATTATTTTGATGGCAGGCGACCCTGGTGCTAAAGGTTTATGGTTGAGAAGCTTCCAGTCCTCTTGTCAGAAGTTTGCGCAATTATCAAATCATTTTCGCCAAAAGATGATCGTTTCAGGGTATGTAAGCATATTCCCTTAAAATGAAAGAAATGCATATGTAAGCATATTCCCTTAAAATGAAAGAAATGCATTTATCATTTTTAGTTGTCTCAAGTGATAAATGGAAGATATCAAAATTTCATTTTAAAAAATGTGAAGTTTCTGATGTGTAGAAATAGAGTCTTGTAAGTACAGTAATTTTATAATCGAAAATTCAATCATGTGATGGTGTGCACATGGTAAACAACACATGAAAGTTTATGCAAATCTTCATGAATGCAATCACTCTTAGCAACTTTTACTTGATTTTCATTTTAGTAATTTTACTATTTTTATATGTGAAAAATTATTGCAAATTGTCTTTTTTGAGTTTGTTCCATGCACTGATGATCAGTTTTGATAGGCTATTAAAGAAGATCTCCAGAGAACTTTAAATAATACCAACATGATGCCATTAAATCATTGTTGCTACTCTATAAAGCGAGTATTACATCAGGGCTTCTGGAGTGTAGATAAGAAACGTCGCATGTTAAGCGATTTGTCTCTTGCTGATTAAAAAGCTTTTATTCCAGAGCTTTTTTCCCAGGTTTGAAACCCATATTCACATTTTGAGTCATCAAATTATTTTCTTAGTTTAGCGATTTAATTTTATTACCAGGATATAATATTACATCATAAGTAGGAGATTTTTATTCTAATTACTCGTTTGCTCTATTTTGTTGTTCTCTTTTCCATATAGTTTTCATCTAATTATAGAGAGATTTCTGGAACTAATTGTTTCCATTTTAAATCATTACATATGATTCCCCACAATAATATTTTTCAATGTATTATCCTTAAGTATACAACTAGCATGTCTTTCTATTTTAGATAATAATTACTTAATTAATCCACAGACAGATTTGTTACTATGCTCTTATTAAACCAGGAGGCAGGTAGAGTTTGGATAATAATTACTTAATTAATAAATCGAGGGATTAGTTTAACAGTGTCAGCATTTATGTGAGCATGAAAGTATGTATGGTGTTTTAGGTGTGAGTTGAAAAGGTGCAAATTCTCAACTTCAATGTTGAAACTGATACAGAAGAATCCTCGTTAATTTTGCCTACTTGAAGTTGGGCATTCTGGAAATTTATTAACAATCATAGAAAGGAATTATATTCTTATTCTGCAATTACATATAGAGTGATTTGAATGTACGTGAACACTCAAATCTTTTTGTTTGCCAGAAAACAGCCATGTCCTGTGGACTCTCAAGCGCCCATATACTCATCATGTTTTGGGCTTATACATTTCCGATGTTAAGCATAAAAATCTAAAATGTTAATGCTTCGATAGTGTGACAATTTTATGAGTTCAGGGCTAGTATCCAAGTCCATAAAAACTCAAGGATTTCTCTCTTCTCCGGCAAGTCAAAAGCAGTTGAATAAATGTTAATTCAATAATATAATATTAAGTGATTGGAAACTCTATATAATGAATTTTTCTACTTAAATTCACAGTCCAATCGGGAGGGTTTTATAGAATATTTTGGAGTAGCTTACATGCAGTACTATCTATATAATCAGGTTGAATTTTTTTCTCATCACTTTGCATTTAATGTCACCTGATTTCATGCAATTGTATATTGAGGGCCATTGCCACAGAAACTTGTTGGAAAAGGATGCTTTGGACATATCAAATATATTTAGAAGTAATTTCCCCGTGCCGTCATTGCCAAACGAGATGAGACATAAGGAGCTTGTGGTGTGTCTTTCTCCAAGCGCTGACCTAGTTAGAGATGTCAGGGTGAAAAATAAACTAGAAACAAACTCTGTAGTACTGGTAATGCACTTATTGCTGCCTTCTCTTATTCTTGTTATGAAAAAATGTTGCTAATTATTTGTTCATGTTTGCAACTTTATTATCAAATCGGCCAAAACACACTTCAGTTATACTTGCTCACTTTGCTTATCTGTGAATTAGTGAAAGAAGCTTTTTTTGATGAGCTCAGATAATATTCAGTTCGAACTAAATTATAATAGATCATAAATAGTAACACTAAAAAAGGGTATCTCATGCGCTCATCCCCCAAAAATAATGTGTAACTCAAGATTTCATTGTTGTTAAAAATAGGACAAAAGAGCAGCCTGGCTATATTGTTGAGTGTATTGCATGGGTAACATATGGCATATTGGAGTTCTGTTTCTTTGTTCAATCCGGTGGCCTAGAAGATAAGTTGGTTAGTTTGGAATCTGCATTCGAGTCTTGATAGTTCTCTGTTCTTCACTAACAGCAGCCAGGATTTGGTTAGCTTCTTACTTGTCATAATATTCTTATTCTGCATTGAAATATTAGGTATTGTCGTATTGACATTGATTCTTACTTGGATAAATGTTAGAATTCATGGTCTGAAGCAAAATCGGGATATGTTGCGCAACAGAAACCTGGATAGAAGTCGGACTCCTTTATTAAAGCTTCAACGTCTTCAATTACTTGTGAAGACGATGGTTGTGGATCTATAGTTTTCCAGTCCTTGTAACCCCACACTCGGATTGCAATTCTCCTACACTTTGGAGAGGATTTCCTGAGATAAGAATTATACCACTCAATAATATGCGTCTTCTGGAGCTTCTTCCATTGGAATCAGGTCAGGATTTAACTTACAACTGGAGGGCAGATCAAAAACGAGGTTCCAATTCACTATATAACATAAAATATACAAAGCAATCCATTACCTATTACCAACTCTTTGGCCCGCAACATCGTTTTCTCCAACAAAAAAAGGTCTCGCTCCATATCAGGAAATGAGCTCATCAACCCGCTTTTATAATTCTCAAACAATTTAATCTTCATTCCATTCACTCTAGACAAAGTGATTATAAGTACGCTATGATCTCAACATTGTAGGCAAGACTCACTAAGAAAACATATTCTAGTTATTATTTTCCTATTTGTGAGGGGTAAAGGGAAAGTTTTAATGTATATTTTTTGCGAAGCCAAAATCCTTGGACATATGTCAATCACTTAACTAACACCAAGTATCATCAACAACGAGAATCAATGTCAATACGACAATACCTAATATTTCAATGCAGAATAAGAATATTATGACAAGTAAGAAGCTAACCAAATCCTGGCTGCTGTTAGTGAAGAACAGAGAACTATCAAGACTCGAATGCAGATTCCAAACTAACCAACTTATCTTCTAGGCCACCGGATTGAACAAAGAAACAGAACTCCAATATGCCATATGTTACCCATGCAATACACTCAACAATATAGCCAGGCTGCTCTTTTGTCCTATTTTTAACAACAATGAAATCTTGAGTTACACATTATTTTTGGGGGATGAGCGCATGAGATACCCTTTTTTAGTGTTACTATTTATGATCTATTATAATTTAGTTCGAACTGAATATTATCTGAGCTCATCAAAAAAAGCTTCTTTCACTAATTCACAGATAAGCAAAGTGAGCAAGTATAACTGAAGTGTGTTTTGGCCGATTTGATAATAAAGTTGCAAACATGAACAAATAATTAGCAACATTTTTTCATAACAAGAATAAGAGAAGGCAGCAATAAGTGCATTACCAGTACTACAGAGTTTGTTTCTAGTTTATTTTTCACCCTGACATCTCTAACTAGGTCAGCGCTTGGAGAAAGACACACCACAAGCTCCTTATGTCTCATCTCGTTTGGCAATGACGGCACGGGGAAATTACTTCTAAATATATTTGATATGTCCAAAGCATCCTTTTCCAACAAGTTTCTGTGGCAATGGCCCTCAATATACAATTGCATGAAATCAGGTGACATTAAATGCAAAGTGATGAGAAAAAAATTCAACCTGATTATATAGATAGTACTGCATGTAAGCTACTCCAAAATATTCTATAAAACCCTCCCGATTGGACTGTGAATTTAAGTAGAAAAATTCATTATATAGAGTTTCCAATCACTTAATATTATATTATTGAATTAACATTTATTCAACTGCTTTTGACTTGCCGGAGAAGAGAGAAATCCTTGAGTTTTTATGGACTTGGATACTAGCCCTGAACTCATAAAATTGTCACACTATCGAAGCATTAACATTTTAGATTTTTATGCTTAACATCGGAAATGTATAAGCCCAAAACATGATGAGTATATGGGCGCTTGAGAGTCCACAGGACATGGCTGTTTTCTGGCAAACAAAAAGATTTGAGTGTTCACGTACATTCAAATCACTCTATATGTAATTGCAGAATAAGAATATAATTCCTTTCTATGATTGTTAATAAATTTCCAGAATGCCCAACTTCAAGTAGGCAAAATTAACGAGGATTCTTCTGTATCAGTTTCAACATTGAAGTTGAGAATTTGCACCTTTTCAACTCACACCTAAAACACCATACATACTTTCATGCTCACATAAATGCTGACACTGTTAAACTAATCCCTCGATTTATTAATTAAGTAATTATTATCCAAACTCTACCTGCCTCCTGGTTTAATAAGAGCATAGTAACAAATCTGTCTGTGGATTAATTAAGTAATTATTATCTAAAATAGAAAGACATGCTAGTTGTATACTTAAGGATAATACATTGAAAAATATTATTGTGGGGAATCATATGTAATGATTTAAAATGGAAACAATTAGTTCCAGAAATCTCTCTATAATTAGATGAAAACTATATGGAAAAGAGAACAACAAAATAGAGCAAACGAGTAATTAGAATAAAAATCTCCTACTTATGATGTAATATTATATCCTGGTAATAAAATTAAATCGCTAAACTAAGAAAATAATTTGATGACTCAAAATGTGAATATGGGTTTCAAACCTGGGAAAAAAGCTCTGGAATAAAAGCTTTTTAATCAGCAAGAGACAAATCGCTTAACATGCGACGTTTCTTATCTACACTCCAGAAGCCCTGATGTAATACTCGCTTTATAGAGTAGCAACAATGATTTAATGGCATCATGTTGGTATTATTTAAAGTTCTCTGGAGATCTTCTTTAATAGCCTATCAAAACTGATCATCAGTGCATGGAACAAACTCAAAAAAGACAATTTGCAATAATTTTTCACATATAAAAATAGTAAAATTACTAAAATGAAAATCAAGTAAAAGTTGCTAAGAGTGATTGCATTCATGAAGATTTGCATAAACTTTCATGTGTTGTTTACCATGTGCACACCATCACATGATTGAATTTTCGATTATAAAATTACTGTACTTACAAGACTCTATTTCTACACATCAGAAACTTCACATTTTTTAAAATGAAATTTTGATATCTTCCATTTATCACTTGAGACAACTAAAAATGATAAATGCATTTCTTTCATTTTAAGGGAATATGCTTACATATGCATTTCTTTCATTTTAAGGGAATATGCTTACATACCCTGAAACGATCATCTTTTGGCGAAAATGATTTGATAATTGCGCAAACTTCTGACAAGAGGACTGGAAGCTTCTCAACCATAAACCTTTAGCACCAGGGTCGCCTGCCATCAAAATAATTAGGTTATTTTGTGTGCAAATAAATAATTAGAAAGGTACGATGGATCGGCATCAAGTGTAGATGAAATTCAATGGTAACACAAAATCATTAGAGAGAAACTGACCTTATAAATTATTTCACTAAGCTCATTTTTCAGAAGTAGTGTAAATAATTCAATCAACAAAACATTTCTCAAACTACTACATCCTCGATTTAATGTAATGTATAATCTTATATTAGCAAGGGGAAGTTTAGTTGTCTTGTCAAGCTGGTAACACCATGTCATCAAAGGTTCATCAAGTATACGTGTTGGACTTGATATCTCTGGAGACTCACAAGATTCCTTGTCAGCACGTAGTTCTTTGATTGCAATTGTAAAGAGGAATCAATTATGGGAGGATCTTTCCACAATTGCATCGAAGCACGAGGAATGTCTTCCTCAACATATTGCGATCCAAACCATGGCTTAATATCTGGAACCATGTCAAAAAGGAGGATTGAATGTCAAATTGGCGTCGAACTATTAATGTTTAGAGGACATGAAGTAGATCTGAACTAAAAAACCCAGAAAGAAAATGAAATGGCAACTTGAAACAATATTTAAATTAGTCTGCATTTTGACAAAAGAATTAAGATTTTGGTTATCAATCACTCGGATCAGATTTGTGAGCTAGTTGGGCCATCACGGCTAATTCAACAATTAAGCCAATTAATTTAACCAGATAACAAGTAGCAAGTATTTTCGTTGACTAATACAAGCATTGCATAATTAGGAAATAAGAAAACAGATTCACTAGACACTTCACTAATTAACCGCTAATTTTTTGTAGCACTATGGATAATGACCTTTATAAAGATCTAATGCGGAAGATTAAGGTTTTGTTCAATATTTCTATAATTAGCGGGGACATCTTTGGAATTTTTAATTTGATGCTTTTATAGTTGCCTAATCTTGGAGTTACCAGCACGTGTTGAACCTTTCCTACAAATTTAAGGATTCTTAGAGTGGAATAACATTTTTTTCGATGGTTTCCTAGTTTGAGTTTTTGTGATCTCTATACCTAATTGCATATAGGTCTCAATCAAACCATCACACCATGGGTTGGGTTGAGCTGTGTAACTTTTTCTTTATGGATTTTTTCTTGATCGAGAACACTTCTTTGAAAATACAGGGGACTCAATTGTATCATGTTATTTATCAACTCACCACCCCTTAATTGCATTAAGGTCTTCTCTAATTAACAAATCAAGGAGCTTATGCCCCATAGAAACTTTCTATCTAAGATTGTTCATTGACCGTAGTTCCTCATGAGAAGGGTGCAAAATCATAATTTTGTCAGGAATCACGATTAAGCCGGCTTGTTCCTCTAATATGCATTTGACCTGAGGATGTTCAGCATACATATAATGAAAGATAACCAAACAAAAATATTTTTCCATCTCCGGAGAAGGTTTCCCATTAAATTTTTGTTAATTATGAACTCGTATTTGAACTGAAACATGTGACTAAAAGATCAACAGAAAATAGCAAGGAACGAAAGCTGATGCAAGAAAACTCACTGCTTTTTCTTTTTCTTATGCCCCAAATAAAATTTCTACTTAAGTTTGTTCCTTGACTTGTAGGTCAAGCATCAAAAGAGCGCAAAATCATAATTAAGCCAACTCGTAATGATGTTCATTTAAGATGCCTTGATCAGTAAGTTAAATAGAAACAATTTTTCAGAAAAATTGCGATTGCACAGGCAAATCAATTTAAATAATCAGTCTTGCACTCTCAATAAGGCTACGTTCCTTATAGTTTGGCGGAGAAATCAGGTCTCATAATTCTCGACATTTCTACCAAAACAAGCTGAATTCTCCTTAATCATCTAAGACGCATTTGACATGAGGATGTCTGGCTTATATGCAGTGAAAGATAACTAGACAAAAATATTTTTCTATCACCATGGAAGAATACCATCAAAGCTTTGTTAAATATTAACTCATATCTTAAGATGAAAAACATGAATACAAATCACAGACAAATAGCAAGGAATGAAAGCCAATGCAAGAAAAGCTTACGAGGTATCTTTTTTCTTTTTCTTTTTTTGCAAAAACCAAGGGACTTGTTAAAAGACTTTGTTAGTACGTCAACTCTCATGTTCCTAGACTTGAAGAGTTCCGAAATAGCTTTTATCATCTTCTCATCCCAAATTTCAAATGCATACTCCCCATAGATAACGTGCTCTGGAGGGTATATATGGAGTTTTACTGCAATGAAAAGTACTTGTCAAAAATATGAAAAACCTAGTGCATTAAAAACACACTATCTAGGGCCAAAAATTGACATGCAAAATGATTTCTGGATTTGCAGAAAATATTGAAATCTGCTTCCCAAATGAAAACAAGTCCACATCATTCTCCCGGGCTACAATTTCAAATACGTGGGGACCTATTTTCTTGTATATATCTTGTACTGAAAGACTTCACTTGTTTTAGGTAGAAGCATTTTACAGCTACCATATGTTCAACATGGGTAACCAAAACAATGACAGGGAAAAAAATGTTATCATGCTCGGGACAATGCAAATCTACCACTCCAGAAATCAAAAGCAATTTGTAACAATTATAAATAAGGAATAATCAAATTAATAAGGTCTCGTTGAGAACGGCTGAAAGACATTGACCAAAAAGTACCAGCAAGGTTTTCAGCATAATCAGACTGAGACTGCCCCTCAGCAAGTACAAATTTCAATTTCCCAATATCTTGGAGTTCCTTAAAAACCCATTCTTGCGGAGAAATTTGGCGCAGTAGTTTGGGATATTGATAGACAAAGCCAATGATATCGGAGATCTGTATTTCAGCGGCATATGTTAATCATAGAAAGTAATTCATCTTATATTAGCATACAAAGATGAGTTACAGAGAATGGTGATAAAGGATGCTTGATATTAGCATACAAATAAAATCAAACATAGTAAAATAAGTTCACGACTAGGCAATGAAGTTGAAAAATCTGATGCCAAAAAATTCAATGGGACAGATCCAAACTTGAAACATGAAACCTCTCCCTCGTCCAAATGGATGTAATACTTTTCTAATCAGATTCGCGATGTAAATTTTTAAAATTGCAATCAATTCTGAATTCTTGCTACTTGGCAACTTCATCAATTTTTTTTTTTTAATTCCTAATGAACCAGCTTCAAATTATCTAATCCTCCATTCATAATATCACGATTGCATGTCTTGGACTAAGAGTTGAAAGGTGGAAGTTAGACGTATTTTTACCGTAGAAAACAATGGCTAAGAATCCAAAACAACAATAACATCTTTAAAACCAGGGAATTATCAAAACAAAATGTCTAGTTTTCATTTAAATAATCATTTATGGACATGCAAAATAACAAATAAGTTTATTCAATCATATGGACAAACAAAGTAAAACTTAAAATGGCTTTCAAAAAAAAAAATGTCAAACTTAAAATGAGTTATAAATTGCAGCCATTCTTCAAGTCCCAAGCAAACAATATTGAGCAAGCTACTAAATTAACCAAAGAGCTACTTAGCAAGTCATATTAGACATTTCCCAAATAGAACAGGAGAAGGAAAAGAATTACCTTTTCCACGCCAGAATCGGTTAGGTGTATTATTATACGAAAAATATTAAATGAAGATGACACCACTTTTGATCACGAACTCCAGCCTTTAAGGAAGATGCCCACCCTTTGGCGTTCAATAAAAAGGACAAGCTCCCTTTACCCTCTGAAATCATGTTATTTTCACTTCAACAATCAGTACTTGAAGTGTTGGTCATATATCCTTACAAGCTAATATGACTATAAATATAATATGCATGTGTTAGCAGACACCTTAAAGCTGCCAAAAAAAAGTCCTGCAACCCACCCAACCACCCAGTGTTTACGTGTACTTTTTTGACCACCCCAACAGAGTTTTGTATTTCCCCATGATCAAATCTTTTTGAACTGTTTCATTTCAATATGACCTTAAAAACAATGATGTGTCATGACATGCAACATATGGTCAATAGGCCTCATATTCTACTTCATGTACCCATTGGATAAAAAAAAAAGAAAATGTAACGGCTACAAGAGAAATTAATGGGAATCTGTTATGAATTTGAAGAGTCATGAAAGCAAATTAAAAATAAAAAATAAAAAAAAATAATTGTGTTTTTAACTTAGATTGCACTAATTGCAAATCTAATAAATCCTATCCCATCTGAATCTCACCAATTCCATCTAAATTGCATTTTACTGTAGATCGTAGTCAACTGCAGTCAATGCATATTGAATGCAAATTTTAGTTCAATAGGAGTAAAATAGAAAAGAAAGACTGACAATTTATTTAGTGCAAACAAATGTGAAGACACGTACAAAACACAGTCTAAATTAGTCCAGCCTCGTGTCTGCACTCATAACTTATTGATAAATACCAATTCCATCTGATATGAGAGATGGTTTCATCACTCACCATGGATAAAAATATAAAATCAACAACATTATCCATATGTTTTCTATGAAAAAAAATTTAGACCATCAACATACAAGTTCAAAACGTCGGAAGCACTTTACCCATGATGACTTCAGGATATTACTCTCCAGTTCTATTCCTATCTTCATTGATTTTCCAATCAGTACGAAATCCAAAACAAATTCCTAACAACATATGTAGCTTCTAGAACTCCAAGACAATTGGCTATAAAAGTAAAAGTCCATGAAATTTTATTGACTTTTTTAGACCAAAATGGCCAGTGTTTAAATTCTTTTTGAGATGCATAAACAAGACACCTACTCATAAGAATCAAGGTAATTAAAAATTTAGCAAGACTGAAAATGACGATCAAAATTAGGAGGCAAAGCATGATAAGAGAAGATCCAAAAGCATGGATTGTATTTCATAGTTCTAGTAAATGCCAGAAATGCATTGAAGAATGTCAAGTATAATATTCTTCTCGTGTACAAATTGTTCTTTATTCCCTTGTACCTCGAAAAAATATTAAAAAGGAAAATAAAAATAAAAATGATATCAGTACATTTTTTGAACGACATTTTGCACTAAATCTATCGAATTCTCTAATGTGCTTTTAATAGCAGAAAAATATCTTACCCGGTTCAAGGAGATATGCAAAGTATTCTTCAGTTTTCCGTAGATAATTTTCTTGCGAAGAAGGCAGTGTCCATGACAAAACTAGTCTATGAACATCAACAACTGGCTTTAATTTATAAATTTTGCCAGAGTTCCAAATGTGCCTATCTAAACTCGTCTTCGGCTTAACTGGAGAGCCTTTTATGTTGCCGAATAATTCAATGACCCAACTTTCTAGCACATCAAGAGACTCTGGAGATATTTAAGATAACAAAATAAAAATTATTACTTACAATAAACCACAAACTATCAGTAACATCAATAATAAGGGTATGCTCCCCACAACTTTATCAAAAATTCAATTTTTCACGAACTCGTTTTCAACCACACATTTCTCGGGACCCGTAACCTTTTCAATCCTTTTTCTACTTTTAAACTATTTTTCAACCACACATTCACCTCAAAAAAGCACATTTTTTTACAAATAATGTGTTGAACACGCCCTAAAGATCATGTTCGGAACTCATTTTTTGAAAAAATTGATTTTTCTTGGACAAACAAGTGGGCCCAGACGCACACAATAACTAAAAATGGAGACCTACATGTTGGGTAATTGCCTCAAATTGTCAACGTTGGAGAACTTTAATTGTAATTGAAGAATAAGTTTTGTAATTTAACTGGATTATGATACGAATTCTAATAGAAAGTAAATTATGAAATTTGTTGCTATTGATCACGTGTCTCAGGTGGATTAAATCTTTAGAAGAACAATTGACCAAGGAAACTAATTCCACGGCCCATGCCAGAGTGAAATATAGTCATGACGTGATTTGTTCTATATAAATACACTTATTATTATCTTTTGTTGTAACACATTGACTAGAGAGTTTTTGAAAGGAAAAATGTAGTATAGGATCTTTTTTTTTTTTGTTTTTTTGTAGGTTGTACAAAGAAGTAGAAATTGATAGATGTGGTAAAGTTTGGTTATTTTTCCTACTATACTTGGGGGTTTGGTGAATAAAAAGTCTATATAATTGTAGCAATTTATTATATAGTGAAAAAGCTTTGACGGTCCGTAAATTTTGCGTTTTATTTTCTTGTTAACTCAATTATTTTTTGAGCATCAAAAATTCCTGTGGGTTTAATTAGAGAGGGAATTGGTTTGTAAGTCCCAACAGTGGCGCCGTTGTCAGGGATATCAACGTCTAATTCCCAACACTACAGTCTATAGACACTTCCACATTTAATTCATATGCCTAAAATACCTATAATTCAATCGCATCTGCCCCAATAATGTTCGTGGTAATCTTGTTACTTCCCCAGTTTGTAAGGTTAGAAATGGTCTTTTGTTATATGGGATCTTGAAGCAATTGAAATGATTAAAAACATCGTTCAATTTTTATTTTTTTAACTTTAGCAAAGCATTTTAATATTGGCAAAGAGGTAGACGATGCTTATTTCCCACATACCATGCCTGCTTCTTTTCCAGGACACAAGTTCATAACAACCTGTGGACTCTATACTGCTACACATCATTGGGAGGGCAATGCGAAGAATTGGGAAATATAGGATATAGGAATGGACTACACGCACATAGAATATCAAAGGGAGTTAATTATATTAAAGAAAAATCCAAAAGGCGAAAAGATCAATTAAAATGTGGACATCTTTCTAAATGATATTGTTACTCCAATCCCAGGAAGGGGAGTTCCTTGCAAGACTTGCTAAAATAGGAAATGCCACATAACATGAGACAGGATTTAAGATGGAATCTTGTCCAACTTGTGGTGAAGTGTTGAAGGATATAACCCTGCCGCTTTAACTAACAAGTGTCACGCCTTCTTAAGGTTGTCTAATACATGACTTCTCCAAATATTTTCTCTGTTGATCTGTCATACCTTAATTAACAACTAAGATATACAAGAATATTAACACAACTTAAGAGAAATGACAGAAGAATATTAACAGTAAACTTCGAGGAAGAGGTCAACCTAAAATCATATTGAAAGAGATAATTAAAACAGTTTTGAGCATTCATGTTTTAACATTGAGATAGCCCATAATGGAGCTTGGGGAAGAAAATGGTACCAAAAATGCATGAAAGTGCGGAATGACTTCATTGTTTATTATTTACATATACTAAAGATACTTCCAAAAGCTTAAGATTGTAGTGCCTGTATTATTGCTCATCGAAGGAATGAAAAGAGAAGTCACAAGGTTAAGCAGTGAGATTGAATCGCCAAGTAACCACATTCTAGCAAACTCGCACATTTTTTATTTCAAAGAAAAGCATTCAAGCAATATACCAAATATCAACTACAGGGCCAGCCAGAAAACTTTCATATCTATCCATTTTCTTACTAATGTATGAATAAAAAACTTACCTCCTCCAATGACAACTAACTTCATCAATTCACCAAGATAATAATCATTGAATAATTTCAGCATATGCTCCCGTAAATCAATAGCATTATTACTCAGACTCTTCTTATTCCCTACAAGAAGTCGAGCAGGCACAGTACAAAGACACCAATTATGGACTCAGGAATTAAGAAAATAAACTAATGATGATAGTGTGCAACATACCATAACTGAATTTTCTGAAAGGATGACCAGGGGCAGATGTATGGCACTGCAACTGATGCAGGCGTGAGGAATCATCGTGTAAAAGCTTCTTAAATTCTGAACCAAATTGTTAAATGTTAATAAAATATTCAGCTTCGAGCCAGCAGCAATAATAATTAATGGTCTGCTCAGAGTAAATTTCTGAAACCACAGAAACAAGAAAGATTATGGAACCTGAATCCACAGATGATATCTCCCGTTGCATGGCTTCACCTTTTATCAAAGGTGAAATAAAAAGCTGAGCAAATCTGAAACATGAAAATAATAAAAGTATCCACTAAATCTCTCATTCAAAGCAACACAAATAAAGTAGAGGATAAAGAAGGAAAAGTTGCTGTGGAACCAGAAAAGACGCCTACAGTTAGCTAATTTAAATCTACCGCCTTACACGTGACAACTAACAAGTATGGACATACACATACGGACAAATTATAGTCCATGGTGTTCCTTTTAGGGTAGGTTTTGCAACTACAAGAACCGCTAGGATCTTCCCATCTGTAATTCACTAAACAAAAAAAGTTAAGGCTCAATTTTATTTTCCAAAATCAGCCCAAAACAATTAAAGGAAAATTACGCTCATTCAAACACACAAATCAGGTATTCACAAAATATTAAAATTTATTAATTAATCTTTCTTAATTGTGAAACATGGCAGATCACCCCGATCCGTATCTGCCTCTCTCGATATGATGATCGAAAAGTTTCCGCTTCATTTAGATTGAATACTTTTACCCTAGGAGGAGATGATATATTAATAAATTACAATTTATAAACTCATATAAGAAATTTCAATCTATAAACTCAATCAATAAATTATAGTTTAAAAATCACACTCGGGTAATGTCATTACATAGTCCCTGTTTGAGATTCACTAAAAATTTAACACATTTTTCACTCTTTTCTTTTCAACTCCACATTTATCGATAAAATAATATTACACATAAATCAAAAAAAAAAAATTCTTACTTTTTAACCACACATTCTCCTAAAAATCACTATTCCATTGTGTATGATACATAGAAGTTGTTATCCACAATATTAATTTCGTTAAGTATTAGTAAAATGCCTATACGTGATCAATACAAATACATTGATCATATACTTATCCATTGTGATTTTGCCAAAGGGATATGGGATAGAATTATGCAGCTTTTTGATGTCATTGGAGCATTACCAAATAAATGTGCAGAGTTAATCCTCGCTAAATGGTCATTTGGGAGTATTAGGAAGCAAAAAATGGAGCTTTGGAAGCATACTATTCTTCACGGGACTTTGGACTAGAGCAACTGAAATTTTTTGTGACTGAGAATTTTTTTTTTTTATGTTTAGATCCCTTTAGTTCATTTACTAACATTAACTGTAAAAGCAGTTAGATCTCTTTTGCTATACACTTCTTACGCTACTTTTTCCTGTTGATGGACAACTTGTCCACATCTATTGTATCCAATTGATTTTCGTAATAAAATGTTCAGCATCAACCTTAGCTTAGTTTAGAATTTTATTATGTTTGGTTTGAATATTAACAGAAGATATTTAGAAACTTCAGAAGTTATTCATTTTTAGTACACAAAATCATACTGAAAAAAAAAAATAGTTAGACAATGGTAAATGTAAAACAGAAATATCGTCAAGAAAAAATGCCTAAAAGGTGCACCAAGCCTTGTGCCTCATTTGGATCTGCAAAGCTTCCTACTGCAACGCACATTGCTGCAGCAGCCTGCAAAAATGAACCAGAATACATATCAATCTCAAATCTCAACGACATTATTTTTCCTAAACTTAAATCCATTTTCTCCAATGTTTACCTTCTTATCAACAGAGACTTCCGTGCCCTTCTCTTTACTTCCATCATCTTCTTCTTCGAGGCTTTCTTCATCTTCATCCATGAACTCATAGTCACCATTGTAATTTTTTCTATTTCTCGAAGACCTTTCCACTCCGATGTCATTATCCTCGAAGCTTTCTTCTTCATCATCATCCTCGAAGCTTTCCTCCAAGCTTTCTTCTTCATCATCATCCTCGAAATCATCCTCTTCAGTTACATTCACGTTGGAGAAAATCTCCGGATCATGAATGAGTAAAGTAAAGCACACAGTCCATTATGGAGTTTAATAAATCTGTATAGTCGTCTGTCCATCGCCGACTTCATAATGTTATCAGAGGAAATGGCCGCCATTTCTACAGATCTCTGAGTTGAGTGGGCAGTGAACTCGACTCAACTGATTCTGAGAAAGGAGTGAAGACTGCTCCACACTTTTGAATAGGACAATTGAATAGAAAATTGCATATATGGTTATGGAACTTTCTAAAAGTGAAACTCCATCTCAAACTTCTATTTTTCAGCACAACCCGTGAACTTGGTTAAATAGGCAATCTCCATACCTATACAATTTTCGTCAAGCCTCGATCTTCTTTTGACCATAAGTGATCGTTCGGCGGCTATATTTTTAATTATAAACATTTGGTTTTTCAAATCTCGAGATAAATAAATGGTTAAAAATTGAAGAGAAAAAAGATGTGTGATTAAAAAATTGTATTGAAAATTGAAATGATTATAATGAAAAAATAAACAAAAATGCCAAACCCATTTTATTAAAAGTTAATTTTCATTTATTTTTCTATTTGTGTTCAGCTAACCCATTTAAATGGGAAAAGACAAGAAATTTAATTTACAAAATTTTTCATACCACTTTTTAATCACACACATTTTCTCTCTCCAATTTTTAAACCCGCATCTTACTTAAAATATACAAATAAATCGACCAAATAATGCAAATTCTCTAGATTATTGTACTGAACAGAGCTTATAATTAGCAATTTTACAATTATAAATAGGTTTAATCTTTGTTTGGTAAACTGTTTATAAATATTATTTATAAATAGCGACGTGTCAACACTTCGTTGATTTATTTTTTTAAGTCAAATATAGTTAGAGAAAATCTTTGATCAATCAAAATTGTCGATTATTTTTTAAAAAAAAATATTGTCCAATTAAATATTGTCACTCGCCTTTTTTAAACAAATTTGACCAAACATGGGCTTATTTATGTTTTCAATAGTTTTAGGGAGACATTTTTAAGTGACATTGTGATACGTCACATATTTATTGAATGATGAAAAAATAAATGGTGAAGTAATTATTTTCACCACTCAATGAATGTGTTACATGTCACAATATCACTTTAAAATGTCTACCTAGAATTATTTTTATGTTTTTTAGGTAAAATGTGTGATTAAAAATTGAAGAAAGAAAATATGTACGATTAAAAAATAATTTAGAAAGTTGTTTTTGTTATAAATTTATTTATAAATTGTAATGACTGTTAAAGAACAAAGGGGTGAAATCAATGTTTCAAAAATCGACTGAGTCATTGACCCAATGAAAGGAGAGATCAATTGGATTGAATTGATTTTTGAATGAAAATAATAAAAAATGCAACAAAAATGGTGATATAAATAGGTTTTTTCCGAAACCTAAAAGTTTGCTATCATTATAATGTTCTTATTTTTAACTAATTTTGTTTTATATAAAGATTTTATTTATTCTCAGCTGAGTTTTTTAGGGTGTAAAAAATATTTTTGAGATCTATCCAAAAATGCATAAATCAATTTGTTCACTTATTTGAATTATCTCTCTCTTTTCATGTTTCTCTATCTCCGTCTTTACTTTTGTCTCAACTCTCATGTCCCTGTTTCTCTCTCTTCCACTTAGTGTGTGTAAAATTATAATGTTCATTTTTCTCTATCTTCCTCTTTAGACTTTACTTTTGTCTCACGTCCCTATTTCTCTCTCTTCCACTTAGGGTGTGTAAAATTATAACGTGATTTAGCCACCGTTTGGCCCCTTTAAATTTTTAAAACATTTTTTTCTATCTTTTTTTAATTACATATTTATCAATAAAATAATATTATATATAAATTCAAAAAACATTTCTACTTTTTAAACACACATTCCCTTAAAAATCACTATTTATTTTAAATAAACTTCAACATCAAACAAGAGCTTATTTGTGTTTTCTAGGTAAAAATGTGATTGAAAGATGAAGATAAAAAGTGTGCGTGATTAAGAATTAGTTTGAGAAATTGTGTACATTATAAATTAAGGGTCTGTTCGACAATATCATTATTAGTCATCTTAAATTCAAATTTAAATTACACAATTTTTCAAATCACTTTTTAATTACATATTTTCTCTCTACTTTTTAACTACACATTTTATCTAGAAAAATACAAGTAATTTTTCAAATCACTTTTTAATTACATATTTTCTCTCCACTTTTTAATCACATATTTTATCTAGAAAAATACAAATAAATGACATTATGCATGTGTTCGGTAAAAGACAACCGTCGTTGTTTTGGAATGTTTGGTAATTTTTAGATAAAATTTGTAGTTAAAAATTGGTTTGGAAAAATATGTGGAGTAATTCGAGAAAGACATTTTAATTAACATTTTAAGTGAATTAAAACATGGTGCATATACATTGACTAGTGAAAAAATATTTAGTATGGTAGCTATTTATTCCATCCAATGTATATTCGTCATAACACAGTATCACTCAAAAATATAAATTAAAAACATCTCTTTAAAATTATTTAAATATGTGTGATTAAAAAGAAGTTTGAAAAAATATAGGAATTATAACATTAGATTAAAAGTTGTCGAACGGTTCCAAAATGAGATTTCAACCGTCACACAGATTATGGGCCTATTCGGCTATGATTTAATTTGAAATGATTACAAAAATTTTAATTACATAATTTTTCATACCACTTTTTAATCATTCATATTTTCTCTTTCCAATTTTTAACCCTTCATCTTACCTAAAAAAATATAAATAAATTAACAAATAATTTCAATTCCTTAATTTGACACAAAATATTTCAAATTTAATCTAAAACAACACACCCTATATGTGCTTACTTTTTGCCTTGCACTTTTCAAATACAGCCAGCCTCCATTCTGACACCAAAATCACTATCACTCCAAATCCTCCGTTTGTTAAACTCAATAATTATTATTTGAATTATTCTACTTTCACAATCTCACTTACAATGTGGGTGACAACTCACTCACATTGGAGTGGGACCCTCAAAACTCGAATTTTGAGGGTCCCACTCCAATGTGAGTGAATTGTCACCCACATTGTGAGTGAGATTGTGATTGTAGGAAGATTGTTATTATTTTCCGTTTCTCACACCAAAATCATTATCACTACACACATTAGCTTTAGCCTCCGTATGATAATTTATTTTTATTTTTTTTGCTTTTTTTTTTTAGCCTATGTTCCATAATGCAATCACTACGCAAGTATCTTGTAAACAAAATAAATTAATTTATAAATTAAAAATTTCTCAAATTAACTAATCAAAAATATTTTTTTTCTTTACTTTTTTTTTTCTTTTACAACCTCTCTCCAGTTTTCAAACACTATTTTTTACATCAAAAACATAAATAAATCTATTTATAAATCACAAAGTGTAACCATGTGTTTGGTAAACTACAAAAAATCATTTATAAACATGTTTATAAACTATATAATTTCCCAAATCATTTTTTAACCACACACATTTTCTCTCTCCAATTTTTAACTGCTACTTTTTATATCAAAATTATAAATAAATCAGTTTATAAATCAAACAATGTTACCAAACAGAGGCCATCTGCATAACAATTTATAAATTAATTTATAAATAATACAATTTCTCAAATCACTCTTTAATCACGTACATTTTCTCTCTACTTTTAACCACACATTTTACCTCAAAAAATAAATAAATCAATTTATAAATTACTATAATGTTATCTATAAAGAAAGAATGTGATATTTCAGACATAAAATATGTGATTAAAAAGTAATTTTTAGAAATATGTGTGATTAAACAACACATTTTTCCAAATTACTTTTTACTTACACACATTTTTTAAATCACTTTTTACTTACACACGTTTCTCAAATCAATTTTCAACCACATAGTTTACCTTAAAAACATCATATTTTTTTTGCTTAAAAATAAAATAAAATAAAATAAAATTTCCTATATAGAGGAGATATATAAAAGAGCTGGTTAAGATTTCATTGTTCAAATTTTTGTTATTGTATGAACGACACCATTTTTAACTACACATTATGCATCTTTTATAAAAACTAGTGGAGCATCGTGCACTACACAACTGTGGGAGTCCTAAGTGATGCGATATTAACTGAATGATATGATGAGTACATTTGTATGATGGTGATTTTTTTTATTAAATGAGTGAAAAAAACCCAAGTTTTAGCCTCTGTTCGGATATTTGTAGATGATTATAATGGTTTATTTATACTTTCTAAATAAGATGTGTGGTTGAAAAGTAGATAAAAAAGATGTGTGGTTAAAAAGTGATTTGAAAAATTGTGTATATTATAAATTGATTTATAAACCAAATAATTGATTTTATCGAACAAAGGCTCAAACAACCACTACAACAAAAACTGTCCTTTTTCATTTATGATAGCAATTTTGGAACGTTGCAAAAGGGGATAAATCTCAAAAATATGAATCAAATGCAACATTCAATTACTAAATGTTTCCGATGACCCCTTTTAGCAACATTCAATTACTAAATGTTGTCGTTTAAGTGTTGCAAAAACCCCATTTTGTTGTAGTGAACTCAAGAAGGAAAGGCAAGCGAGACGAAGGAGTAGCTCAAGTAATTGGAGCACCTAGGCAAATATATTTAACTCAATTTCATTCAAAAGGGAACAACCAAAACAAATTTAATAATGTATCTAGACATGAGGAGCATTTACAAAAATGAGATTTTCATGATCATAGTTAATACCTCCAAAATATCCACAAAGCTTCCAATTGTATTAGAAGGCATGCTATGGTTTGGGTAATGAACTTCTATCTCTGAGTTCCAGCTTATTTTTTAAAACATCAGATCGAAGTGGTGTAGTGAAGATAGGTTGTAAAAGATTTCGCCTATGTTTGATTGTCATTATTTGACAAAAAAAAAAGTGTTTTAAATAATAATTGATAAAATATTGTGTAGTTGAAAATGTGAGAAATATTTTGAAATTATGTGTAGAATATCTTATTGTTAAAATGTGTGATTAAAATTGAATATTGTACAAAAATGAGAATCAAATAGAGGCTTCATTTACAATGAACCAGTTTCACATACGTGCGATATTCTACAAGCAAAAAATAATGTATTGACATATGTTATTGACTTTCATCAAAAACACACATCCACTTAATCAAGTTGAAATATAATACATGAAGTACCAGGATAACCAATATTACAAAACAAATTCTTATATGCAATCCTATGTAATTGACAATAGAACTAAAATGGTTTAAAAGTTGAATTTATTGAAATTGATCGACCAAGACCTACCAATGAGATTGCAAACACGCCATTATTGTGCAAATTGCAATGTTGTGCACCAAAACTGCAATTATACAGATAGGGTGTGGACTGCATGTGGAGTGTCTGATGTTAATTGTGGTATGTGGATCCAGTGGAGGGTAGAGAGACGGAAAACATGGGGGATGGGGGAGGGTTTTGGCGAGGAGGGTTGGTCGAGAGATTTTTGGGGGGAAATAAGCGACTTGGTTTCTTCGCTAAATGTCATGGATGATTCTAGGAGATAATAACTGTGCACTCGATCTCTCCAACTTCGAAGCAGGAAGTAGTACTGAAATCATATATACCTCAAAATTTATGGCAAAACTACAGATCCAAGCTTAAATGTTCAAGTACTCTAGCTAGGGAGACTAATCTGTTCCCTCATCAATAATTGTAGCTAGCCTATTTCATCCATACAATGCAAAATTATACAAGCCATTTTCCTTCTTACATTGTCAAAATCGAAATTCTGTGGGTAAGAAAAAGATAATAAGAACTCTGAATGCAACAATTCATTTTAAATTGCATATCTGAACTGAAATGAACATGATTGGTTCAAAATCATTGTTTTTAATAGGAATTAAACCTTGTTGGTTAGTTTTACTATATGATTTATATTCTGAAAGTACTCTAAAATCCATTACCTTGCTGAGCATCCTAAACAAAGAAAATCATTTAAATGTAACAAATGTGGACTTTTACCTATGGCCATTGCTGGTGGAACTGCATACTGAAGCAGAAGAACAAAGTGATATAACGGATCTAATCCCACCTCGCTAAATGATTGTGCAGCTTTAATAATCAGGATTTCAAAAGGAGTCAAGATAATAAACCTAACGAAAATGATCCCTATGATGAACCACAAGCTCAATCTTAATTTTTTGAAACTTGAAATAATGTAGAAAATCTTTGAAATGTTATCACCAGAAACCAATATAATTTTCATTCGCATCTGCTACGGAAACAGAAAAATTGCAAGTGAAAAACTAAAGAAAATGGAAAGAGTTAAATTACCTCTAAGAAGATTTGCTCCCACTATCAAAGTTATCGATGGTATTGCTGCTTCCCTGAAGCAAAACAGAGAAAGTAAGTGAATCTTTTGACTTCATTTCATAACTATCAAGACTCATGCATTAATATATAAAAAATGTGATTAAAAAAAAAACAAACAATGGTAAGTTTAGTCGAACAAATTGTGGTAATTATTCATATGGCAGATTGTGAAGGTAGTTATATTTATCCATTTAGTTATTTGTAAAAATATAAAAACAACCTCTGTTTTAAATTTAAAGACAAATATAAATTTTCTATTCCTCTTTGTATTTTTGTCTAAATTACTTTTACTCTGTAATTAAAACATTAATAGAACTGATTCCTAGAGAATTTTATGAAGTAGAAGTTTTTATTCTACCCTTTTGGCAGCTGGTCTCAGGATATTAAGTTTGAAAAAAATTCTTTTCTTTCATAGTCACTTCTTTCTCCCTGGTAGCAGGCATCAAATTAAAAAGGTCCCTTATCTAAGTTAGCAGTCATTCTTTTAAGTTTCATTAGTTTTATTGTTCAAAAAAAAAAAAAAAAAAACTCAACATATGCAGTCCTAGCATGAAATCTTGAGTGTGGGATCAGATCCACATGTACTAATGTCTCAATTTAGAAAGGAACTAAAATACTTGGAGATATTGCTGAGCACTTTCATTAACGTATCTTAGAAAATATCCATGCTTGATATGAATGGAAAATATCCATGCTTGATATGAACTGAAGACTTGTGCCTCTTGACCGAAGATGTACACGAAATTAACGTGCATTACCATTTATTTCGTCCAGAATCAAGAACAAATGCACATATTACTCCAAGCCATATATGATTCAAAATTACTATTAACGTGTCGATGATAAAGCAGTACCCAAAAACAGAAGATTATGTAGCTTCTACATCTTAATTATCGAATGTTAACAATGATTAGAATTAGTGATATTGAAGCAACAGGCTGCTCTTGAACATGGAGGAAAATATTAAATTTGAGGTAATTCATATGACTAGTTCTGCGAGATTTATGACTTGCTACTAAAAAGCATAAGAATCCACAAAACCAACCACAAACCATTTCAATTCACATCTTGAAACCCTCATATTCAATCAAAAAAGGCTCAATCAATTACCTGAATTCCAGTGAATGATTTATGAAGTTCTTCTTCAAGCACATTCCCATTCTTTGCCTCATCAACATTGGTTTCACCATTTTCATATTGCACTCCAATTAAGGCTTCTGAAGTATTGTCAATGTATCCCAATGTTTTGGAACTTGAAGACTCGGTATCTTATCACAAATTTCATCACAAGCTGAACATACTTGCGATAACAAAATCAAGAACAAAATATATAGAATTTCCATCAAAATATATAGAACTTCCATTGCAGTCTATAACATGCATTCATAGTGCTCAAGTTGAATATAAATTGATGTTTACGCCAGTTTTCCCTTTCAAGAATATTGGATAAAATAAAGAAAAAATAATGTTATACATTTGTTTAATTAACTATTGTTGTAATTTGGGTGGCAGTTTCCCTTGTAGAAAGGTGTCAAAGGGCCCAAGCTACAAACCAACCTAGCACCCTACCAAAGCAAAATTGAGAGCCCCTAATCACACACCGAACATAGATTTCCAAAAGCCATACACAAAAAGCACTAAATGGCAAAATTCAGGCAGAAATTGTGAAGAATGAGTAGAGGGTGAAGGACCTAGGAGGGACTACCTTTAAGTGCGATCTTGAGATCAATGTTTTGCCATCTCGGCCTGGATCGCTGCTTCTTCTTCTTCTTCGCAGTTCAACTTGTGCTCGGGTTCACCATGAATTTACCATACTCTCTCAGTCGCTGCTTCATGAACAACACCAATGTATGGAGAAAGGGGGAAATTAACAAAGATACAGTGAGAGAGAGTAGAAAGTTATGAGAGGTTTTGAGAGAGCAGTTGAATTATCTACTTAGCACAAAGAAACTATAAAATTGAACTGCATCAAAATACAGAGACATGAAAATTTTTGAATCAGATTCAATCTGATATAAATATAATATAGATATAGATATAGATTATACTCATTGAGTGGAGTGGAGTGGAGTGGAGTGGAGTGGAGTGGGGTGGGAGTTATTTGTTTATTGAAAATTAATTTAATTTAATGTAATTATTAATTTTAATTTTTTTAATTATAACCTGATTTTTGTATATATAACTTGTAAAACTTGATTTTGAATTGTGAAGTTCAAAAACATGGATTGGTGTAATTTCCACACAATAGAATGGGAAAATACATAACTCCTAAATATAAAATTAACAAAATTAAAAAAAAAAACAAATAAATATTATATTATATTCCAAATTAACTAACTTAAAAAAAATTAAGAAAACAAATAAATATTATATTAGATTAGATTAGATTATATTATATTATATTATAGAAATTTATAATCTATATATTAGGTTAAAATTGATTATGAAAAAAATGTTTAAAAATAGGAATTAAACTATATAACATTTTTTCTTCCTTATTAAATTATAACTTTCTCTCGCACTGTGTTTGTTAAAATTTTTGTGTTTAAATTTTTTTTATATTTTTGAGATAAAATATATTGTTGAAAATTATAGAGAGAAAATATGTAATTAAAAAATGATTTAGGGAATTTTATTGTTTAAAAATAATTTTTTTAGTTTGCCAAACAAAGGCTTACATTCTTTCTCTCTCCACATATTCCTTTTATTCTCTACACATACACATTCTAATTCTCTTTTTATTGAAATTTCATTTTTTCTCTACAAGTCTTTGTTTGATAAAATGTTTATAAACAAAACATTAGGGGCCGTTCTCTTTGTGTTTCGATTTTGAATTTTGAGTTTTGAATTTTGGATTTTAGTTGTCTGTTTTGGGATTGCTGAAAACATGTTCTCTTCGTGATTTTGGAAAACTGTTTTCAAAAATAGAAAACTGAAAAATGCGTTTACTTTGTAATTTTTTGATATATTTATTTTGTAATTTTTATATGTAAAAAATGATTGATTTGTTGAATATCATTAATTTTAATGTTAATAAATCAGTTAGTTCTCTATATCAATAAATTCATCATTAATATTGTTTCAGCTAAACAAAAATTTAACTACATACCAACAAAATTTTAACATAAATCTATATATAATGACAAAATAACATAAGAACTTCAAGTGAAGGAAGTGTCTCACATTTACAAATAATAATAATAATAATAATAATAATAATAATAATAATAATAATAATAATAATAATAATAATAATAATAAATTAAAAATTAAAAAAAAAGAATTTTTTTTTTAACATGGATCTATGTAATGACAAAATAACATAAGAACTTCAGGTGAAAGAAGTGTCTCACTTTTACAAAAATAAATAAATAAAATAAAATAAAAATCTTAAAATGGATCTATATATAACGACAAAATAATATAAGAATTTCAAATGAATGAAGTATCTAACTTTTACAAAAAAAATAAAAAAATCTTAACATGATCTATATATAATGACAAAATAACATAAGAACTTCAAGTAAAGGAAATATCTCTCACTTTTACAAAAAAATAATAATAATTTACAAAAAAAAAAAAAAAAAAAATCTTAACATGGATATATATATATAATGACAAAATAACATAAGAATTTCAAGTGAAAGAAGTGTCTCACATTTAAAAAAAAAAAATAATAATAATAATAATAATAATAATAATAATAATAATAATAATAATAATAATAATAATAATAATAATAATAATAATAATAATAATAATAAAATAAAAAATTACAAAAAAAAAAAATATTAACATGGATCTATATATAATGGCAAAATAATATAAGAACTTCAAGTGAAGGAAGTGTCTCACATTTACACAAAAAAAAAAAAAATTAAAAACCCGCGTTTTGGTCGTTTTGGACTTTTTAATACAAAATATCCAAAACGTAATAAACTCGTTTTGAGTTTCCTTTATAATTTTTTTGGTGTTTTGGAAAACTCGTTTATGAAAATGGGCAAAGTGAACGCGTTTTCGATATTTTCAAAAATCGAAAACTCAAAACGGGCTCAAAACAACAAAGAGAATGGGGCCTTAATTTTTCCAAATCACTTTTTTCCCAAAACACATTTCCTTAAACTTTTTTTCAATCATTTATTTTACCTCGAAAATATCATATTCTTTATTTATTGAAAAAAAAAAAAAAAAACTTCTACAAAATAGATAAGAAAATTCTCTTTCTCTCTCTCACTTCGGACTTTCTCTCTACATTATATATATATATATATATATATATATATATATATATCTCATACGAATTTTTAAAAAATACTAGTTTTTGTATTTTAAAAAAATACTAGTTTTTGTATCATGGAGTGCACAAAATTTGTTTTTTAGGTGGAATAATAATAGTAACACTGTAGCAGTTTTTAATATTTTTTTTTTTATGTTGTCGAGGTAAGATGCGTGGTTAAAAAGAGAGAAAATTTGACTGGTTAAAAAGTGATTTGAGAAATTTTCTAGTTTATAAATTGTAATGATAGCATTACAGAATAGAGTGTAAGGGTCCCAAACATGAAATTTACTTGGATTTTTTTGATTCATGAATTCGAATATATTATATGGATTTTAATAAAATTCTATTCAATGGAATCTCTCAGATTCTAATGGAATTTTATTCCACGAATTTTAGTATATTACAGTAGATTTTAGTAGAATTTGTTGAACTGGTCATCAATATGAAATTTAGGCTATGTTTGGCGGATCAAACTAATAAGTTAGCTGATAACTGATAAACTAACTTATAGCTGAAAATCTAACTGATAGTTAATAAGCTAGTTGATTGAAATAGAAGTGTTTGTCAAAACTAGCTGAAAAGCTAGCTCAGAAATATAAAATGACGAAAAAGGAAAATATATTTGAAGTACCCTAATGACTTAGGGATGTAATTTTAAAAAAACAAAGACGTTAAAATGGAATAAAAAAAATAAAAAGCTTGTAAAAGTAGCTTTTGAGATAAGCTCTAACTGCTCAAATAAGCTTATGAACCAAATGGAGCTTATTTTAGTAAATGAAGCTTATAAGCTCTCCAAATAAGCAAGCTTATTTGGCTTACCAAACATACTCTTAATGGATTTTAGAATTTCATCCATTTTTATCTCTTACCAATTAATTTCTTTGTTTATTTGTTATTTCTTGATGTGCAAGTTGAACGTGAATTTGAAATAGAAGTTAAAAAAATTAAAAAAATAAGTAAGAATATTCGAATCGTTAAAAAAATAAAATAAATAACATTGTCTAGTTTAATTAAAAAAAAGTCAAACCTTTCGTTTAAAACATGAAGTATTTTCTTATATAAATAATCAATTAAAAAAATCAATTGCATTTAAATAATTAAACTCAAATTTTCAATTAAATAAAATGTTTATAGATTATTACAAACAAATTGGTAAAATTTTATTAATCAAAAGTGGATTAATAAGACATTATTTTTTCCTTCCGTAAATACAATTGTCACCTTCCAGAGTTGTATGATTATGACTGTCAAATTAATAAGGATCGCAAACTCGGCACCTTCATTTATAAAAAATAATAATAAGGATCATGTGGTGTGGAGTTTTGTTTTGTTTATTATTATTATTATTATTATTATTATTAGTTTCTATTTTTATTGAGAAAAATGGGAGGAATTGGAAATTCGAGCGGTCATAAAATTGGAAATTCGATTGGTCATGATCGGATTTGTTGAAGAATTTTTCCTTCATATTTATGGTTTAAAATCTATCAAAATCCTTACAATTCCATTCATATTAGAAATCACTGAAATTCATAGATTTTTCAGGACACCAAAATCTTGTCGAATTGATAGAAATCTATATTGAGGACCTTGCATTTTGATAAATTCTATAAAATCCAAATTGAGGATATGTGAAATGTTATGAAACTCTAAAATCCTCAAAATTTTATGTTGGGGACACCCCTCTAAATGTGTATTGTTCAATTAATTTACAGACATCAGCAGGTTCAAAATATTTTAGTACTTTGTTCGGGCTCAGTTCTCTAAAACTCCCTCTCTTTTTTTCCCAAATTCATCTTTTACCCTCGACCCTTTCACTTTTTTGGGTCGATGATCGAGTTATTTTTCAAAAATTTGGCATTTTATTGATTTAAAGGGCGTTTGATTCACGAGAGAGAGCCCCTCCTAATGTTAAATTGTTGTTGTAAGAAATTGCAAATACAGTAATTTATTCAACTTATGTAAAGAATCATCTTCGTGAATTTGATTGTGTAGAATCAGTAAAATGTGCAGAATATGGAAATCATCCTCACCGACCACACATGTTGCCTGTGATGAGCTTCATAACCTTGAATTAAGCTTAATTAACATTCCTCTTAGAGCCTGTTTGACACAGCTGTCGTGAATATAGCTTTGTGCAGTAGAACTTTTATTAGTAGAATTTTTTTAAAAGTGCTGTTAAAAAAAAAGCAGTTGACTGTCCCGAAAATACTGTTAACATTAAATTAATTATTTGACAGCACAAGTATAAAAGTGTTTTTGTATAAACTAAGACTTACATTATATCTCATAGTTGACTAAAAATTAAATAATTATTTCACCTTAATATTGAAATCTATATTAAAAAAAGTAATTAATTAATTAATATAATATAATATATCATTATTTTCAATATATTCCATATTTTTATTAATTAATTAGGAAAAAATATATTTTTTCAATTTATTTTCAAAATATTTCAAAATTTATTAATTAATGAAGTACAATATTTCAATAGATTTTCCATAAGAGTTATAGAAAAAAATATTGTCAATAAATTTCATATTTTATTAATTAATAAAATATAATTTCATGTTAATCAATAAAATATAATATTAATTAATGAAATATAATATTTCAATAAATTTTCCATAAGAGTTATAGAAAAAAATATTGTCAATAAATTTCATATTTTATTAATTAATAAAATATAATACTTCAATACGAGCTATGAAAAATAATATATTTTCAACATATTTCATATTTTATTAATTAATAAAATATAATTTCATATTAATCAATAAAATATAATATTTCAACACGAGTTATGAATAATAATATAATTTCAACATATTTCAAATTTTATTAATTAATAAAATATAATATTTTAATATAAATTATGAAATATAATATATTTTCAATAGATTTCATAATAAGATATTATATATTTTAGCTTTTTATAAATTTGCTTTTTTGAGAAGCTACAAATTTGAGATTCTATAAAACAACTTATACAAGCTGTTTATCCGGTCAAAAAGTACTTTCTCAATCATTGTTAAACACCTATATTTTTTTTTTTACTAAAAGTACCTTAGGCCTTTTAAAAACACTTTTAGACCTTCCAAAAGCCCTACTTCAGATATGGCAAATACGTTGAAATACAATGTCTGCTATGGAAAGAGCTTCTGAAAAGCAAGTAAAATAATGGAGATGGGAAGGAACGAGAACATCAATTGAAATGTCAAGCGATGTAAATTTTCATGTATTGGCTCAGAGACTACAATTGATTTTTACTGTTGACGAAAATGTCTTCCCCATGTAGATAGTTGGAATTTAAAGTCTCTTACTTCCTTCAATGAGATATTGTTTATGCAGCTGACATTGGATGATCACACCACGTAGAATGGTCCAAGTATTTCTCGAGAAATTGGGCCCAGAGAAAAAGCTAAAAAAAAAAAAAAATCCCCACTAATTACATAGGAAAAAATAGGAAATTTAAATCACCATTTTTATGCTTCACTCGTGTCTGTACGTGCAAACTGCAATGCACTGCAATGTTTCTAATCAACTATGGATTAGCATGAAAAATTCATTAATTTTACATATTATTAGGAGAAAAAAACTTATCAAAAAAAATTCCTCACATATTTACTTCTTCCAACATATCTTGTAATTTTCACATATTTTATGTCACTTCAATCAACTCAAAATCAATGATAGTCTAGAAAAGAATATAACAAACTTCTATGAAAGAATTCTCCATAACGATGTTGTAGGGAACAATCGAGATGTTGTAGAGAACAATCTATAGAAAAGACATCTTCAGACCAAATAACAATGGTAATAAGCATGATATTCTTTCCATATATTTTGGAGAAAATAAAAAATTGATGAAAAGTCATGGAGAGAACATGAAAAAATAAGCAAAGGAACACAAGGGAACATAGGCTCTCGAACACAAAAATGGTAGGAACGCAAATTTTATAGTCATTGTTACCTATATTCCAAAAACTGTTAACAATAATTTATAAAGGTGAACTCAGGCCCAGTCATGCGAATCATATCGAAATGAATTAAATAATATACAAAGCTTAGGTAAAAGGTGCATGCTTTTACAAAAAAAAAAAATAGACACAAAAATAACCAAGAAATATCATAAAATATCCAGACAACATATCTTAAATCTCGGGTCTATATGGAGAAGTCCACATAAGCATCGATCGAAACTCCAAAAAAAGTCGCAGTTCTTATTATTAGAAGAATAAAATAAACTTACTAAAGAGAGAAAATAAATAAAACATCAAATAAAAGAAAAGTATTTACATGAAATACCATAAAAGTTGGGAGACGAGACTTACATTCTCCACAATACCCAGGGCAGGGGTGGTGGGGGAGGCTTAGAGGGTACCGTCCACGCTTTGAACAAAAATTCTATTATCATGATTTCTAATCATTCGATAAACTTATATTTTAATTGTTGTAGCAGAGGGTCGGCATGCAGTCAAGCCATTACAGTGGAGAAGCTGTGTGTATTGCATGCTCCAATAATAAAAACAACAATTGGATGCTCCTTTTGGTAGGATGCTGGTGATAGTGATCCCATAATGCCCATGATTTATAGTTCTCCATAAAAAATAAAATAAAAAAAGATCAGGTTTGGCTAAGCTTAAAAGTTTTAGTTATAACATAAATCTCCATTCTTTGGGAGCTATGAACAAATCTATATATCTATATAAAACCAACTGAGATTCTGGAAATTTTTTTTCCTCCTAAATCTCAATTGGCTTTAGAATTTGGCAGTTACCATTCACCCTGCAATGTAGATGTTTCTGAATTATTTTTTGATATATATACACACACACACACACACACACACACACACATACATACATACATACATACTAGTGGGACGCACATGCAAGGCACGTGCCGTAACATAAGTGAGTACGTAATAGCGTAGATATAAAAACATAAAATTTAATAAATATGTATATTGTTTTTTGGATGGAAAGATTGTAACATATTTATCTCCTTTCTAACCTATTCCAAACACATTCATTGAATGAGTCAATGAGATGAATATTATAGTGCTACTGAATTAAAAAGAAATACTCAGACGTAAGGTACGATGCTAAGCTAGTTTTCATTAAAAAAACATATCAATGACATAACTGATGAAGTTTTTACATTAACACCATAAAAAAACACTATTCTAAATTCTCTATTTCATTTGAAAGGAGAAACTTTTAGGCTGCGTTCTCTTTGTGTTTCAGTTTCCTGTTTTCATTTTCGAAAATGTTTTCTGTTTTCCATTTTCTGTGACTTTTTTCGAAATTGCTGAAAACGCGTTTGGTTTGTTATTTCTGAAAACTGTTTTTGAAAATGAAAAGCTGGAAAACTTCTGTTTAAAATTTTGAAGAAAATTATTTCATATTATTTGTGAATATAAATGAAGTAAAGATATCATATTTTGAGTTACACAACAAAAATAAATGAAATAACCCCTATCACACAATTTGGTTATACAAAAAAAATTCAAAAATTCATGTTGCCCTTCTAAAGTAATCTTTCCACATTTGAGTAGTAATTTTCCCTTCTAAAGTAATCGTTCCATTTAATACTTTATATAGATATATCCTTCTAGTAAGCACTCATAACGTTTAAAATTTAAGTTTCAATAAAATTTGCAAAAATCAATTTACGTTAATTAATTATGTCCTTACAAAATAAGTGTCTATAATACAAAAGTAAAAAATAAAGGTTTAATAATTAAGCACATGATACATCATCAGAAAGATGGTTGAATTTGGAGTTCTACGCAAAAAACAGAGTGCAATTTGGAGTTGTACATCAAAAGTTATACATGTTTGAAGACAATGACCTATAAAGCAAATACGAAAAGGACTAAATTAAAAGAAAAGTAAAATTTGTGAACTAATGTACAACAAAATCTGAAGTTGAGGGACCTAAGTTGCAAATAAATTAGGATATTTTCGAAAGAAATTTCAAAATTTGAGGATTAAAATGACAAGTTTTGAAAATCAGGGACCAATAATGTAATTAAAAATGATAAATTTTGACAAATTTCAAATTTTTTTGATTATTTTAATTTTTTTTTTTTTTTTAAGTGGAAAACGCCAAAAATTTTGGAAAACGCGGAAAACGTGATTTTCACGTTTTCCATTTCCTTTACAAATTTTGAAAACGTTTTCGAAAACGTTTTCCGAAAACGGCTCAAGAGAACGCGTTTTCCGCGTTTTCGGAAATGGAAAACGGAAAACGGCTGGAAAACGCCAAAGAGAACGCAGCCTTAGTGTGCCAAAATGCTGTCATGACTAAAAAAGATAGACCAATGGGCATACAAACATAGAGATAGAAGCATGGTATAGTTAGCACGTATCTAACCAATTATGTATTATTGTACAACGAATAAACAACAAAATGTATAAATGAACATATTCCTTCAAAAATTCAGTAAGTGCAAAATTGCTATAGTTGTACTGTCTCTTGGTATTGTGTATCTTTTACCTTAAAAGAATTCCTCAAACAGATCTTCAAGTGTTGCGGGTAGTTCAATAATCATCGCCTTTCACAATCTTCTCTTCGCTTCCATAGGGCCTCCACCCAAAAACCCTAGAAAAACTATCATTTTTTAGCATGGGAGATGATAAAGCAAAAAATTAAGGAGAAAAATGAAAGAAAATCCAGAAAAAATCTGGAGATGGATAGGGATAAGAATAAAATATTAATACCGCAACATTTAGCCATTTAGCTAACATTTTGATTCTATAGCCTATCAGCCTCTATTCTTTAACGCAATCATTACAATTTACAAACAATAAAAATTTTCAAACCACTTTTTAGCCACACTTTTTCTCTCTCCACTTATTAAACACACATTTTACCTCAAGATATAAACCAAAAAAAAAAATCATTATTCATTTTAAAAATGAATAATGATTTATATGATAATGGATTATTGAAATTTGATTAAAAAGTCAAATATTGTGGACTTGACTTTTAATGGATGGTTGAAATTGAGTATTGTAGAGAAAGAGAATTTTTTTTACTGAAAACCAAACAAGGGCTTAACATCATTAACAGTTGCCCTAGATTTCTCAAACTACCCTTGCTAAATGAAAACAAATTTCGACACAAAAAATGATCAAATGTTTAAACAATAGATATCTTGAAAATATTATGGACAACAACATCGTGCTCACGTGCAAGCAGACAGAAAAATACACCAAATAATGAATGAACTTTAAAGCCAAAATCATAGTAGAACAGGTACATACTGATAACTTGCAAAGTTCCAAATTTAACAAAATTTCCAGCTCTCAATACGTGTCAGTTATATTTGGAGGTGTGCCTTTAGGAACAGTCGAAAGTTCTATATGTCTAAAAAAACTGATTTAGTCATATGATGTAGAGTTTGGAACGAGAAAAATACTAAGGCTTAACTTTGTATCGTTTGTAATCATTAATGTTTCTAAGGTTTCTAAGATTCACATCTGGTTAGCTGTGGTAAATGTTTTAAACGCAAGTCAAATGAGTTAAAATTAAACTATTCTTTGTTCTGAAATGCCTCCAAGGATATATTAGGTCAATTATCCAAATTAAACATTTGATTTGAATTCTCCAAATGACATCCTTTTGCGAATAAGATGACACTTAGTAGCATAAGTTCAAAAATTTGTTACACTGAATATGACACTGAATATTAGCGAGTGAATCAACTATATTACAATTTTGTGAACCGTAAAAACATAAACTTGATATTACCTCTGTGGATACAAGAAGTTGACAACTGACAGGAAACTTGTTGAGCTATTTTAATGTATCAATGCGCCGTTCCTTCTCCCCAGGTTATATCTGCATCCTTTTCTCTGCCTCTAAAGCTCAGTTATCTCCATTACACACAATCTATAAGTTGTAAAAGAAGAACCAAATCTAAACATATTTAAAATATTCATTTAGAAAAAAAATCACTACATTATTGCAAGAACTATGGTTCAAATATAATAGAATACGTTTGGAAAATACTAACATCCGTTTGGTAAAAGAATCATTTTTTGTTTATAAAACAACACAATTACCTAAACAACTTTTTAACCACACATATTTTCTCTCTCCAATTTTCAACCATTACTTTTTACCTCAAAATTATAAATAAACAAGTTTATAAACCAAACAGTGTTACCAAACGAAGGCTTTCGACGAGATTTCTTTTCTACAACCAAATCAAATCAATCAATTTCAATGGAGGAGTTGCATATGAAGAAAATTAGTGCATTGTTTAAAATACCAAAATCTAACAGAGCACACAAAGGTAAAGGTAAAATGTATTAATTCTAAAGAAGCAAACAAAGTTTTCCATGCAAATTGAACGAGCAAACCTTTCTGTATAAAACGAAAAAACTTCAAATAAACATCAGTATTACTACAAGCTAACCAGAATGTCCTCAAATTAATTGTTCATAATCTACTTGCACAGTTTGGAGTAATTACAATCTTCATTCTAAAAGATCTTTCACATAAAGCCTCAATTTGAGACCATTATAAATAAAACACATTTTTTGTCTCTCTAATTTTCAACCACATTTATCAATAAAATAATATTATACATAAACTCACAAGAGATTTCCTACTTTTTAACCACAAATTATCTTAAAAATCAATATTAAAAAAAACTATTTCTTGAAATAAATTCTTTAAAATCAACATCGAACTGGGGCAAAACAAAAAATGTGAAAAATGGTACGATTGAAAATAAATGAAAAATAGGTATCGGATATAAGTAAGACCTCTCTGTAGATACTCTTCTCTTCAAGCATTCTGCCATCTCCCTATCATTACAATCTTCAAGTAAAATAAGCATTTCAAACCTAAATATGAAATATAGGAGGGTGGGTGGAAAGAAGAAGTAACTATTAAAAGGAAACAAAATAGAAGAAAAAAGTGATTACAAATGATATGATAAATGAATACATGAAAACCATGTTGTCATTGAAGAAAATTAAATGGCTTAACAGATGCAAGAAGAAACTCTTCTTGAATATAAAGATAAAGATGTAAATGCATGAAAATTAAATAGAGTTAGAAAATAATATAACTATGCAGAAAAACAAATTCCAGGAAAAAATATAAGTCACGCCAAAAAAAATACGAACATATATCAAAATTGGGAAAATCAACTACCTAATTTATGAAAAACATGAAGAAATAAAAAATGGAAACCCAAGACTTTACAACAAAAAGTAACGAAAAATACAACAACAATTTCAATGGCCTATCATTTGTTCAATGGAACAGAAACTTTAATTCTAACTAATATCAAAAATTTACTCAAGCTAAATCCCCAGTATTAGGAATTATACATTTAGAGTAACCCAAAATTGTCCTTGTGAAATTCTCTAAAATTAGCCGCAAAACCCTAACAAGAATGAAAATGAACTAACAAAACTTACAGTAACCCAAAATTATCCTTGTAAAATTCACTAAAATTAGCCATAAAACCAAAACAAGAATGAAAGTAAACTCAAAATATATCTTAACAACCGACCTAAATAAAATAAAATTTGGGTTAAAGACAAGAAAATGTTATAATAAGTTGTAGGTATGACGAAGATACCTTTGCGGAGCTCCATGCTTAAAGAAACCACAATGCAAATTGAACGCAGTCCTGCTGACTAAAAAATGGAGCAAGAGCAAGAGATATAGGCTGGTGGAAATCGATAATTCTGGAAAATCCTAAACTTTCACAAATTAGAGAATCGAAAGTTGGGTGGGAGAGATAATCGGAGATTTGGAGGTAACCAAAAGCTATAAACGCTTGTAAGCGAGAAGAATGGAGATGACTGGAACCCGAAACAATGTATCTCTATAGTCTATACTCCTAAACGGAGAGTAGCACGAGAAGAAGAAAGAGGGACGTAGAGTTTTTTCTAGGACATTAGGGATTTGCTTTGTAAAAAAAAAGGTGAGGTGATGGTTGCGTGAGAGAAATGCATTGAAAAGCCTCCATCGATATGGGGAAAAAAAAAAGATTTGACAAGGACCAATTTCTTAATGGTTTACATGGCTCATTCAACTTATACGACTTATATGGCTAGATGGCTAAGAAAATGGTCAAACGGCTTATGAATAGTGCCCTTACAAGAGACTCCTTTATTGTGTGTGTATATATATATATATATATATATATATATATACACTAGTTATATCACCCGTGCGATGCACGGTATTAGATATACACAATATTTGAAATAAAATATAAAAAATTAAACTTGCAAAGTAAAAACTAAATTCTAAAATATGAAATATTCCTCATAAATTTGTATATATTTATGAAGTATATAAATTAAAAAGAACATATTATTTCAAATTAAAAAAAAAACCAAATTATCCTTCATGAATTAAACTACACATATTGTAAAGAAAATTATGCCAATAAACTCGACCAGTCGAGCTTAATGGAGTCGACTCTCTTCGTCTCTTGTTGTGAATAGAAAATTTTGCCAATAAATAAGTTACTTTAACATTGTGATGAATATATATAATATATAATAAACTCACATATATTCACATAATATATAGCTTTAGATCAAAATACCTCTGGCTTCATACCTCGGTGCATGATGCCTTGAAGATGACAAAAGTCAGCAATGCTTAAAATCTGCACAATAATTTTCTTAGCATCCTCTTTTGTATACCTTCCTCCTCTGCAACAAAAAGCACCAATTCATGAACTTTTCAATGTATTAATAAGATAGAAAAAATTTGTCCTGCATTACCTCGATAAATCCTTTCCAATAGCTTCCCACCTTCACACAATCTCTTAACAATAGAATTTTCTAGATATTTCAAAATAAACTTTGCTTCTTTAACACGAGAATCGTAAAAGTTGATGTAAAGAAATGCTAGATACTAACATCTAAACTTACTCCATGACTATGTATACATTATTCGCATCTTCAAATGCGTCGTAAAATTTGATCATATTTTTATGTTCAAATAAAGCTTTCAAGATCTTCACTTACCTTCGAACATCTTCAATCGATATTGCAGTAGTGCCAAATAGAACTCAACTTCATAAGCAATTTAATTTTGTGAAACAAATAATTAAGTTGTCTATGATAGTGTCATAGTAACACTATAATATAAGATATTAGAAAACATGAGTTCTTTAAATCAAATTATTATGCTATGATACTTGCAAGAAAACATTTTTACATGGGATCAAATGTTGTAACAATATTTTAACTAATAAAAATTGTAATCACAATTCACATACCACACACCTTAGCTTTAAGCAATCTTAATTGCCACTTTTTGATTTTTGAGTTCTCCCTTTTTACCCTTAGCCTAGCATGTATGACCAAAATGCCCTCACCCAACCTCTTTTACCAGATCATACTTGACTGTAAAATTTTTCGAATACCCAAAACTTTTATCTAGCTGAATTTCTATAATCAGAGGGAAAGACAGACATCAACATACTCTCCAAATATCAAAAATCTCCTTACAATTAACCATTAGAATGTAATTTGGAGAAAAACAATGACGTAGGGCATCAAAGCCCACTCAACAATTAACCAAGTAATGGAAAAATTACGATTTTAATTCGAACAAAATTCTATACATCCAAATTCAAAAGATAAGATAAAGACGTACATCGAAACAAAAAAGGCAATATCCACTTACCTGGGACAATTTACAACAGAATCAAGTGTGTAGCGACAGCAGAAGGCTTTTTTTTACTTCCAGAAGTGCTTGGGAAAACACATTGAAGCAACAGATTTTTCTAGATATTTTTTTTCCCCTTTCCAGATTTAAGCCGTATTTCATTTGAGCAGGAAACAATGGTCAGATTTTTCTACATGCAGTAATAAATTGCAATGTTGATTCCACCAAAATTGAAAGTGAAAACATTTAGAAGAAAAGTAGAATGTCTTAACCATGACATGAACAACCAATATTATCAACTTAAAGTTCCACTTAGATTTTTCTTGCAAGTGGAATAAGATGCGTTTAATAACCCAAATGTTATGAAAGAAAAAGCGAATTAATTAAGCATTAATAAGGAAACTCTCTCTCAAACATAATTACAAAATATCTGTGCATCACTTCATTTCTAACTTCTAACTAAAGTTTTACTGTAGTGAAGTAGAAATATAATTCCAATGGATTCTTCTCCTTAATTTTGGCCATGCAGGATTTTCAGCAATACTACGTTTTCTTAGTTTTAAAAATATTTTTCAAAAAGCTTCCAAATTTTGCAATTTCTTCCACCTCAAATCAGCTTCACACCACTGGATAGCATGCACTCACATAAGAAATTTAACAAATGCATCCAGGCATGGAAAATAATATTGAATATGTGTGGTTCAACAAAAAGGTTATAGCCATATTTGAATTCTGTATAATGGGGTATCAAAAATGAGCTGGCATCATCTTTCCTGTTGTTCATTAACAGATGCCATATTATATAGGTTACCACAGGTCATAAAATAAAATGATGAGTTATCATCATGAGTCTGTTTGGTTAGATAGATACAAAATAAAAGACGTTAAAGAACCTCAAATTTATGAAACAATGATTAGATTGTCTATATAACTGGATCCTTCCTTCTTTTATTAAGAAATGTGATTATTAAATACCCTAAAATTGAAGAATATACAATTATTCGCTCAATATCATAATTTGTCAAGTTATAAAGAATCATTTGACTCCAATCGTGCTAGATGTAATTGGCAACTATAAAGCAATGAAATGCTTAACAAAATAAACCATGTTAATTATATATTTTTCAAGCTACCTGTCATTCCCTCATGCACAATATTTGGGATGTGATAGGCATACATGTCCCTACTCACAAAATAAGAAAAGATCAAGAAACTCATTTGCACAATCATATCCACCATTTTAAATACAAAACAGCAGTGAGATCTCACCTTAGTCTGGAATCAAACACCACTGGATGAGTGGTTAATAATAATTGTGGTAACACCATCACCCCAATAAACTACTACTGCATATCTAGAATTATATAAACAAACTTGCAAGGTAAATAATGCAAAAATATTCTTACAAAATGAACTTTGAGAAATCAGACAAACTTAAACTTTTCTTCTTAGTATTTAATCTTATTTGGCAATTAAGTTACAGTGATGGTCTACTAAAATCAACCGAAAGGATCAATATTTAGATTTAGTATAAAAATAATGCTCAAATCTGCTTCAATCATAACTATAGAAGATGCCCTTTACAATCCCAAAACGTCTGACCCAAAAGGAAACACAATTTAACTATAAAAGCATCACCTCGGCATTCTGGGTTGCTATTTTTAGCATGCTAAAATTTTGATTCAAGTAAAACACACGTTTATTGATAAAGAAATTTAAAAATAATTTTGGATGATGGAAGATGAAGTATTAGCACCCAAATCCAACAACTAAAAGGCCAAATGTGAAAAATCGAGGAAGAACACAGTACTAATATGGAGAGAAATTGAACACAAAAACTCAACATTGATTTTAGTTGCAAATCCAGAAAAGGTTAACTTTGTATTGTTTGAAATAAAATTCTAATACATTCAAATAGCGAAAATAAAATTCTGAAAAAGGGCACAAAATCAACTTCTTGCAGTGAGAACTTGCTGACATTATCATATGATATGACCAAATTACAACAGTAATCTGGAAATTGAATTTCCATGTGAATGCCATAACTATATTAGATTAGAGTATCTATGTCAATACCAATTAAAATTCCACAGTACATCTTAAAAGGAGTAAACAATGATTTTACTACATATACTCATTGAAATCCCAAACAACTTAAAACAATGAGCTACTAAAGGAGAAATGGAGCATTACCGTCAACAACATAAAAATTGGAAATAATGCAATGTTTTCTTCTGAATCAGTCATGAGAATGATCAACCTGGAAGCTGCAGATAGAAACTACACCTGCAAATGAAATTTAAATGTACTAATCAAATGAACTGGAATAGCAAGAACCAATTAGCATTATAAATTTCTCTCTTAGTAAACCCAAAATTGGGGAAGTCAGTAGTAGCACACGTGCTTAAAAAAATAATAATAAAAAAAAATAAACCCATCTCGTAAAAAAGAAAAACACTGAACTTCCAAGAAAAGTTGCTTGAATAAGTAAAAACAGATATATATATATATATATATATATAAGTTTCTATTTCAAATTGTGAATACCAATAAATTACTATCCATTAAAAAAATAGAGATTCCAAATTTGGGGGAGAAGTTAAATTGGGATCATTCAGAGCATATATTTATATGAAAACTCTGGATTTGAAACCCCTTCCATCTCCCCTCCTCTCTGTAAGAGAAGTTAACAGCATATGTCAAATTTATATGGCAAATAAATACCAATAAAGATTTCCTTTAAGGTCGCTATAGATTTCCAATAAATTAATTAAACACTATACCCTAAGCAATGCATTAGTGGTGACAACTTCGAAGGAAAGAACGTGATACTGCTTCGGGAAGTAATGGTGATACCGCTTCGGAAAGAATGTGTTACCGCACCAGCGAATGAAGAATAGACGAATTGACGAACGCCAAAATCATGACATGCATCCCACTTGACGTTCAAATCATACTGCGGTGGAAATCTTCGCTTCTTCTTTCGCCATGTGGATGTTTACTTCCTCCAGAAGATTGATTTTGTGAATTTGAATTCAAAAAGTAATGGAAGAAGTCATGATTTTGGTCTTTGAAGTGCAATATCTTGGGTCCCACATATTTACTGCTCCGTTTCAAAAATTTGACTACTATGTCAAATATACACCACCTCCCACAAATGATGATCCAATTGTTCCTACTGGATGGGATGATGACGATGACGATGATTGCAGCAATTATCATAAAAAATGGGATTGGGATAATAATCCTCCCCCATCTTCAATATCCATGTTTCATCCCCCAACTAGAGAAGATTTTCCTCCTTTGGAGACATTTGAAAAGGATCATTCCACTCATTCATGGAAGATCAAAAATCCAAACATCAGGAAGTCAGATGGATCAGTGCAACAACTCTCAGCAGCAGAAACCACTTTGAACTGGCAGTCAGATAGAGACGGGGTGATGATAACCATTACAGCAAATCAAAGAAATAGACATTCAACAGCCCACAAGACCGATGGGAGTTTACAGTTAAACAAATCACGATATTCTAGCCCAAAAAACGCCTCAATAGGCTCAACAAAGGGCCTGACTTTTGGATTTGATTGCTGTAAATTGCCATAACTCTGAATAAAGGGCCTGGCTTATGGATTTGCTGTAAGTTACCATAACTCCGGACGGATCAATGATCAGTAGAGTTTTCTGATGCAGAAGATCACCATGAAGGTGCAACTGCAGAGCATACTGGCTACTACTATGATCTTACTTCATATCATTCCTACTTATGCTACTTAGAACTTTGGGAAACTAAGGAAAAACTGGAAAATTTTAGAAGAACATGATTATGAACAAAGACTCTGAAATTTATTGCTGAAGACTCGATGCCCTTACAATGGAGAAGAGCTCTCCCTTTTATAGAGGAGGGAGAGGCAGAAGAAGACATAACAGACTAAAGGCGTGGCCGACAAGGAGGACACGCGTCAAAACAAACTTACAAGCCTTATCAACTTAGCTGGAAATAAAGATGCTGGAAATAATTACAGACACGCGTCATTCATTTTTTTTTTTTTTTTTTTTTTTTTTTTTTTTTTTTTAAGTAAAATCTTACTTTTAGAAAAGCAAGATTTCAGATCAGAAATAATACAAAACGGACAAACAACCTTTATTACAGACTGACACTTGACAGAAAAAAGGAAAGATTCCTTCTTTAATAAAGACGGTATTTTGTCATGGTTCATCCAGGTTCATTGTGTCTTCTTCCTGTGATTCTCCTGGTAGTAAGGGTAATCCATGTTGATTTAACCATCCAGTGTTATGATGATTTGGACAATTTTGTTTGTTATGGTCCCATTCTTTTGCCATTTCCAAAATTTTTAGTGATTCAGAATTCACCACTAATTTTGTTAGATTCGTTAGAGACCATGGATCTTGTGAGTTTTGACTAGTTTCTTGGCTAGATTTGCTTGATTCTCCTGCTTTTGTTTTTCCTTTTTCCTTTTCCAAAAGCTGTTTGTATGATAGCCTTGTATCACTGGGACCAATTTTTCCTTCATTATATGCCTTTTCCTTTTGCATACTGTAATGCAAGCTGTTGAGTAATTTGTCAGTGATCTCCATTTGCCTTTTCCTTAGCTGGCGTCCTTCTGGAGTTTTTTCTGAATATCTTGATGTATCACCCAGACTTTGTGTTGGCCTTCCCTGGTATATCTGTCCATATTGCATATCAAATGCGTAATCATAATCTGTGGTATATGAATCAGGGTATCTTTGTAGATGAGTATCCTGATAAGCTTGGATATCTTGTTGGATCTTTCTGGTATACTCAATTGGCAAAGCTTCCCATGGAGCATCATCTGAATAATCTGGCCATATTTGTGGTGGAATTGTCTGATTGATTTCTGCCATGCGCCTCTGGAAATTACGAAATTCCTTTGGATAGTGCTCCCAATCTTTATGCATATTGAAAGGCTGAACTGCATATTCCTTGACACTGCTGAAATGAGTATAGACCTGTGATTCTGTGAAATAACCCTGTCTTTGAAAAATTAAGATCACATGAACATTCCGTGCAGAAGTTTTGAGATCTTTAAATTTTAAAGAAAAGGCTCGGAACATTTTAATCCAGTGTGAAATTGGGTGAAACCATTCAAAGAACCTTTTTGCAAAATAGTCAAAACGCAAATCATTTTGATAACGGGTGAAAAGCTCGAGGGTACTTTGAACATCAAATAAAATCCCGATTTGCCAATTTTCTAAAAGGTACCATAGAAAACAAAGAGTTTCTTTTGAAAATTTGACTGCATGGTGCCTGAGATCAAAACGGAATAAGGTGAAAAAGGGGTAATCTGGATGAAATCCTAGACCACCGAGTGTTTCAATTCCGGTTTGTCTTATAACAAGGGACTGGTATTTTAACATGAGTTCTTTTGATCTAGTTTTGAGGGTTTTGGATCTTATGAGTTCATAGAGTTCAGGAGGAAAAGGAGTAGAGTTGTTGAAGGGAAATTGATTTGAATCCATCATGTAGATAACTGGAATTGGTTTTGGAGGTAATATGAGGGAAACTTTTGGTCTGGAAAGGAGATCTGGTAGGAGGTTGTGTTTTCCTTTGATATGTTTGACTTCAAATTCAAAGTTTGAGAACCATTCTGCCCATCTGAGTAGTTGAGAGTTTGGGATTTGTTTCCTTTTAAAAGAAAGCATTTTTGGAAAAGCTGACATATCCATTTCCACTAAGAATTTGTGCCCAATAAGATGAAATTGGAATTTTTCAATTCCTCTTTTGACCGCCAGTATTTCTTTGAAAGTGGAATGGTAATGCTTTTCTGATTCAGTGAATGATCCACTTTTGTATCCACAGATTCTTCTTTTTCCTCCTTTCTCTTCAAGTAAGACAGCTGCCCAAAAACAATCACTTGCATCTGTTTGAAGGACACGTTTTCCATCCGTAGGGATTTGTAGGGCTGGGAGATCTTTCACCTTTTGTTTGATAGATTTGACTGCCTGAGTTTGAGTGGATGACCATGGAGGAGGATCTTTTTTGAGTATGAGCTGGAGTGGTTTAATTATGGAGGAAAGATGATCAATGAAGTCCGCCATATAATTTACAACTCCAAGGAACTGTTGAACTTCCTTTTTTGACAAATTTTCATCTGGAAATTTGAGAAGTTCTTGACCAACATGAGGTTGAAGTGAATATTGACCATCTTTAATATGCATTCCTAAGAAATCAGCTTCAGTAACACCAATCACCATTTTCTTCTGGGAAAGCATAATACCATGTTGTTTAACAATATCTGTGAACTTAGAAAGCAATTGACCATGAGATTCTTCATCTCTAGAGAATAATAAGATGTCATCAATGTAGACCAACGCTGTTTCAAGTAATGGATCAAAGATTTTTGTCATTGCTTTCTGGAAGAGTGAAGGAGCGGTCTTTAACCCAAAAGGCATAACAGTCCACTGGTAGTGATGATTAGGAATACAGAAAGCTGTTTTGTGCCTTTCTTCTGGTCTGATTCCTAATTGCCAAAATCCTGCTTTAAGATCAAATTTTGAAAAGATCTTTGCGCGAGACAAATTTGCAAACATTGTCTTTCGATCTGGAAGAGGAAATTTGTCATCAGCAAGAAAGACATTCAATGGCTTGTAGTCAATGACAAGTCTTAATTTCCCCCGAACTTGTTCACTTCTTTTGTTGACATAGAAAGCTTGACATGCCCACTGTGAATTTGTTGGTTCAATAAGTCCTTCATTTTGCAATTGAGAAAGTTCTTTGGTAGCAAGTTGAAGATGTTCTGGATTCATTCCAAGATGGCTAGCTTTTGTGGGGTTAATATCTTCATTTTTCTTGAAAGGGAGAGAAATGAAGAAATGTGAATTTTTCCAGAGGGGATTTGTGCATTTAGTAAGAAATTCAGAATGAGATTCTGCACAACAATCTCGGATAAGTGTTTCGGTGATGTTTGGAATGGTGTAGGAAAAATAGGATATCATTTGGATGTATGGCTGGAAATAGGACTTGAACCTGAGACCATTAGAACGAGGAAAAACTTTCTTATCCCATAACTGTTTAATAATATCCCATGCAAGGATAATATCTTTACCAGGCAAAGATGAACCTATTAATTTATGGGAAATACTGAGTTCAGGGAAAAACTGGATTTTAACAGGCTTGCTGATTATTTCTGTTGAGAAACTTTCTCCATTTGCTGCCTGAAAAACCTTTTTGTGATCTTGCCACATATGCTCAGGGAGAATAGTAGGGTTCAAGATGGAGCATGCAGCACCAGTATCAAACAGTCCTGCAACAGTAATTGGCCTTTCATATTTTCCTGTCAAAATTTTTACCTCAATCATAGGTACTGATATGGATGAAAAGGCTGTATTAACAAGTTGCACGCCATAACATTCTCCTGTGTCTTCTGTGTCGCTGGATTCATCAGAATCATATTCAATGGTGAAGACAGTTTGTTGAGTTTGCTCATCTTCTTCAGAGAATAATGATTCAAGGTCTTCATCATCATAATCAATCTTTGTGGCTGTGAAAATTTGATGAAGAATTTTGTCCTTTTTCTTATTTGGACAAGCTTTTGCAAAATGACCCTTCTTTCGACAGATGAAGCACCTGTTTTCTTTATTCTTTGTGAACTTCCTCCTGAAAAATCTTTTCTTTTTTCGAAAAGGATTAAAAGCTTCTCTTCGGGAAAGCCGTAATCTTCTTTTATGGAATTTTTTCTTTCCTCTGCATTCACAATCTTTCATGTTTCTGCCGCACTTGATTTGTAAATAAGGCTTTTCACAAGCCTTTTCCAATTTTCTGCCAGTTGCATTGATATCTTTGAGGAAAGCATTTTGGTTGCACAACTTCTTCAGTGTTTTCATTATCCAATTATGAAGTTCTCCAAAAGAAGTGGCATTTAAAGGTTGACCTCTTAACTCCATGGTCCTTAGTGTTTCTTGCCCAAGAGGTTGTGGAATTGACTCCAGGTATGCCTGTTTGATATTTGAATCATCTGGTCCTCCAATGAGATAGTATCTCTGAGCAGCGTTCTTGAAATGTTTTTCAAGATCTTTTGGATTATAGGAACAACACTTTAATTTGAAGAATTCTTCTCTGGCAATTTCCTTGTCATGATCAGATTTTCCACAGAATTCCCAATATAATGCATTTAAAAATGCATCTGTAGTGTTTGTCTCCTGAGTGAGTTGGCGTTGTCTGTATTCTCCCATTGAATCATACCAATCTCTGAGAAATCCTGTGATCCTTGCCAAAAAGGCTTTTATGACCTTTGTATGGGTCATGTTTGGCTTTAGGAGTTCAGCAGTGCACCAGGCTTTCATTTCTTGCATCCTATATTTCCACTGTGGAGGAGGGATATCATCAAATGTAAACTTTGGAGGAATAGCACCATTTGTAGAATGATAATGATTAGTCGTATGGGATTCCATCTCCTCATCAATAACTTCAGTTTCTTCAATAATAGGATCATTTGTTCTTTGAGTTTGACCTGTTTGGGATTGACTTGTCTGTTCCTGGTCAGCCATATAGAGGGGTGGAACATTATCTTCAGACTCACTAGATGTTTCTTCAAGAGATTGAGAAGACTCAGACTCAGAGGTTTCGGTAGTTTCAAAGGTGTTGGTGGTAGTATGGATAGGAAGAGTATGGGCTTGTTGGAGGAATGTGGAAATGGGATTCTTTATCATCATTTGGGGTTGTTTTTCGGATGTATTTTCTTGTATGGATAAAGGTTTTGTTCGTTGGATAACTCTGGTCTTTTTAGGAGGCATAGAAGCTTTTTTCTTTTGTTCCCATTCTTCAGGTGTGAAAAGGGTCGATGTAGATCCTTCATAAGTGGAGGAAATCAAAGGTCCTGTTTGAGAGATTTGAAAGGTTGAAGATGAGGATGGGTAATATGGTGTTGATGGAGGGATCAACGAATTTGACTCAAGAGATGCAAGCTGAGTTTTTAGACTTCTGATTTCTTTCTCTTGAATATCAAAAGGTAGTTGGTTTTGTAAACGAGACATTATGTCTGCATGGAGAATTTCAATTCTTTGTTTACAGGCTTGGAGGGGTGTGAGAAGAATTTGAGTTTGATGCTGAAGAGTCTGTTCAATCCTCTGTTGACTTTGGTCAATCCTTTTTAACAGGGCATTTTGTTGTGTTGCATTCTCTGACTGCCAGTTCAAAGTGGTTTCTGCTGCTGAGAGTTGTTGCACTGATCCATCTGACTTCCTGATGTTTGGATTTTTGATCTTCCATGAATGAGTGGAATGATCCTTTTCAAATGTCTCCAAAGGAGGAAAATCTTCTCTAGTTGGGGAATGAGCTGTCCGATTTGCTTTAACCCTTCATGGAAGAAAAGGACTTCCTACAGTTTCAAGAATTGCTTTATTAGACACTCGATTCTCTGAGTATCAACATGCCTGCATAGGAACTGTCGAAACTACCCTTAATGCTGGAACTGTTCTTGTTACTATGTTTCCAAATTTCAATATGCCTATTTCTGATCCACAATTACTCTCAGCCTTGAAAGTTCAAATCCAAATTGTTGGAGCTGTTCCAACATCCCTCACATATGCAGCCACTCTTCACTATCAAATGGTGTACAGAATCCAAAATCATTCTCTGGATTTTGCCCAATCTCAAGGGACAGATGATGCTTTACTTCTTCATGTAGAGTCGGATCATGTTCCCAGTTGTACATATGTGCCTAGACAACTTCCACGATCAGAATTGGTTAAGCTCATCCCAGAAACATGGGTTACAAGTTATGAACAAGCTCACAAGGGAAACAAAACCTCCTCTTCAATACAATCCACTGAACCTTTTTTCAGAAAAAAGTCTAATGGAGATATTGAGATTGCATTCAAAAGAGAGACAACTGAAAACAAACCTCCCTGCTTCCATACACAATTCATGTATACTCAGGAAAAAATTCCAATCTATGCCTTTGATGCAAATGGAAGGCCAGTTTATAACAAAGCAGATAACACTGGACATATCTTTTGGGATGTTTGCAATTGTTCCAGTTGCCTTGAAGCAGATCTTGAAGAAAAAGATTCTCCCCGACAAAGAAGGAAGTCTAAGAAAAACAGTCAGAGAAGACTACATAAAGCCTTCTACAACAATAATCCAGGAGTTGGATTACTTGGAGAACCATCGGGAAAATTTGACTACTATGTCAAATATACACCACCTCCCACAAATGATGATCCAATTGTTCCTACTGGATGGGATGATGACGATGACGATGATTGCAGCAATTATCATAAAAAATGGGATTGGGATAATAATCCTCCCCCATCTTCAATATCCATGTTTCATCCCCCAACTAGAGAAGATTTTCCTCCTTTGGAGACATTTGAAAAGGATCATTCCACTCATTCATGGAAGATCAAAAATCCAAACATCAGGAAGTCAGATGGATCAGTGCAACAACTCTCAGCAGCAGAAACCACTTTGAACTGGCAGTCAGAGAATGCAACACAACAAAATGCCCTGTTAAAAAGGATTGACCAAAGTCAACAGAGGATTGAACAGACTCTTCAGCATCAAACTCAAATTCTTCTCACACCCCTCCAAGCCTGTAAACAAAGAATTGAAATTCTCCATGCAGACATAATGTCTCGTTTACAAAACCAACTACCTTTTGATATTCAAGAGAAAGAAATCAGAAGTCTAAAAACTCAGCTTGCATCTCTTGAGTCAAATTCGTTGATCCCTCCATCAACACCATATTACCCATCCTCATCTTCAACCTTTCAAATCTCTCAAACAGGACCTTTGATTTCCTCCACTTATGAAGGATCTACATCGACCCTTTTCACACCTGAAGAATGGGAACAAAAGAAAAAAGCTTCTATGCCTCCTAAAAAGACCAGAGTTATCCAACGAACAAAACCTTTATCCATACAAGAAAATACATCCGAAAAACAACCCCAAATGATGATAAAGAATCCCATTTCCACATTCCTCCAACAAGCCCATACTCTTCCTATCCATACTACCACCAACACCTTTGAAACTACCGAAACCTCTGAGTCTGAGTCTTCTCAATCTCTTGAAGAAACATCTAGTGAGTCTGAAGATAATGTTCCACCCCTCTATATGGCTGACCAGGAACAGACAAGTCAATCCCAAACAGGTCAAACTCAAAGAACAAATGATCCTATTATTGAAGAAACTGAAGTTATTGATGAGGAGATGGAATCCCATACGACTAATCATTATCATTCTACAAATGGTGCTATTCCTCCAAAGTTTACATTTGATGATATCCCTCCTCCACAGTGGAAATATAGGATGCAAGAAATGAAAGCCTGGTGCACTGCTGAACTCCTAAAGCCAAACATGACCCATACAAAGGTCATAAAAGCCTTTTTGGCAAGGATCACAGGATTTCTCAGAGATTGGTATGATTCAATGGGAGAATACAGACAACGCCAACTCACTCAGGAGACAAACACTACAGATGCATTTTTAAATGCATTATATTGGGAATTCTGTGGAAAATCTGATCATGACAAGGAAATTGCCAGAGAAGAATTCTTCAAATTAAAGTGTTGTTCCTATAATCCAAAAGATCTTGAAAAACATTTCAAGAACGCTGCTCAGAGATACTATCTCATTGGAGGACCAGATGATTCAAATATCAAACAGGCATACCTGGAGTCAATTCCACAACCTCTTGGGCAAGAAACACTAAGGACCATGGAGTTAAGAGGTCAACCTTTAAATGCCACTTCTTTTGGAGAACTTCATAATTGGATAATGAAAACACTGAAGAAGTTGTGCAACCAAAATGCTTTCCTCAAAGATATCAATGCAACTGGCAGAAAATTGGAAAAGGCTTGTGAAAAGCCTTATTTACAAATCAAGTGCGGCAGAAACATGAAAGATTGTGAATGCAGAGGAAAGAAAAAATTCCATAAAAGAAGATTACGGCTTTCCCGAAGAGAAGCTTTTAATCCTTTTCGAAAAAAGAAAAGATTTTTCAGGAGGAAGTTCACAAAGAATAAAGAAAACAGGTGCTTCATCTGTCGAAAGAAGGGTCATTTTGCAAAAGCTTGTCCAAATAAGAAAAAGGACAAAATTCTTCATCAAATTTTCACAGCCACAAAGATTGATTATGATGATGAAGACCTTGAATCATTATTCTCTGAAGAAGATGAGCAAACTCAACAAACTGTCTTCACCATTGAATATGATTCTGATGAATCCAGCGACACAGAAGACACAGGAGAATGTTATGGCGTGCAACTTGTTAATACAGCCTTTTCATCCATATCAGTACCTATGATTGAGGTAAAAATTTTGACAGGAAAATATGAAAGGCCAATTACTGTTGCAGGACTGTTTGATACTGGTGCTGCATGCTCCATCTTGAACCCTACTATTCTCCCTGAGCATATGTGGCAAGATCACAAAAAGGTTTTTCAGGCAGCAAATGGAGAAAGTTTCTCAACAGAAATAATCAGCAAGCCTGTTAAAATCCAGTTTTTCCCTGAACTCAGTATTTCCCATAAATTAATAGGTTCATCTTTGCCTGGTAAAGATATTATCCTTGCATGGGATATTATTAAACAGTTATGGGATAAGAAAGTTTTTCCTCGTTCTAATGGTCTCAGGTTCAAGTCCTATTTCCAGCCATACATCCAAATGATATCCTATTTTTCCTACACCATTCCAAACATCACCGAAACACTTATCCGAGATTGTTGTGCAGAATCTCATTCTGAATTTCTTACTAAATGCACAAATCCCCTCTGGAAAAATTCACATTTCTTCATTTCTCTCCCTTTCAAGAAAAATGAAGATATTAACCCCACAAAAGCTAGCCATCTTGGAATGAATCCAGAACATCTTCAACTTGCTACCAAAGAACTTTCTCAATTGCAAAATGAAGGACTTATTGAACCAACAAATTCACAGTGGGCATGTCAAGCTTTCTATGTCAACAAAAGAAGTGAACAAGTTCGGGGGAAATTAAGACTTGTCATTGACTACAAGCCATTGAATGTCTTTCTTGCTGATGACAAATTTCCTCTTCCAGATCGAAAGACAATGTTTGCAAATTTGTCTCGCGCAAAGATCTTTTCAAAATTTGATCTTAAAGCAGGATTTTGGCAATTAGGAATCAGACCAGAAGAAAGGCACAAAACAGCTTTCTGTATTCCTAATCATCACTACCAGTGGACTGTTATGCCTTTTGGGTTAAAGACCGCTCCTTCACTCTTCCAGAAAGCAATGACAAAAATCTTTGATCCATTACTTGAAACAGCGTTGGTCTACATTGATGACATCTTATTATTCTCTAGAGATGAAGAATCTCATGGTCAATTGCTTTCTAAGTTCACAGATATTGTTAAACAACATGGTATTATGCTTTCCCAGAAGAAAATGGTGATTGGTGTTACTGAAGCTGATTTCTTAGGAATGCATATTAAAGATGGTCAATATTCACTTCAACCTCATGTTGGTCAAGAACTTCTCAAATTTCCAGATGAAAATTTGTCAAAAAAGGAAGTTCAACAGTTCCTTGGAGTTGTAAATTATATGGCGGACTTCATTGATCATCTTTCCTCCATAATTAAACCACTCCAGCTCATACTCAAAAAAGATCCTCCTCCATGGTCATCCACTCAAACTCAGGCAGTCAAATCTATCAAACAAAAGGTGAAAGATCTCCCAGCCCTACAAATCCCTACGGATGGAAAACGTGTCCTTCAAACAGATGCAAGTGATTGTTTTTGGGCAGCTGTCTTACTTGAAGAGAAAGGAGGAAAAAGAAGAATCTGTGGATACAAAAGTGGATCATTCACTGAATCAGAAAAGCATTACCATTCCACTTTCAAAGAAATACTGGCGGTCAAAAGAGGAATTGAAAAATTCCAATTTCATCTTATTGGGCACAAATTCTTAGTGGAAATGGATATGTCAGCTTTTCCAAAAATGCTTTCTTTTAAAAGGAAACAAATCCCAAACTCTCAACTACTCAGATGGGCAGAATGGTTCTCAAACTTTGAATTTGAAGTCAAACATATCAAAGGAAAACACAACCTCCTACCAGATCTCCTTTCCAGACCAAAAGTTTCCCTCATATTACCTCCAAAACCAATTCCAGTTATCTACATGATGGATTCAAATCAATTTCCCTTCAACAACTCTACTCCTTTTCCTCCTGAACTCTATGAACTCATAAGATCCAAAACCCTCAAAACTAGATCAAAAGAACTCATGTTAAAATACCAGTCCCTTGTTATAAGACAAACCGGAATTGAAACACTCGGTGGTCTAGGATTTCATCCAGATTACCCCTTTTTCACCTTATTCCGTTTTGATCTCAGGCACCATGCAGTCAAATTTTCAAAAGAAACTCTTTGTTTTCTATGGTACCTTTTAGAAAATTGGCAAATCGGGATTTTATTTGATGTTCAAAGTACCCTCGAGCTTTTCACCCGTTATCAAAATGATTTGCGTTTTGACTATTTTGCAAAAAGGTTCTTTGAATGGTTTCACCCAATTTCACACTGGATTAAAATGTTCCGAGCCTTTTCTTTAAAATTTAAAGATCTCAAAACTTCTGCACGGAATGTTCATGTGATCTTAATTTTTCAAAGACAGGGTTATTTCACAGAATCACAGGTCTATACTCATTTCAGCAGTGTCAAGGAATATGCAGTTCAGCCTTTCAATATGCATAAAGATTGGGAGCACTATCCAAAGGAATTTCGTAATTTCCAGAGGCGCATGGCAGAAATCAATCAGACAATTCCACCACAAATATGGCCAGATTATTCAGATGATGCTCCATGGGAAGCTTTGCCAATTGAGTATACCAGAAAGATCCAACAAGATATCCAAGCTTATCAGGATACTCATCTACAAAGATACCCTGATTCATATACCACAGATTATGATTACGCATTTGATATGCAATATGGACAGATATACCAGGGAAGGCCAACACAAAGTCTGGGTGATACATCAAGATATTCAGAAAAAACTCCAGAAGGACGCCAGCTAAGGAAAAGGCAAATGGAGATCACTGACAAATTACTCAACAGCTTGCATTACAGTATGCAAAAGGAAAAGGCATATAATGAAGGAAAAATTGGTCCCAGTGATACAAGGCTATCATACAAACAGCTTTTGGAAAAGGAAAAAGGAAAAACAAAAGCAGGAGAATCAAGCAAATCTAGCCAAGAAACTAGTCAAAACTCACAAGATCCATGGTCTCTAACGAATCTAACAAAATTAGTGGTGAATTCTGAATCACTAAAAATTTTGGAAATGGCAAAAGAATGGGACCATAACAAACAAAATTGTCCAAATCATCATAACACTGGATGGTTAAATCAACATGGATTACCCTTACTACCAGGAGAATCACAGGAAGAAGACACAATGAACCTGGATGAACCATGACAAAATACCGTCTTTATTAAAGAAGGAATCTTTCCTTTTTTCTGTCAAGTGTCAGTCTGTAATAAAGGTTGTTTGTCCGTTTTGTATTATTTCTGATCTGAAATCTTGCTTTTCTAAAAGTAAGATTTTACTTAAAAAAAAAAAAAAAAAAAAAAAAAAAAAAAAAAAAATGAATGACGCGTGTCTGTAATTATTTCCAGCATCTTTATTTCCAGCTAAGTTGATAAGGCTTGTAAGTTTGTTTTGACGCGTGTCCTCCTTGTCGGCCACGCCTTTAGTCTGTTATGTCTTCTTCTGCCTCTCCCTCCTCTATAAAAGGGAGAGCTCTTCTCCATTGTAAGGGCATCGAGTCTTCAGCAATAAATTTCAGAGTCTTTGTTCATAATCATGTTCTTCTAAAATTTTCCAGTTTTTCCTTAGTTTCCCAAAGTTCTAAGTAGCATAAGTAGGAATGATATGAAGTAAGATCATAGTAGTAGCCAGTATGCTCTGCAGTTGCACCTTCATGGTGATCTTCTGCATCAGAAAACTCTACTGATCATTGATCCGTCCGGAGTTATGGTAACTTACAGCAAATCCATAAGCCAGGCCCTTTATTCAGAGTTATGGCAATTTACAGCAATCAAATCCAAAAGTCAGGCCCTTTGTTGAGCCTATTGAGGCGTTTTTTGGGCTAGAATATCGTGATTTGTTTAACTGTAAACTCCCATCGGTCTTGTGGGCTGTTGAATGTCTATTTCTTTGATTTGCTGTAATGGTTATCATCACCCCGTCTCTAATGCTCTGATACCATTAGAGACGGGGTGATGATAACCATTACAGCAAATCAAAGAAATAGACATTCAACAGCCCACAAGACCGATGGGAGTTTACAGTTAAACAAATCACGATATTCTAGCCCAAAAAACGCCTCAATAGGCTCAACAAAGGGCCTGACTTTTGGATTTGATTGCTGTAAATTGCCATAACTCTGAATAAAGGGCCTGGCTTATGGATTTGCTGTAAGTTACCATAACTCCGGACGGATCAATGATCAGTAGAGTTTTCTGATGCAGAAGATCACCATGAAGGTGCAACTGCAGAGCATACTGGCTACTACTATGATCTTACTTCATATCATTCCTACTTATGCTACTTAGAACTTTGGGAAACTAAGGAAAAACTGGAAAATTTTAGAAGAACATGATTATGAACAAAGACTCTGAAATTTATTGCTGAAGACTCGATGCCCTTACAATGGAGAAGAGCTCTCCCTTTTATAGAGGAGGGAGAGGCAGAAGAATACATAACAGACTAAAGGCGTGGCCGACAAGGAGGACACGCGTCAAAACAAACTTACAAGCCTTATCAACTTAGCTGGAAATAAAGATGCTGGAAATAATTACAGACACGCGTCATTCATTTTTTTTTTTTTTTTTTTTTTTTTTTTTTAAGTAAAATCTTACTTTTAGAAAAGCAAGATTTCAGATCAGAAATAATACAAAACGGACAAACAACCTTTATTACAGACTGACACTTGACAGAAAAAAGGAAAGATTCCTTCTTTAATAAAGACGGTATTTTGTCATGGTTCATCCAGGTTCATTGTGTCTTCTTCCTGTGATTCTCCTGGTAGTAAGGGTAATCCATGTTGATTTAACCATCCAGTGTTATGATGATTTGGACAATTTTGTTTGTTATGGTCCCATTCTTTTGCCATTTCCAAAATTTTTAGTGATTCAGAATTCACCACTAATTTTGTTAGATTCGTTAGAGACCATGGATCTTGTGAGTTTTGACTAGTTTCTTGGCTAGATTTGCTTGATTCTCCTGCTTTTGTTTTTCCTTTTTCCTTTTCCAAAAGCTGTTTGTATGATAGCCTTGTATCACTGGGACCAATTTTTCCTTCATTATATGCCTTTTCCTTTTGCATACTGTAATGCAAGCTGTTGAGTAATTTGTCAGTGATCTCCATTTGCCTTTTCCTTAGCTGGCGTCCTTCTGGAGTTTTTTCTGAATATCTTGATGTATCACCCAGACTTTGTGTTGGCCTTCCCTGGTATATCTGTCCATATTGCATATCAAATGCGTAATCATAATCTGTGGTATATGAATCAGGGTATCTTTGTAGATGAGTATCCTGATAAGCTTGGATATCTTGTTGGATCTTTCTGGTATACTCAATTGGCAAAGCTTCCCATGGAGCATCATCTGAATAATCTGGCCATATTTGTGGTGGAATTGTCTGATTGATTTCTGCCATGCGCCTCTGGAAATTACGAAATTCCTTTGGATAGTGCTCCCAATCTTTATGCATATTGAAAGGCTGAACTGCATATTCCTTGACACTGCTGAAATGAGTATAGACCTGTGATTCTGTGAAATAACCCTGTCTTTGAAAAATTAAGATCACATGAACATTCCGTGCAGAAGTTTTGAGATCTTTAAATTTTAAAGAAAAGGCTCGGAACATTTTAATCCAGTGTGAAATTGGGTGAAACCATTCAAAGAACCTTTTTGCAAAATAGTCAAAACGCAAATCATTTTGATAACGGGTGAAAAGCTCGAGGGTACTTTGAACATCAAATAAAATCCCGATTTGCCAATTTTCTAAAAGGTACCATAGAAAACAAAGAGTTTCTTTTGAAAATTTGACTGCATGGTGCCTGAGATCAAAACGGAATAAGGTGAAAAAGGGGTAATCTGGATGAAATCCTAGACCACCGAGTGTTTCAATTCCGGTTTGTCTTATAACAAGGGACTGGTATTTTAACATGAGTTCTTTTGATCTAGTTTTGAGGGTTTTGGATCTTATGAGTTCATAGAGTTCAGGAGGAAAAGGAGTAGAGTTGTTGAAGGGAAATTGATTTGAATCCATCATGTAGATAACTGGAATTGGTTTTGGAGGTAATATGAGGGAAACTTTTGGTCTGGAAAGGAGATCTGGTAGGAGGTTGTGTTTTCCTTTGATATGTTTGACTTCAAATTCAAAGTTTGAGAACCATTCTGCCCATCTGAGTAGTTGAGAGTTTGGGATTTGTTTCCTTTTAAAAGAAAGCATTTTTGGAAAAGCTGACATATCCATTTCCACTAAGAATTTGTGCCCAATAAGATGAAATTGGAATTTTTCAATTCCTCTTTTGACCGCCAGTATTTCTTTGAAAGTGGAATGGTAATGCTTTTCTGATTCAGTGAATGATCCACTTTTGTATCCACAGATTCTTCTTTTTCCTCCTTTCTCTTCAAGTAAGACAGCTGCCCAAAAACAATCACTTGCATCTGTTTGAAGGACACGTTTTCCATCCGTAGGGATTTGTAGGGCTGGGAGATCTTTCACCTTTTGTTTGATAGATTTGACTGCCTGAGTTTGAGTGGATGACCATGGAGGAGGATCTTTTTTGAGTATGAGCTGGAGTGGTTTAATTATGGAGGAAAGATGATCAATGAAGTCCGCCATATAATTTACAACTCCAAGGAACTGTTGAACTTCCTTTTTTGACAAATTTTCATCTGGAAATTTGAGAAGTTCTTGACCAACATGAGGTTGAAGTGAATATTGACCATCTTTAATATGCATTCCTAAGAAATCAGCTTCAGTAACACCAATCACCATTTTCTTCTGGGAAAGCATAATACCATGTTGTTTAACAATATCTGTGAACTTAGAAAGCAATTGACCATGAGATTCTTCATCTCTAGAGAATAATAAGATGTCATCAATGTAGACCAACGCTGTTTCAAGTAATGGATCAAAGATTTTTGTCATTGCTTTCTGGAAGAGTGAAGGAGCGGTCTTTAACCCAAAAGGCATAACAGTCCACTGGTAGTGATGATTAGGAATACAGAAAGCTGTTTTGTGCCTTTCTTCTGGTCTGATTCCTAATTGCCAAAATCCTGCTTTAAGATCAAATTTTGAAAAGATCTTTGCGCGAGACAAATTTGCAAACATTGTCTTTCGATCTGGAAGAGGAAATTTGTCATCAGCAAGAAAGACATTCAATGGCTTGTAGTCAATGACAAGTCTTAATTTCCCCCGAACTTGTTCACTTCTTTTGTTGACATAGAAAGCTTGACATGCCCACTGTGAATTTGTTGGTTCAATAAGTCCTTCATTTTGCAATTGAGAAAGTTCTTTGGTAGCAAGTTGAAGATGTTCTGGATTCATTCCAAGATGGCTAGCTTTTGTGGGGTTAATATCTTCATTTTTCTTGAAAGGGAGAGAAATGAAGAAATGTGAATTTTTCCAGAGGGGATTTGTGCATTTAGTAAGAAATTCAGAATGAGATTCTGCACAACAATCTCGGATAAGTGTTTCGGTGATGTTTGGAATGGTGTAGGAAAAATAGGATATCATTTGGATGTATGGCTGGAAATAGGACTTGAACCTGAGACCATTAGAACGAGGAAAAACTTTCTTATCCCATAACTGTTTAATAATATCCCATGCAAGGATAATATCTTTACCAGGCAAAGATGAACCTATTAATTTATGGGAAATACTGAGTTCAGGGAAAAACTGGATTTTAACAGGCTTGCTGATTATTTCTGTTGAGAAACTTTCTCCATTTGCTGCCTGAAAAACCTTTTTGTGATCTTGCCACATATGCTCAGGGAGAATAGTAGGGTTCAAGATGGAGCATGCAGCACCAGTATCAAACAGTCCTGCAACAGTAATTGGCCTTTCATATTTTCCTGTCAAAATTTTTACCTCAATCATAGGTACTGATATGGATGAAAAGGCTGTATTAACAAGTTGCACGCCATAACATTCTCCTGTGTCTTCTGTGTCGCTGGATTCATCAGAATCATATTCAATGGTGAAGACAGTTTGTTGAGTTTGCTCATCTTCTTCAGAGAATAATGATTCAAGGTCTTCATCATCATAATCAATCTTTGTGGCTGTGAAAATTTGATGAAGAATTTTGTCCTTTTTCTTATTTGGACAAGCTTTTGCAAAATGACCCTTCTTTCGACAGATGAAGCACCTGTTTTCTTTATTCTTTGTGAACTTCCTCCTGAAAAATCTTTTCTTTTTTCGAAAAGGATTAAAAGCTTCTCTTCGGGAAAGCCGTAATCTTCTTTTATGGAATTTTTTCTTTCCTCTGCATTCACAATCTTTCATGTTTCTGCCGCACTTGATTTGTAAATAAGGCTTTTCACAAGCCTTTTCCAATTTTCTGCCAGTTGCATTGATATCTTTGAGGAAAGCATTTTGGTTGCACAACTTCTTCAGTGTTTTCATTATCCAATTATGAAGTTCTCCAAAAGAAGTGGCATTTAAAGGTTGACCTCTTAACTCCATGGTCCTTAGTGTTTCTTGCCCAAGAGGTTGTGGAATTGACTCCAGGTATGCCTGTTTGATATTTGAATCATCTGGTCCTCCAATGAGATAGTATCTCTGAGCAGCGTTCTTGAAATGTTTTTCAAGATCTTTTGGATTATAGGAACAACACTTTAATTTGAAGAATTCTTCTCTGGCAATTTCCTTGTCATGATCAGATTTTCCACAGAATTCCCAATATAATGCATTTAAAAATGCATCTGTAGTGTTTGTCTCCTGAGTGAGTTGGCGTTGTCTGTATTCTCCCATTGAATCATACCAATCTCTGAGAAATCCTGTGATCCTTGCCAAAAAGGCTTTTATGACCTTTGTATGGGTCATGTTTGGCTTTAGGAGTTCAGCAGTGCACCAGGCTTTCATTTCTTGCATCCTATATTTCCACTGTGGAGGAGGGATATCATCAAATGTAAACTTTGGAGGAATAGCACCATTTGTAGAATGATAATGATTAGTCGTATGGGATTCCATCTCCTCATCAATAACTTCAGTTTCTTCAATAATAGGATCATTTGTTCTTTGAGTTTGACCTGTTTGGGATTGACTTGTCTGTTCCTGGTCAGCCATATAGAGGGGTGGAACATTATCTTCAGACTCACTAGATGTTTCTTCAAGAGATTGAGAAGACTCAGACTCAGAGGTTTCGGTAGTTTCAAAGGTGTTGGTGGTAGTATGGATAGGAAGAGTATGGGCTTGTTGGAGGAATGTGGAAATGGGATTCTTTATCATCATTTGGGGTTGTTTTTCGGATGTATTTTCTTGTATGGATAAAGGTTTTGTTCGTTGGATAACTCTGGTCTTTTTAGGAGGCATAGAAGCTTTTTTCTTTTGTTCCCATTCTTCAGGTGTGAAAAGGGTCGATGTAGATCCTTCATAAGTGGAGGAAATCAAAGGTCCTGTTTGAGAGATTTGAAAGGTTGAAGATGAGGATGGGTAATATGGTGTTGATGGAGGGATCAACGAATTTGACTCAAGAGATGCAAGCTGAGTTTTTAGACTTCTGATTTCTTTCTCTTGAATATCAAAAGGTAGTTGGTTTTGTAAACGAGACATTATGTCTGCATGGAGAATTTCAATTCTTTGTTTACAGGCTTGGAGGGGTGTGAGAAGAATTTGAGTTTGATGCTGAAGAGTCTGTTCAATCCTCTGTTGACTTTGGTCAATCCTTTTTAACAGGGCATTTTGTTGTGTTGCATTCTCTGACTGCCAGTTCAAAGTGGTTTCTGCTGCTGAGAGTTGTTGCACTGATCCATCTGACTTCCTGATGTTTGGATTTTTGATCTTCCATGAATGAGTGGAATGATCCTTTTCAAATGTCTCCAAAGGAGGAAAATCTTCTCTAGTTGGGGGATGAAACATGGATATTGAAGATGGGGGAGGATTATTATCCCAATCCCATTTTTTATGATAATTGCTGCAATCATCGTCATCGTCATCATCCCATCCAGTAGGAACAATTGGATCATCATTTGTGGGAGGTGGTGTATATTTGACATAGTAGTCAAATTTTCCCGATGGTTCTCCAAGTAATCCAACTCCTGGATTATTGTTGTAGAAGGCTTTATGTAGTCTTCTCTGACTGTTTTTCTTAGACTTCCTTCTTTGTCGGGGAGAATCTTTTTCTTCAAGATCTGCTTCAAGGCAACTGGAACAATTGCAAACATCCCAAAAGATATGTCCAGTGTTATCTGCTTTGTTATAAACTGGCCTTCCATTTGCATCAAAGGCATAGATTGGAATTTTTTCCTGAGTATACATGAATTGTGTATGGAAGCAGGGAGGTTTGTTTTCAGTTGTCTCTCTTTTGAATGCAATCTCAATATCTCCATTAGACTTTTTTCTGAAAAAAGGTTCAGTGGATTGTATTGAAGAGGAGGTTTTGTTTCCCTTGTGAGCTTGTTCATAACTTGTAACCCATGTTTCTGGGATGAGCTTAACCAATTCTGATCGTGGAAGTTGTCTAGGCACATATGTACAACTGGGAACATGATCCGACTCTACATGAAGAAGTAAAGCATCATCTGTCCCTTGAGATTGGGCAAAATCCAGAGAATGATTTTGGATTCTGTACACCATTTGATAGTGAAGAGTGGCTGCATATGTGAGGGATGTTGGAACAGCTCCAACAATTTGGATTTGAACTTTCAAGGCTGAGAGTAATTGTGGATCAGAAATAGGCATATTGAAATTTGGAAACATAGTAACAAGAACAGTTCCAGCATTAAGGGTAGTTTCGACAGTTCCTATGCAGGCATGTTGATACTCAGAGAATCGAGTGTCTAATAAAGCAATTCTTGAAACTGTAGGAAGTCCTTTTCTTCCATGAAGGGTTAAAGCAAATCGGACAGCTCCAAAATGGAGATGAGTGTATCCTTCAGATAGCCAAACTTTTGGTAGATGGGCGGGTAATTCAAGAGTAACAAATTGTTCTTTTTCTGTTGCAGGCAGAAAGTGCTGATCAAATTTTGAGGCTTGAACAAATTCTTTGACTTGGGATTTTTGAGGAGAAATAATACTGCGAACAGTTTTGGTTATGGACTGACGAGGTTTTGTATATGGAAGATATGGATTTATGAGGGGTAGATCTGTGAGTGGAACTTTATCAGATTCTGAAAGATAGGATATCTCATATAGATAGTCCATTTTTGATGCATCAGATTTTCTAAAAGAAGTCGACGAAGAAGAAGAAGTTATTTATGTTTTCTCTTACTCATATCAGGATTATTTATGTTACTTAGCAACCAGAAGAAATTAAGGAAGAACACTCTTCAGTCATGTCTTCAAATCCTTTTTCATTATCAAAATCTCCTTCTACTTCTTCTTCTTCGTCGACTTCTTTTAGAAAATCTGATGCATCAAAAATGGACTATCTATATGAGATATCCTATCTTTCAGAATCTGATAAAGTTCCACTCACAGATCTACCCCTCATAAATCCATATCTTCCATATACAAAACCTCGTCAGTCCATAACCAAAACTGTTCGCAGTATTATTTCTCCTCAAAAATCCCAAGTCAAAGAATTTGTTCAAGCCTCAAAATTTGATCAGCACTTTCTGCCTGCAACAGAAAAAGAACAATTTGTTACTCTTGAATTACCCGCCCATCTACCAAAAGTTTGGCTATCTGAAGGATACACTCATCTCCATTTTGGAGCTGTCCGATTTGCTTTAACCCTTCATGGAAGAAAAGGACTTCCTACAGTTTCAAGAATTGCTTTATTAGACACTCGATTCTCTGAGTATCAACATGCCTGCATAGGAACTGTCGAAACTACCCTTAATGCTGGAACTGTTCTTGTTACTATGTTTCCAAATTTCAATATGCCTATTTCTGATCCACAATTACTCTCAGCCTTGAAAGTTCAAATCCAAATTGTTGGAGCTGTTCCAACATCCCTCACATATGCAGCCACTCTTCACTATCAAATGGTGTACAGAATCCAAAATCATTCTCTGGATTTTGCCCAATCTCAAGGGACAGATGATGCTTTACTTCTTCATGTAGAGTCGGATCATGTTCCCAGTTGTACATATGTGCCTAGACAACTTCCACGATCAGAATTGGTTAAGCTCATCCCAGAAACATGGGTTACAAGTTATGAACAAGCTCACAAGGGAAACAAAACCTCCTCTTCAATACAATCCACTGAACCTTTTTTCAGAAAAAAGTCTAATGGAGATATTGAGATTGCATTCAAAAGAGAGACAACTGAAAACAAACCTCCCTGCTTCCATACACAATTCATGTATACTCAGGAAAAAATTCCAATCTATGCCTTTGATGCAAATGGAAGGCCAGTTTATAACAAAGCAGATAACACTGGACATATCTTTTGGGATGTTTGCAATTGTTCCAGTTGCCTTGAAGCAGATCTTGAAGAAAAAGATTCTCCCCGACAAAGAAGGAAGTCTAAGAAAAACAGTCAGAGAAGACTACATAAAGCCTTCTACAACAATAATCCAGGAGTTGGATTACTTGGAGAACCATCGGGAAAATTTGACTACTATGTCAAATATACACCACCTCCCACAAATGATGATCCAATTGTTCCTACTGGATGGGATGATGACGATGACGATGATTGCAGCAATTATCATAAAAAATGGGATTGGGATAATAATCCTCCCCCATCTTCAATATCCATGTTTCATCCCCCAACTAGAGAAGATTTTCCTCCTTTGGAGACATTTGAAAAGGATCATTCCACTCATTCATGGAAGATCAAAAATCCAAACATCAGGAAGTCAGATGGATCAGTGCAACAACTCTCAGCAGCAGAAACCACTTTGAACTGGCAGTCAGAGAATGCAACACAACAAAATGCCCTGTTAAAAAGGATTGACCAAAGTCAACAGAGGATTGAACAGACTCTTCAGCATCAAACTCAAATTCTTCTCACACCCCTCCAAGCCTGTAAACAAAGAATTGAAATTCTCCATGCAGACATAATGTCTCGTTTACAAAACCAACTACCTTTTGATATTCAAGAGAAAGAAATCAGAAGTCTAAAAACTCAGCTTGCATCTCTTGAGTCAAATTCGTTGATCCCTCCATCAACACCATATTACCCATCCTCATCTTCAACCTTTCAAATCTCTCAAACAGGACCTTTGATTTCCTCCACTTATGAAGGATCTACATCGACCCTTTTCACACCTGAAGAATGGGAACAAAAGAAAAAAGCTTCTATGCCTCCTAAAAAGACCAGAGTTATCCAACGAACAAAACCTTTATCCATACAAGAAAATACATCCGAAAAACAACCCCAAATGATGATAAAGAATCCCATTTCCACATTCCTCCAACAAGCCCATACTCTTCCTATCCATACTACCACCAACACCTTTGAAACTACCGAAACCTCTGAGTCTGAGTCTTCTCAATCTCTTGAAGAAACATCTAGTGAGTCTGAAGATAATGTTCCACCCCTCTATATGGCTGACCAGGAACAGACAAGTCAATCCCAAACAGGTCAAACTCAAAGAACAAATGATCCTATTATTGAAGAAACTGAAGTTATTGATGAGGAGATGGAATCCCATACGACTAATCATTATCATTCTACAAATGGTGCTATTCCTCCAAAGTTTACATTTGATGATATCCCTCCTCCACAGTGGAAATATAGGATGCAAGAAATGAAAGCCTGGTGCACTGCTGAACTCCTAAAGCCAAACATGACCCATACAAAGGTCATAAAAGCCTTTTTGGCAAGGATCACAGGATTTCTCAGAGATTGGTATGATTCAATGGGAGAATACAGACAACGCCAACTCACTCAGGAGACAAACACTACAGATGCATTTTTAAATGCATTATATTGGGAATTCTGTGGAAAATCTGATCATGACAAGGAAATTGCCAGAGAAGAATTCTTCAAATTAAAGTGTTGTTCCTATAATCCAAAAGATCTTGAAAAACATTTCAAGAACGCTGCTCAGAGATACTATCTCATTGGAGGACCAGATGATTCAAATATCAAACAGGCATACCTGGAGTCAATTCCACAACCTCTTGGGCAAGAAACACTAAGGACCATGGAGTTAAGAGGTCAACCTTTAAATGCCACTTCTTTTGGAGAACTTCATAATTGGATAATGAAAACACTGAAGAAGTTGTGCAACCAAAATGCTTTCCTCAAAGATATCAATGCAACTGGCAGAAAATTGGAAAAGGCTTGTGAAAAGCCTTATTTACAAATCAAGTGCGGCAGAAACATGAAAGATTGTGAATGCAGAGGAAAGAAAAAATTCCATAAAAGAAGATTACGGCTTTCCCGAAGAGAAGCTTTTAATCCTTTTCGAAAAAAGAAAAGATTTTTCAGGAGGAAGTTCACAAAAAATAAAGAAAACAGGTGCTTCATCTGTCGAAAGAAGGGTCATTTTGCAAAAGCTTGTCCAAATAAGAAAAAGGACAAAATTCTTCATCAAATTTTCACAGCCACAAAGATTGATTATGATGATGAAGACCTTGAATCATTATTCTCTGAAGAAGATGAGCAAACTCAACAAACTGTCTTCACCATTGAATATGATTCTGATGAATCCAGCGACACAGAAGACACAGGAGAATGTTATGGCGTGCAACTTGTTAATACAGCCTTTTCATCCATATCAGTACCTATGATTGAGGTAAAAATTTTGACAGGAAAATATGAAAGGCCAATTACTGTTGCAGGACTGTTTGATACTGGTGCTGCATGCTCCATCTTGAACCCTACTATTCTCCCTGAGCATATGTGGCAAGATCACAAAAAGGTTTTTCAGGCAGCAAATGGAGAAAGTTTCTCAACAGAAATAATCAGCAAGCCTGTTAAAATCCAGTTTTTCCCTGAACTCAGTATTTCCCATAAATTAATAGGTTCATCTTTGCCTGGTAAAGATATTATCCTTGCATGGGATATTATTAAACAGTTATGGGATAAGAAAGTTTTTCCTCGTTCTAATGGTCTCAGGTTCAAGTCCTATTTCCAGCCATACATCCAAATGATATCCTATTTTTCCTACACCATTCCAAACATCACCGAAACACTTATCCGAGATTGTTGTGCAGAATCTCATTCTGAATTTCTTACTAAATGCACAAATCCCCTCTGGAAAAATTCACATTTCTTCATTTCTCTCCCTTTCAAGAAAAATGAAGATATTAACCCCACAAAAGCTAGCCATCTTGGAATGAATCCAGAACATCTTCAACTTGCTACCAAAGAACTTTCTCAATTGCAAAATGAAGGACTTATTGAACCAACAAATTCACAGTGGGCATGTCAAGCTTTCTATGTCAACAAAAGAAGTGAACAAGTTCGGGGGAAATTAAGACTTGTCATTGACTACAAGCCATTGAATGTCTTTCTTGCTGATGACAAATTTCCTCTTCCAGATCGAAAGACAATGTTTGCAAATTTGTCTCGCGCAAAGATCTTTTCAAAATTTGATCTTAAAGCAGGATTTTGGCAATTAGGAATCAGACCAGAAGAAAGGCACAAAACAGCTTTCTGTATTCCTAATCATCACTACCAGTGGACTGTTATGCCTTTTGGGTTAAAGACCGCTCCTTCACTCTTCCAGAAAGCAATGACAAAAATCTTTGATCCATTACTTGAAACAGCGTTGGTCTACATTGATGACATCTTATTATTCTCTAGAGATGAAGAATCTCATGGTCAATTGCTTTCTAAGTTCACAGATATTGTTAAACAACATGGTATTATGCTTTCCCAGAAGAAAATGGTGATTGGTGTTACTGAAGCTGATTTCTTAGGAATGCATATTAAAGATGGTCAATATTCACTTCAACCTCATGTTGGTCAAGAACTTCTCAAATTTCCAGATGAAAATTTGTCAAAAAAGGAAGTTCAACAGTTCCTTGGAGTTGTAAATTATATGGCGGACTTCATTGATCATCTTTCCTCCATAATTAAACCACTCCAGCTCATACTCAAAAAAGATCCTCCTCCATGGTCATCCACTCAAACTCAGGCAGTCAAATCTATCAAACAAAAGGTGAAAGATCTCCCAGCCCTACAAATCCCTACGGATGGAAAACGTGTCCTTCAAACAGATGCAAGTGATTGTTTTTGGGCAGCTGTCTTACTTGAAGAGAAAGGAGGAAAAAGAAGAATCTGTGGATACAAAAGTGGATCATTCACTGAATCAGAAAAGCATTACCATTCCACTTTCAAAGAAATACTGGCGGTCAAAAGAGGAATTGAAAAATTCCAATTTCATCTTATTGGGCACAAATTCTTAGTGGAAATGGATATGTCAGCTTTTCCAAAAATGCTTTCTTTTAAAAGGAAACAAATCCCAAACTCTCAACTACTCAGATGGGCAGAATGGTTCTCAAACTTTGAATTTGAAGTCAAACATATCAAAGGAAAACACAACCTCCTACCAGATCTCCTTTCCAGACCAAAAGTTTCCCTCATATTACCTCCAAAACCAATTCCAGTTATCTACATGATGGATTCAAATCAATTTCCCTTCAACAACTCTACTCCTTTTCCTCCTGAACTCTATGAACTCATAAGATCCAAAACCCTCAAAACTAGATCAAAAGAACTCATGTTAAAATACCAGTCCCTTGTTATAAGACAAACCGGAATTGAAACACTCGGTGGTCTAGGATTTCATCCAGATTACCCCTTTTTCACCTTATTCCGTTTTGATCTCAGGCACCATGCAGTCAAATTTTCAAAAGAAACTCTTTGTTTTCTATGGTACCTTTTAGAAAATTGGCAAATCGGGATTTTATTTGATGTTCAAAGTACCCTCGAGCTTTTCACCCGTTATCAAAATGATTTGCGTTTTGACTATTTTGCAAAAAGGTTCTTTGAATGGTTTCACCCAATTTCACACTGGATTAAAATGTTCCGAGCCTTTTCTTTAAAATTTAAAGATCTCAAAACTTCTGCACGGAATGTTCATGTGATCTTAATTTTTCAAAGACAGGGTTATTTCACAGAATCACAGGTCTATACTCATTTCAGCAGTGTCAAGGAATATGCAGTTCAGCCTTTCAATATGCATAAAGATTGGGAGCACTATCCAAAGGAATTTCGTAATTTCCAGAGGCGCATGGCAGAAATCAATCAGACAATTCCACCACAAATATGGCCAGATTATTCAGATGATGCTCCATGGGAAGCTTTGCCAATTGAGTATACCAGAAAGATCCAACAAGATATCCAAGCTTATCAGGATACTCATCTACAAAGATACCCTGATTCATATACCACAGATTATGATTACGCATTTGATATGCAATATGGACAGATATACCAGGGAAGGCCAACACAAAGTCTGGGTGATACATCAAGATATTCAGAAAAAACTCCAGAAGGACGCCAGCTAAGGAAAAGGCAAATGGAGATCACTGACAAATTACTCAACAGCTTGCATTACAGTATGCAAAAGGAAAAGGCATATAATGAAGGAAAAATTGGTCCCAGTGATACAAGGCTATCATACAAACAGCTTTTGGAAAAGGAAAAAGGAAAAACAAAAGCAGGAGAATCAAGCAAATCTAGCCAAGAAACTAGTCAAAACTCACAAGATCCATGGTCTCTAACGAATCTAACAAAATTAGTGGTGAATTCTGAATCACTAAAAATTTTGGAAATGGCAAAAGAATGGGACCATAACAAACAAAATTGTCCAAATCATCATAACACTGGATGGTTAAATCAACATGGATTACCCTTACTACCAGGAGAATCACAGGAAGAAGACACAATGAACCTGGATGAACCATGACAAAATACCGTCTTTATTAAAGAAGGAATCTTTCCTTTTTTCTGTCAAGTGTCAGTCTGTAATAAAGGTTGTTTGTCCGTTTTGTATTATTTCTGATCTGAAATCTTGCTTTTCTAAAAGTAAGATTTTACTTAAAAAAAAAAAAAAAAAAAAAAAAAAAAAATGAATGACGCGTGTCTGTAATTATTTCCAGCATCTTTATTTCCAGCTAAGTTGATAAGGCTTGTAAGTTTGTTTTGACGCGTGTCCTCCTTGTCGGCCACGCCTTTAGTCTGTTATGTATTCTTCTGCCTCTCCCTCCTCTATAAAAGGGAGAGCTCTTCTCCATTGTAAGGGCATCGAGTCTTCAGCAATAAATTTCAGAGTCTTTGTTCATAATCATGTTCTTCTAAAATTTTCCAGTTTTTCCTTAGTTTCCCAAAGTTCTAAGTAGCATAAGTAGGAATGATATGAAGTAAGATCATAGTAGTAGCCAGTATGCTCTGCAGTTGCACCTTCATGGTGATCTTCTGCATCAGAAAACTCTACTGATCATTGATCCGTCCGGAGTTATGGTAACTTACAGCAAATCCATAAGCCAGGCCCTTTATTCAGAGTTATGGCAATTTACAGCAATCAAATCCAAAAGTCAGGCCCTTTGTTGAGCCTATTGAGGCGTTTTTTGGGCTAGAATATCGTGATTTGTTTAACTGTAAACTCCCATCGGTCTTGTGGGCTGTTGAATGTCTATTTCTTTGATTTGCTGTAATGGTTATCATCACCCCGTCTCGGGTGCATTATTATAATATTATTATAATATTTATATTATAATAATATAATAATTTATTCATGTGGGACCATTGATTGAATGGAAAAAAACGCACAGATAGCTTCCTTTCTGGGTGGGGTTATTTGGGGGGAATTTTGGGCGGGATTCTTTGCCAACTATCCTTGTTTAATATAGCAACTAGTTCATCCACCCGTGCGATGCACGGATTAATTTCACTTCATCAAAATTTTGAATGAAAATCATAAATAGGTTATTTTTCCCCAAGTAAATCGCAAATGCATGAATAGGTAGTATAATAATAACACGATAGATGTAATGTTTAGAGAAAATAGTGTTACATCATTGACTAATTCAAATTTTGAAATACTTCTTTGAAAACAACATTTGCAGTTGAATTGGATGATACTCCATCTTGATCACAAGTAATTATCTTTAATCCCGAACGATTTGTAACTCTAGAAACTGCCACGTATAGTTGACCATGACTGAAGACGGGCTTCTTCAGGTACAGACCTACATGCGATAGTGATTGGCCTTGACTTTTGTTAATAGTCATAGCATACGATACAATTAATGGATATTGCCTTCTTTGGAACTTAAAAGGTAGTCTTTGATCCGATGGAGTTAAAGTCATTCGTGGGATGAACACTTTGTGTCCTATATTACTTCCTGTGATGACCTTTGCTTCCAAAACATGATTACCGAGTTTTGTTATGACCAGTCTTGTCCCATTGCACAATCCTGCAGAATGATCAATATTTCTTAACAACATCACAGGAGTTCCAACCTTCAATTTAAGCTCATGATTAGGTACACCCGAACATCGTATGCTGTTCAAGAACTCTGGTGTGTGTAGATCATCTAGTAAATCAATATTTGAATCTGATTTAGAAGCTGCATCAGAGCTTAGATACGTATTTCCATCTGGTTCATTGAGAGAGACCATATGTTCATTGACCGTTTCAACAACATCCAGTGTTGGGGCTAAAATGGCTCTTTCCTGCAAATATGATGAGTCATTGACTTTTTCAGAGAAATTTGGATACGTACTATGTACTATTGATGCAACTAAATCTCCTGTATCTTTTATCAGTAAGTCATCAGGTATTTCAATCAAAGTATGACCATCGTTTTTCCCACCAATTGTACCATCTCCAATATTTGAAATCCACTCTGAAAATGACTTGAACTCTTCAAGATCAACATCTGAGTTTGGCCTTTGTAGCCTCATGTTCTTTGTCAATTTCAAAACTTTATAATGTTGCCATAAATATGATGAGTTAATTGTTGCAAGCACGATATCTTGCCTGCTGCCCTTTGGAATTACAGGTAATATCTGCCTGAAATCTCCTCCAAAAACAACTGTTTTACCTCCGAATGGTTGTGTGAAGCTGAGTTGATTGCTAAATCTCAGAATATCCCTCATAGTCCTGTCTAACGCTTCAAAACAATACCTATTCATCATGGGGGCTTCATCCCAAATGATAAGATCAGTTTTGACAATTAGCTCCGCTAAAGGACTGCCCTGTTTAATGTTGCACGTTGAATCTTCAGTGGGAATTAAAGGAATAGAAAATCTGGAATGAGCAGTTCTACCACCCGGTATAAGAAGTGAAGCTATACCACTTGATGCAACAGTTAGTACAATCTGTCCCCTTGATCGTATTGCTGCAGATAGAGTTTTCCATATAAATGTCTTTCCTGTACCTCCTGGCCCATAAAGAAAGAACACCCCACCATCACCCTTATCAACTGCATCGATAATTGTTTCATAGACATTTCGTTGCTCATCTGTTAGATTCGATACAAATCTGTTGTGTTCTTCTGCCAAGAGGTCTCTATCATAACGTAATTCATCGCGAATAAGTCTGTTTTGCCTAAACGAAAGATCAATGACCACTGGGAACGGCATGGTTGGGAAATCACGTAAACTTTTCCCAGTACTCCGGAGTATTGTTTCAATCTCTGCTAGAGTATAATCCTTTATTTCATCGTCAGTGAGTTCCAATTCTGTATGTTTAAACATATAAAGCATTATAATTGCAAATATAATAATTTATTATTATTATATTTATTATTATTATTATTAAGATGATGATTGTGATGATGATGTCATCATCATCACCACCAGTACCACAGTAATTATATTAATAGTATCATTATTACTATTTATTATCATATTATTCAATATTATTATTTTAAAACGGAATTAAAGGAGGATAGTAATACCTGTATGTTGTAAAATATTGCGTTGCCTATAGAGAATATCATCTGATAAGTACCGCCAGCACTCTTCCCATACAAATTCAGGCCTTGAAAGAGAATTAGAATATAACAAAGTCGCAAATAGAATTCTCAAACAATGGGCAGATCCCCAGTGGCTTGCTTCAACTATTCCATCCACGTATTCTTTGTCATCATCTAACAAACCAAGGGCGTAGCAAGCATCTCTAAAAGAATTATATTGAACATCATTTATGCATCTAGTCTCTTCATAACTTCTTGGTCCTTTCACTATATTAAGCAAAATTCTCAAATAATACCGTTCACCGGAACCAGGGGGCACATAAAATACACGTCCAATTGAAAATCCGCGCTTCCGCGGATGCCATTCCCTCAAAGATTGCTTCCATACAAATTGAGTTGGGAACTCTGCATACGTTAAAGACCTTGCCTCAGGATATTTACGATTAGCTTCCATCCAAGCTGAAAACATCGATGAATTCACCGTAGGTCTACTCAAGACATCATCTATTGCATCGGAATCTGAGAATATTATGTTTTGCTCATTAGGAAGGTGAAAAGGCAGTCTCTCAACTGGAGGATCTCTGAAATGAATATCAAATCCAAATATTCTCCAAGCAGCCTCACATGGTGAAATGTACCTGCAATCATAGTACATATTTATTTCATCAACTTGATGTTTATCATTATCTTCAGCATTGCCATAAAATGTTGCAGTAACGCGATCATGTCCTTTGTTCACATATTTGAAGAGATACTTTATCGACCTGGACTGGTTGCACCATTCAACATTTATATGAGCACCATATTTTAGAAGCAAGAATCGGTTGTGTGGCACTACATATCTATTATCCAACTCAATCCCATTTCTACTGATTGTTCTACCGTTATCCCTCCTACGGTAAATTGGATAACCATCTTCATCAACAACTGTGCAATCTGTGTAACGCTTTGGAAAATGCTTAGAGCATTTTCCGTCCAACATACATGGAGAATTTTTTCTCAAACTTCCGCATGGACCATGCATCATCAAATTTTTCACTGCATCATAGTAGTCAAGATCCATAGTCTTATCAGGAATTTCCGCCGAAATGATCTTATCAATATCTTCACCTGATGGATATTTGTCTCCTTGGATTAGGAAAAGCAATATGTGTGCATGAGGCAAACCACGTTTTTGGAACTCGATTGTATATATAACTGTAAGTAATTGTGAAAAATTTCCCATATTAAATCATATAAAGAATTAAATTGTTAAGAGCTAAATTATTTTATTTAATAGACATGTTAAAGAAAAATGCACAAATAAAATTACCTGCTTTGACTCTTCCAAAGACCTTGTTTACTCTAAGATCTCTTATCAAATTTTCCAACTTGACCTTGAATATTCTACAAAGTATGTCTGGTCGATCCTCTGGTTTCAAAGCTCTATGTTCAACAAAACGCACAATCTCTGGCCACTTAGGATTGCATGTAAATGTAATGAAAAGGTCAGGATAACCTGCCCACTTACAAATTGACATTGCGTCTTGATAATTTTGGACCATATATCGTGCACCACCAGTAAAAGAAGAGGGCAAAATCACACGTTTCCCTTGAGAAGAAGGGCTTGTTTCTCCTCTTAATATTGCTTCAGTCAATCCTCTATACATATCAGATCTCAAATCCTTTTGATGAGCTCGTATATAGGATAAACGCGAAGATTCAACCATGGTGTATGCATCAACTAAGAATTGCTGGAACAACCTTCTTGCCAATAAAATATTCGAAGACTCATATTCCCTTTCTTGCAATCTGTAAGAAAAGAACTCTCTCATTGTAATCTTCTTTCTTCGATTTGAAGGATTGGTATTCGAGTATCTTAGTGGGACGTCCTCTCGATATCCATCCTCGCCATACGGGAAAAGCAATGGATACTGAAGACCAAGATATGAAGCATTCAACTCATTTATTCGCTTCAGTTGCCCATTTTTAGTCTCAACTATTATATCCCTGTCGGCTGGAGATGTTTCAAAATCCCCAACTATTAATGCTGCAACTTCTGAGACGGATGGCAAATTATACCTTCTACCATCTTGTTCTCTCCTTCCAATGAGTCTCAGCCTTAGATCCGACGAAACATTATTGCGAATTGTGTCCCTCACCATTCGAAATGATTTCACCAACACATTGTGATCGTCAAGCATCAACTTCAAATCAGAAACAATCTCGGCATGAAGCTTGTTGATGTCAACATTATTGCTGAGGTACCAAAAATACAACACATTAATTTTAAGTATAAAACACTAATAAATTTGTTAATCGAAGAAAAAAACACATATAAGACTTACCAGACAGCTTGAATTCTATTCGACACTTCATTATCCGTGTCGTAAATATAGAGCTGGGCAAACTTCGGTGGGCAACCTTCGGGAGGCAATAAACTTCCTATCATGTGATAATTTTGACCATGCATCCGAAACACAGGAGGTCCCTTTCCTTTATTTATACTTGAATCGATCTTTCCACCCATGGATGTAAAAGAAAACATTGTATTGTATAGTCGAATGTTGTCAAGGAAATGTTTGCTTTTTCGACTTGAACCATTTAGTAAATTATTCAGGACCTGCGGAGGATTACGCATTTTCGGTAGCTCTACTTTTCCATGCATACAACACAAAGAGAACTTTGGCTTTGATGTATTATAATGTTTTCCAATTCTTTCCTCATACCAAAATGAAGCACCACAATATTCACAACTATATATTGGATCTCCAATATCCCAAAAATCTGCAAAAGTCTATATATGTAAGTGTAATGAATGGAGCCAAAATTTGATTACATATTGTAATAATTTCATAAGTTTAAATTTTTTGAAGCAACTATGTTAAGAAATCGAAGTTGAAAGTTATTTTATATTCACTTAAGGGTATAAGTAATTAATCGTATGTTGACGGTGTTGAAAATTGAAGACGTGATTTATTTAATATAACTAATTTATTACAATTAATAGTTTTGTAAAAGATTATAATTTTCTCAATGAACTATATTACACTACACTGTGTGACAATAAGTAAATTATCCAATTATTTATTTATTTCAATTTGACTAAAAATTACTTGCATTTATGATAAAATTGATCCGTGGATACATTTAGGTATTACCAAGTTTTATAATTTTACATATCAATTGTAGTAATTATAATAAAAATATTAGAAATTCAAATTTCACTATAAATAAACTTTATTGCAGTTAAAAGTATTAATGTTTGAGGGTACTAAATATTAGAACAATTGACATTATAGTCTGAGGAGGGATTTGACAAAATGTGTTATAACAGACATACTCAAAATGTTAAAAATTACCTGTAATAACAAATCAATTTAGGTTTTGTTTGTTAAAAGTTATATTGTTTAAATTAGTATCTTTTTTGACCTTTTGTAGATAAAATTTATGGTTGAAAATTGAGAGAGAAGATTTGTTAAAATATTTTTATTTTAAAATATGTTTTTTTTTTATATTTTAGAGGTAAAATGTATGTAAAATGAAGAGAGGAAATGTTTGTGGTTAAAAAGTGATTTGAGAATTTGTGTTGTTTAAAAACATATTTTTTAATACTTTGCCAAAATGAGGCTAAAATTTTATTTCGAGAACTGTGTAGCCTCCGTTCAGATATGTCAAATCAGATTTTTTTGGTTTTTTTTGTTATTTTTTAAGTAGATGAATGTTTAAAAATTGAAGAGAGAAAATATGTAGTGTTAAATATTTATTTGGGGAATTGTGTAGTTTAAAAAGTTGTTTATAAATTACAATTATTACATTATCGAAGTAAAAAATATGTTTACCAAAAAAAAAGTAGATACACGTGTCAACTATCCTACCTTGTTTTCGAGATTGGCCTTATCTTTTGGGTTAAAAATAGTCTGAATATTTCACATTTCTCTCAACCTTTCTAGACTCTTCGACCATATACAGAGACGCTCCTCCGTCTCCTCTGAAGACGGAGGTGTATTTCGCGTAAACATTTCTAGACTCTTCGACCATATACAGAGACGCTCCTCCGTCTCCTCTGAAGACGGAGGTGTATTTCGCGTAAACAGCAGGATTCCATCACAATCGGCCGACGATAAAAGGATTTGAACCTTCAAACTACGAAATCTAAACCTCCAAATCCTGATTCACGTCGCTAATCTGTTGGTTTCTCGAAAATCAACTACCGGTGCCCCACTTTTCGACGATCCGTGACTCAAAAAGGGCCGATATCAAAGAAACCACTGAGGTTTGTTTTGCTTAGGCTTTCTATATTATTTTCAGAAATTTATTCCATCTGAACCAGAAAAAATAAGCATTACCTTATTTCGTATGTACTAATACATGTTTTTTTTATGTTCCCTTGCTAGATCTCGACGATCCGTGACTCAAAAAGGGCCGATATCAAAGAAACCACTGAGGTTTGTTTTGCTTAGGCTTTCTATATTATTTTCAGAAATTTATTCCATCTGAACCAGAAAAAATAAGCATTACCTTATTTGGTGTGTACTAATACATGTTTTTTTTATGTTCCCTTGCTAGATCTACAATTCCTTGCGAGATCTGGTTCTTATTCGACCTGTACAGAGACGGTGAAAAAAATTTCGTGTTCCTTCTTCATTACTCCGTACAGAAGTTGAGCAAATATTTTCTATATGCTTGGGATTTTTTAAATTTTGTTTATTGCGTGTCCCTTGTTCATCACACCGTACAGATGTTAAGCTATTATTGTGTATATATATATATATATATATATATATATATATATATATATATACTTTCTTTTTTTTTTACATTTTTGTTTAAAGAATTATGTCCATTCTTGTCTTAATATGATAGTAGCCATACACTTTAAATATATTGATATATTTCGTTCATTTCTCATTGCAAGCCATGACAAACTTGCAAAGAATCATTGGAAACTGTTGTTGGTACAACACCGAGAATGTCAACACATAGAGGTGAGGGCACTGTATACAATTTTTAAAAACTGCCATAAGATTTTTAATTATAGTTCTGAGTTATACAAAATCTAACAGAGTTTTTCTGTTTTCTATGCCGAGATCTGAATTACCATGCTTGGGATGAAGCTACAAACAAAGAGAAACATAGAACGCATGTTTTTTTACTTGTCCTCATGGCCATTAAATTGGTTACATCTCCAGGTATATCATCTTTATCTAGTACATAATTATTTCCACATTATAATACGTTTATTTTAATCTGTTTTTTGTTTTCTGGAATGGAAAAACTTATCTGCTTCAAAACATATTTTAATTCACATTCCTTAAGTGATATAAGCATTATTTCAGTTAGAATATATAGGTTCTTAAAATCATTAAAAAATACCTCTATTCGACTGAATATCAGATTCCTCTTCCTCATTCTCATCTGCAAGAAAACCAAAATCTATGATACCATACTCATGAAAATCATAAGTCTTTGACAACATTTAATAAAGTCTTTGACAACTACCTATATCCCGTGCTTCCTGAGATATGATATCCTCTCCTACATTGAGAACAAAAGATTATAAATTTAAAGAATCTCTTTCATGTATGATAAAATTAAATTAAGTGTAATATTTAAAGTTTAATATTTTTCAACTCAAGAAACTTACCCTCGCTGAAATTTAAATCATTCTGTGGAAGAGCCGAATGTTCTAGCTGCTCTAAGATGGTTGTTTTTGATGTCAATTGAGACTCTACTTGAGTAAGACCATTACGTATAATGTGTTTTCCAGAAGACAATGCACGCAATCTTCCACAAGTCTTTCTTGGTTCTATACATTTACATGAGTCCCAAAATATAGTGACATAAGTTTGTGAGGTGAAAACATTATTACCATGAAGAAATTGGATGAATTGTTTTAAATTAATTAAAATTAACATTACACTCATATAAATATGTAAGCATACCACTTGTAACATTGCAAAATGACTCTGTTGATAGTATTGGAGAATCAAACTGGGTTGCTCTCTTTTCTGCACGTCAATAATAAACAGTTTGAACTGTTTGAAGAAAGTTAACAGCCACATGATATTTACATTTTTATAATTCTTTTAATGAAACAGGCCTACATTTCCAAACTACATTTCAATTGCCACTTCACAAGCCAAAAAAAATTATTTCGACATTCTTACCACTGTTCTTGTGAACCACAAGGTTTTCATCTATGGAGGAAATATATTCTGTGTTTGTATTTCCCTGGAAAACACCATTAAGTATTATTTGCCTTCCAGATCCCAAAACCTGCAATGCTCTATTTGCATTCCCGGTCCTGTTGTGATGTCGTCTCGTAGGGGAAACTGATAGAGTTTATAATTTTCAATATTAAAAAAAAATGCTAACCTATAATCCTTTTAAAAAATTAAAATGAAAATGAAAAAAAAAATTTCTTTAATAATGATAGTTACTTACAGTTTATAATATTGCTTAATGGTGTTCTTGAATAGTTAGTTGTGTTTGCATCACTATCTTGGTCATTTTGGATCTCAGCCGTATAATCTGAAACATTAAAAAAAAAAAAACCCAAACAAATTCTAAATATTTTGAATGACAGAGTATGTAGAAGCTGTAATCTGAAACATTAAAAAAAAAAACCCAAACAAATTCTAAATATTCTGAATGACAGAGTATGTAGAAGCTGATGCATGTTATGTTACGGTCAAAATCTGTAATAATCACTTTTACATTTACTACCTTTTTTCACTCATCCACAAACTGCTGCAAAATTTACAGAAGTACAATTGTAAACATAGTTGTTTAATCACTTGAAACATTTATGGAGTCTTTAAATCTCAGAATGAACAACATTTACTTCTTTATAAAACAACTCATGTAGAACATTTATTTCTTCTTCAAATCATATTTTGAAATCTCAGAATGACAAACATTTACTTCTTTATAAAACAACTCATGTAGAACATTTATTTCTTCTTCAAATCATGTAAAACACTTGTGTAGTCTTCAAATCATAGGGTGGCAGGAAATTTATTCAGCACTTCTAAGACATAAGTTAGGTCAAATAATAAATGAAAATAAAAGTATCTGTCTAACCTCCACTATGACACTGATGTACTCTTTGGCGTTTCACAGAAGTTGTATTCATCTGACTGAGTTCCCTCTTCCAGCTTCTTTAAAAATCTTCATTCATTGCTTTCTCAAAACATTTGCCTCCAAATGAGATAACAATGCTTATATCTGATTCTGATACATATATATGTGTAATGAAGGTTGTCTAATCATCAGTGCTGGAAGAGATCATTTAAAATCCAATTTACACGGTTAACTGCCTATAGATAATGGTTTGCTGACATATTATCTTATTTTACACTGCCAAATTACGGCAATTAAGACTGTCAGGTTTGACTGTCAGGTTTGTAGTTCTATTGCCTGCATTGAGACATGGGAGCCGCCTGCAAGTTGTAATAAAGTGAGCTGTGAGATCATTAAATGGTGATCTGATTGATATTCATGTAATATAATAATATAATAATATATAATAATATAATAATATAATATAATAATATATTAAATAATATAATAATAATTATATTATAATATATAATATAATATAATAAATATTAAATAATATTATAATAATATTTTTATATTATTATAAAATAAAATAAAAATATATATAATAAAAATGAGAAAAATATAATCGTAAATATTAAATTATAATTATAATAATCAAAATAATAATAATTATATTTATTATAAAAAATAAAATTTTAATATAAATATTAATATTAAATATTAATATACTAATTATAATAGTAATAATAATTATAATATTATGTCAATACAACATAATAAATCATATTAAATATAAAAATAATATTAAATTACAATAAAATATTTGCAGTATTATATATAATATAATGTAATATAATATAATTTATATTAAATAAAAAAATTATTTAAGATATAATATATTAATATATATAATATAATATTATTTATATTAAATATAATTTTTTTTAATTTAACATAGAATATTTTCATATAATATAATATAAATAATATAATATTATTATTATTTTTCTTCATTTCAGTCTGTACATGCATCTAATGTATACTATTTGCTGTGCATTGAGGATTTTGTTAAGCAAGAATGAACAACATAGATGCCTAGCAATGCGGATGGTTCAGCGTCGCAAAAGGTAATATAATATTACTTCTAATGTATACTATTTTTCCTCATTTCAGCTTGAACATGCTTCTAATGTATACTATTTGCTGTGATGTGTATGATTAATTTTAAAATCGATTTTTAAAATGTTTATAGTTCGATTGATTTTTAATATATAATGTTTCATGTGCAATGAGGATTCGTCGTCAGAAACAAAACAATGTCGCTGCCAATTGGTTAGATGATAAGAAATCTCACAAGGTAAATTACTTTCACAAACATAGATTATGAATTTTTCTTATCAGAAGTTGCACAATCACTCATTCTTTTTTAACTCCAAACATCTTCCATCATGCATGAAATATCATAAAAGGCCAATTCGAATTCGTAGAAAGAAAATGAAAACTCCAAATTCTTGATCATTTCAATGAAAATCATAGATGACACATCCAAATCAGCATCTACCACAAAAACAAAATACAACTGATTGTTAAGATAATTAATGTCCCAAAACATAGGTAGCATATTCAGTTCAATCCATCACCAGCACATTGCTACACAAAATTAGAATTTCCATTCAAGATTTCTCCTGTTTAATTACCCTCCTATACTTGTTCGTGGACATTTGTGTGGATGTGTTAACGTCCAACATTCGCTTAGGATTGGTACTGGTTTCGAGGTCGTCTAAGGAAATTGGCTTTTGATGTGACTTGATCGGCGTGCTAACCTCATTTTCAGAAGTACAATCCTATTCCAAAAACATGAATGGGATCAGTACTTGTTTAGAAGATTAGCTTCAAACTAATAAAGCCTATCGACATAGAGTTATACAAACATAAAATTACCCTTAAATCATCAGTGGCAATCTTGTCATTCTTCAAAAATAAATCAGAACCCTAATATAACAATAATAAATCAGAACCCTATAATATAACAATTATATTGATCGATAAAATTTTTTTAAAATGTTGTCTCACAGAGAATAATGATTTATGCAATTTAACCAAATATAAACAATGAAATTAATCTAACCAACCTGGCTTTCGACGTTTGGAATAGTAACGTACTTGGATATCAAAGCATCATCAAATGTTAACCTCATCACAGTGAATATATCGTTGCGTTGTTGGATGTTTTCATGCCTAATTTGAACTTTAAAAAGTATCTTTTTGTCAACCAATGCTTCGATTTCGTTTGGGTATGACAAATCTTCCGAACTCTGTTAGTGGTTCAAATCTCTAATGTCATATAATCATATATAGACGTCATTATGAAAGCCATAAAAATAATACGACTTACCTGAACCATATATTCATTTAGATTAGTAGCCGTCTGTCCAAGCAATTGTATGCACTCCCGATCCCACATCAGGAAAGATGCACTACCGGTCCCATCAATTACCCTTAATTGAATCTTATACCTTAATCAAACGAAATAAAAATGTTTGTGAAACTCATTTTATTCCACACAATTAAATTTAGGTAACACGAATATATCTCATATCATACCTAAGAATTCCATCAGCGCTGTTACTATCGCATTTCTCACAATGGAACCTGGTCCCCACAGGAATAACCTTTTTTGGACACTTCTTACATGATAGGTAACACCAATTTCGATCACTCTCAACAGCCACAATAGTAGCATAAACCCAACAATTACCAGCCTATTATAATATAATCCAAACAATAATTTTTCACAAAGTTACATAATCTCTACCATAAATGATTCTATTATACGTCACATAGTTTACTGAAAAAAATTAATAAAAATTACCTCAGTTGAATCCAACAGTTTTTCAATACTCTTCACCTCGCAACCACCACTCGATAAGTCATCTGACACATCATAAATAGAACTCGAAGAAATCTGACTTATCCGTTGAGTTAGACTTTCATTTCCTATCAACAGCCTTAAATAGATTTTCAACGCTATATTAATGCAAAGATAAAGAAAACAAACCATTATTGCATATTCATGCAATAGGATGACATACTTATCTCGAAATGCTTGAACTTCCTCGAGCTGGGCGTTCACGCATAATTTTGTCACATGGTATGTGTTACATATCGTGACCTCACCTGACATGATAGTATACATCAATAATATTAAGAATCATTGAAAACAAACTTTAGTTCCAGTTATGACATTGTTAAAGAGTAGACCTCTGAACTTTTTAGCTCGACACATCTGCAGTATTAAAATGGCCGGTCCTTCATTGTCGATATCGAGAATGTTGCTAACCTCATCAGCGTGCTCACCCCAAATGGTGCAGGACAACCGATTATTCCTACGCACAAGGATAGGTAAAAGTTAAAGGTCGATTAAATAAATAATATTTTCATATTGATGGACATACTCAGTATCTTGTAGCACAATATCAATCATCCTGGTAGTTCTCCCAGTTATTTCCTTTGACTTTACTGCATCCTTCCCAACTACTTCTCCAATTACATCTAAAATAATAATACATTTTTGATATTAATGAACATAAGAAATCAAACACAAATCTACATTCATTTAAATTTCCAAACAATACGACATTACATATTAAAAGTAAGCATTACCAATCAACTTGTTCTCATCTGTGTCAGAACACGACAACAAATCTCGAAACATAATAAAATCATAAATCTGGTATGGAAAGCTACTATCTTCAACTTCCTTGACACACGTCTTCATCATGAAATTGAGCTTGTATTTGTGATCCGAAGCTTTGTATTTCGAATTGTTGTATCCAATCACGAAGTCACGCATCAAATATAAGATGCCCTCGCGCAGTTTAGGTTTGAATGTCTTGATCAAGTTACGTTTCACCGACGCATGAATTCTAGTTCCCTAGATACATTACACATCAAATCATAATAAACATAGATTATATTCTATGAGAAATCCCCAAGCTAAAATAGTTTTATTAACTCTTTTTTGAAAAAACAATACAGTATTAACAATTTAATAATTCTGTCCAATGTGTATTTCTAATTACTGATGTATTAAAATATGATTATATTTTTGTTTAAAATGTACTGTGATTTTGTCCATTAATGCTTAGTTTATTGCTTAGTTCTAATAATTATTTTTTCCTTGAAGAAAATTTCGAAACTGGAATGAAAAATGGAAAAAGCTGTGATGGCTGGCTGCAGTCCGTTCAATGCAGATATTCGGAGAACAAAGCCCGCTACATATTGAAGTGGTCCCCAAATTGCAGAGGCTAACCGTTAAGAAGGTTCAAGTCTTTCTCGCCTATTTTATTCTGTTCATTTTATCCTTTTGATAGATAATTGGTTTTGAACTGATTTTGTGTAATTTAACATGCTACCATTTATATCTTTATTTGTGGGCTTGAGTTGGGTTTTTACACATCAAATCATAATAAACACAGATTATATTCTATGAGAAATCCCCAAGCTAAATTAGTTTTATTAACTCTTTTTTGAAAAAACAATACAGTATTAACAATTTAATAATTCTGTCCAATGTGTATTTCTAATTACTGATGTATTAAAATCTGATTATATTTCTGTTTAAAATGTACTGTGATTCTGTTAAAAATGTACTGTGATTCTGTCCATTAATGCTTAGTTTATTGCTTAGTTTTAATAATTATTTCTTCCTTGAAGAAAATTTCGAAACTGGAATGAAAAATGGAAAAAGCTGTGATGGCTGGCTGTAGTCCGTTCAATGCAGATATTCGGAGAACAAAGCCCGCTACATATTGAAGAGGTCCCCAAATTGCAGAGGCTAACCGTTAAGAAGGTTCAAGTCTTTCTCACCTATTTTATTCTGTTCATCTTATCCTTTTGATAGATAATTGGTTTTGAACTGATTTTGTGTAATTTAACATGCTACCATTTATATCTTTATTTGTGGGCTTGAGTTGGGTTTTTTAGCTTGGAAAATTGATAATTATTTCTTCCTTTGATTTTTGTATTTCTAATTACTGATGTATTAAAATCTGATTATATTTCTGTTAAAAATGTACTGTGATTCTGTTAAAAATGTACTGTGATTCTGTCCATTAATGCTTAGTTCTAATAATTATTTCTTCCTTTGATTTTTGATTCTTATGGTGAATATAACTACAGTTCTAATATGAGAACCCTTTTGTTATTTCTGGGTTTTTTAGCTTGGAAAATTGATAATTATTTCTTCCTTTGATTTTTGATTCATTGAGTGAATAACTACAGTTCTAATATGAGAACCCTTTTGTTATTACTGGGTTTTTAGCTTGGAATATTGATTTGTTGTTATTTGGAAATTTCATTGCTGAATTCGTAGCAGGTAGCTGGTTTTCTACAAATGATAGATCTTCAATATTATTTTCAATACATCATATTTTGAATAACTACAGTTATAATATGAGAACACTTTTGTTATTACAGGACTTACATTTCGGTCAATGAGGACCATTTCCAAGCTGTAAATGTCGTCGGACTTTCCAAACGCAGGATTATCCCAAAGTCGAACCACGCGGACCCGGAATGCCCACTCTGTTTTCGTAGGAACAATGTCTGCCAAGAGATCCAGGATGGGAGCCATAAATGCTGCAATTTTTTGATAAAAAAAACTGTATGAATATCGTGAACAGAAACAAAAAAGACTGATTGCAAATAGGAACATCAAGTGTAACAATAAGAACAGAATGTATAAAACTAAAAAAACTGTATGAATATCGTGAACAGAAACAAAAAAGACTGATTGCAAATAGGAACATCAAGTGTAACAATAAGAACAGAATATATAAAACTAAGCAAATACCTTCAGTTTTTTAGCTCTGATGCGTGTAAAGAAGGCACCAATTGAAGGTTGCTATCTTAAATAGACTGATTGCTTGTGGTGGTAACCCAAAAAAAAAAATCTGGTTGAAGTTATTATGGTCAGCCTCTATCTTCACGCCCACTATCTTTTGAAAAAAGACTGGTCAGCCTCTGCATTATTCAATATTTAAATTGGGTAAGATCCTATCTGTGGAAAATGCAAGACTTGTCATTTCATAGCTTTAAAAAGTGATGTCTCATCTCATTTATTTAATGCAAAGAGTCAGATTTTTGAACATTTTTGAACATTCAAAAGTAAAATGAGGGAGGGAATTCTCGGTTGTGGGGGGAAAAATGCTATCTTTGGAGGGAATCACTTGGAGGGAAAAGTTGAGCTACTAAGCTTCTTTATAATAATAATAAGATAAGATAAGATAAGATAAGATTAGTTTTATTCAACCACCCACCACATTAGGATGTCTTTACTGTTAGAATATTTTGTATATAGTGACGCCAAATAAATATATGAAATCCGTTCTGACAAATAGACGGAATAACGACACGAAAAACAAGAAGAAATGGACAACGTCGAGGCAAGTGTTGAACACTTTGTCCTTAAGTCAAATTTGCCCTGCAGAGGTGCCAAGGTTTATGGCAATCGACTCCCAAGATACGACGACTTCAACTTGTGTTTGTAGAACTCCAAAATACAAGCACAACGAACCAGAATTTCGGTTTATGTACTCCAAGATGAAATGAACAAGAAAAATCAAAATAATGCAACAAATATGCAAGAACTTGATTTAGGAGGAGATGAGATAATGATAATGTTATTGCATATCATTGATGTATTTTTGGACACCCCATGAGTCCTTTTTATAGAGCATGAAAGGTTGTGGACAAAGCGGTGGGAGCCAAACCATGCAACCCTTCCAAACATTGTAACTCTTCAAAAAGACACACCTTTTCTGGACAACCGTGCGACCGCACGCTTATAAGCCGTGCGACTGCACGGCTTTACGCCAAATAGAAACTTAATCGTTTTGACGTGTGATCGCACAGTATTACAACCGTGCGATCGCATGGGAAAAATTTTGACCATATTTTTGTCCTTTACCGTAATTTCTCATTAATCCGATATTGATTTCGAAATGCCAAACTAATTTTCCTAAACGTTTGTGCGCCCTAAAGCGGCGAAGTGGCAAACTAATTTTCCTAAACGGATTGGGCCAGGTTTGAGTATTTGGTCGAAGTCGACACAAAGTCACTTTAATCGGTTTTCAAATTTTAATCAATTTCTCGATTTATTAAACCAATATCCAACATTTACAAGTTGGCAGTTTTTATTATATCCTAAAAATAATTACTGATAAATTGCCTAGCAATCTAGTTGCTGAGAATGAACGCTTTGTAAGAATAATATGGCTCCCAATCAAAACTTGTAGAACTGCTGCCTGTCGGAGGATTTTATAGTGGAGATCCTCTCAAGGCTCAGTGTCAAAACCATTCTTTGGTTCAAGTCGGTGTATTCCGAATGATGCTCCTTGATCTCTTCCCCATTGTCGTCTCTCTGCACCTTAATCTCTCCATTTCATACCCGTCAAGGAACTCCATCCTTCTTTAGCACTGAATGAAAATACACTCTATATCCCTCGACTTTGTTTCCTTTTCCCAAATTGAAAACTTCGCCTCTATTTGGAAAATAAGAAAAAAACATATTTTTAAACAACACAATTCTTCAAATCACTTTTTAACACATACATTTTCTCTATCCATTTTTTCACCACATATTTTTCCTCGAAAACATAAAAAAACTTTTAGCAAACAAATGCTTCGATTCTGTGATAGACCAATCCTCCTGTTTTGAGCCTCAAATAACATGCTCAATCAATGGCTTGCTCTAAGTAATTGGGCACTCATTTGATAGCCCCTGCATATACCCTGTCACCAGAATGTTCAAGATAGCCCCACTTGGTAGAGGTCCACTTAATTAATCCATATGTTTTGGTTGGGATGCCATTGCTGATGATTACAAGGTAGTAAAGATAGGTTCTAATTTTGGAGCTCAAAAAATGAGAACATAGGCTAAGGTTTGGTATGCCAAATTAGATTCTTGGAAGTAGATTAAAATTGATGGCAATTTTATCCTTAACCGGACTATTTATAATGTGATGGTGAACAAATTTGCTAATTGGATTGTCAAAAATGAGTTCAAAACTTGTAATCTATATTCTATATAATATTAAACGCAACTGAGATTCTTTTCAGATTTGACTGGAAAAGACAATCTGAATTTTTATCCAGTAAAAAAATTTGTATTTATTTTTTTGGCAGTTGCCATAATTTCTGGGAGTTCTTTAGTCAGTAGGTTTTAAAATTAATTGACAGTTGCCTTTGAATGTACATGCATCAAAACACTATTTCCTAGAATTTTAATTTATTTTTAACACGCTTACTTGCAGCACACACTTGCACCCATTTCAAAATGCCAAATGCCTCTTGGATACAATCTTCAATCTGAAAAACTCGTTGAGGAATTCTTCCCTCAGATAATCCTCTCTTTTTATCACTTTCTTTAAGGCAGGTTTTCTTCTGTCTTCTACATTTCTTGATTTTTCATTTTTAATTTGCAATTCTTTTTTTGCCTTACTAGTTGCTGTAGCTATTAAGTTTACATGCTTTTTCGTTGGACTAGCATGGTCCACTAGCAACAAGTCACTAGAGCAAGCTTTTTCTCAATACGACGATGTCGTCGATTCCAAGATCATGAATGACCTCGAGACCCGAAGATTGAGGGGTTTCGAATTCTTCTTCACCTTCAAGGACGAGCAATCGATAAGAGATTCCATCGAGGGAGTGAATGGCCAAGATCTTGAAGATCGCTTAGTCCCATAGTAATGATGGCTGGGGTGGTGGCAGATTCCATGGTGGACACCGATAGGGAGGTTATGGCGGAGAAGGTGATGACGAAGGCTATGGTCGCCGTGAGGGAGGTTATGGCAGTGGCGTGGCTACGGAGGCGATGGTCGTGGTGGATACAGTGGTGGTGGCCGTGGCTACAGAGTGACAACAGTTCTGATGGAAACTAGAACTAAGTCCTTATGATTACAGTAAGTTGGTTTTCAATTATAATTTGTTAAGGTGTTTGGGAAATTGATCTGATCAAAGGGAATGGACCGGAATTTGAGCCCAATTACTTCAGTTAGCCTTTGGAGCCCAATTCACACTACCGGGTTGAAGCCTGTTTATCACCACCGCCTTATTTTAAGCCATTAGATATGATTGATGAATTTGAGCCGTCCATGTGTGATGAAAAAGGAAAGGAGACGTTCTGATTGCCATTCTTCTGATTCCAGACACTTCCTTTCACTTCAAACCCTAACTCTCTCTCTCTCTCTGTAAAAGGCGATTCTTCATCGCCTCATTTGATCTTCGGGATTTCTTCACTCTTCTTCCAGAAAAATACAGAATTAGCTTGTAATCTCTTAGTGGTTGTGATTGATACTGATTTGTGTTAATCAGTATACATTTTTATTGAGTTTTGGCAGAGTTTTCTGCAACTCAGTTGTTCTTTGTGGTTCTTTGTGCGAGTTCTGTGTTTTCTGGAAGTTTTGTATGATTTTTGGGTTTGGATTCTGTTTCTATAATTTTTACGGTTTTGAATAAAGTTTGTTTGATTCTTTGTGGTTAACTTTTGTTCATGTTCTTTGTGGTTTGATCTTGAGCCTTTAATTCTTATAGTGGTATCAGAGCCTTAGGGTTCTTTGAAAAATCTGTGGATTTGACTCAGATCCAGATTTTTCTTGGTTGGATCTAGGGTTTTCTGGAAACGAATCTTCTTTTCTTCAAACGATTTTAGGGTTTTCTGAACTGAGTAAAATTTTAAGAAATTTTTACTTTCTTAAGTTATTTTTCAAACCCTAACTGTAAATCGCTTTTGGCTTCTGAAAATATTTTAAAATTTTTCAGATTCTAGATTTTTTAAGATTTTTACATAAAATCTTTTAAACTTCGTGGATTCTGTTCTTTTGAAACCTATTTTAAAATTAGGGTTTCTGAATTTTAGTGTATCTGGATCTTATTTCTGAGGATCTTGAAACACGGAATATTTTTTTTTATAAAATATTCTGGTTACATATAAAGATCCTACATTGATCTTAGTGGTTAATTCTTCGTGGTGGATACTGGTGATATTTCTTAGTGGCTGATCCTTCGTGGTGGATACTGGTATTATTGTTTTGTGACCCTGAATTTCTGGGATTCTGATTCTTTGTGGAAGCTACTATAGCTTAATAATTTTTGCTAATCAGGTGACATCTTTTAATTACTGCAATTTATACTGTAAATTTGTTTTTCAAATTTCATGTTCTCTCCCAAATCTCTCCGTTGAAGCCTATAACTAGGACCCCTATCTTACCTTTGTCTAGGATTTCATTGAGAATCCGGGAATCTGAGGGAGCGTGGGAATATCCAGTATAGGTTGAGGGATATACTGGAAGAACATCTTTTTTTTTCAGTATATTGTTCTGTGTAATTTCTTGATTGAGTAATTAATTTGTTTAATTGTGAGCACCTTGATTACTTTGTTTACTGATTACTGTGTTCAGAACATTTGTGAATTTTCTTGAATATAAATTCTTGACTTTGTGTCATTGTCTTACTTTGTGACTGTGACCTGTATTATTGTTTTCTGCCTGATTACTTGTTCTTTGAACTACTAAAGCTCCATAACTTGAAATATTTTCAAAATCTTGGTCATTATTTCAATAGCTACTGTTAAGGTAGATGTTGAAATATGGAATGGTAAAGGGGATTTCAACCTCTGGAGCCAAAAAATGCGAGCTTTACTACTTCAAATGAAATGTGCTAAGGCGATTGATAAATCCTGGCCCCTTGATACCCTCAGGATAAAGAACTTGAAATGGATGAAACTGCATGGAGTACTTTATTTTTACACTTATCTGATAATGTCATTAGACAAGTAGGTAAGACTAAAACAACAATGGAATTGTGGGATAGATTGGAAGAAATATATGATACTGTGTCCTTGCCTGATAAGTGTTTTCTGTGGAAATAGTACATCTCTTTTAAATTTGATCCATCTAAGGATGTAGAAAAGAACATGAGTAGGTTTAATAAAATCACACAAAGTCTGTTAAACTGTGATGAAAAACTTACTGATGAACAAAAGGTTTTTTAATTTGCAATTTTTTTTTTTTTTTTTTTTTTTTGCCTTACTAGTTGCAGTAGCTATTAAGTTTACATGCTTTGTCGTTGGACTAGCATGGTCCACTAGCAACAAGTCACTAGAGCAAGCTTTTTCTCAATACGGCGATGTCGTCGATTCCAAGATCATGAATGACCTCGAGACCCAAAGATTGAGGGGTTTCGAATTCTTCACCTTCAAGGACGAGCAATCGATAAGAGATTCCATCGAGGGAGTGAATGGCCAAGATCTTGAAGATCGCTTAGTCCCATAGTAACAATGGCTGGGGTGGTGGCAGATTCCGTGGTGGACACCGATAAGGAGGTTATGGCGGAGAAGGTGATGACGAAGGCTATGGTCGCCGTGAGGGAGGTTATGGTAGTGGCGTGGCTACGGAGGCGATGGTCGTGGTGGATACAGTGGTGGTGGTCGTGGCTACAGAGTGACGACAGTTCTGATGGAAACTAGAACTAAGTCCTTATGATTACAGTAAGTTGGTTTTCAATTATAATTTGTTAAGGTTTATAGTTTCTTTATTGAGATCTTCATTGCGGTTTTACTTTATCTCTGTATTAGTAGATATTTATAAGAGTTCCCTGGAATGAAATAAATTTAGGTTTTATGGGGGAAAATGATAATCATCTCTTTTCCATCTACTACAAAATTTGTTATTTTTCTTGCTGGGATTTATTAATTGCACAGTTTAAATTTTTTCAACTTTTAACAGGGAAATATGAATATATGGATGTGATGATTGAAAGGGATAGTTTTATAATTGACATTGATTTTTTTATCAGAATTTGAAATCACAAGATCCACCAAAGCATACAAATCAATTCTCCAAATACTACCTAACATATTTGTTGGTAAATCTGATTGCCTTGAAAAGATCATTAATGTTGTATCAGATGTAGCCAAACGGTGTTTGAAGAAGAAGGGCATGCCATTTCCACCTTGCCCGACTATGTTAAGGCCAAATGACTCTATTCTTACACCCGAACCACCATAAGAGTAATTTGTGAGGAAGGGAAGAATCTAATTACTACAGAAACTAGTTCTCCTAGCTAATTCTTAAGTTGATATTCGTGGAAAAATATTCGCTTAACAAAACTAACGACAATGGAACTAAAAATGATTGTACCAACAGTTGGATGACGATGACAAAAACATGACTCCATTGATGAAACCATTGGACATTAGGACAAGGAGTTTGCATAAAGGAGTAAAGATGGTTACTGGTTTAGCTTCTATAATTGAAGATTATATACCATGAAAACCTTGATGTTATTTTATTTTTACTTTTAGAGAGTAAAATGTACTGGTAGGCTAATCATTTCATTCTCCTTTTATTGTAAGGGTGTTGAATTGTTGTTACTACTAAATATCATCAATATAATAATAATAATAATAATAATAATAATAATAATAATAATAATAATAATAATAATAATAATAATAATAATAATAATAATAATAATAATAATAATCAAGTAAAGATCTGCTTGGTAAAATTTAGGTTTATCAAAAAATTTGCTTTTGATGATTTCTTTTATCTTTCATCATCTCTCTGATTATCATATTCCTTTCAAATGCGTCCCAACACTTGTGCATCCATGATGCTTGTACACTTGAATCTCATTAATAATTAGAGAATTAAAATAGGGAAAAGGTGAATGTTTGACATTCAAATTTATTACGTGAAATCTACGTTTAAAATTGACAATAATCTTTAAAGATGTATCTATTCCTTAAAAAACCAGTGTTTAGCAATTGTATGTAGTAGTGTTGAGAGTTACAAACCGTGCTGGTCTGAAGATATTGATATGGGAAGTCAACAAATGTGATGACAAATATTGTGTATAATGAAGTTTTCTAAAATTTGTAATACTCTTGATAATATAATGCTTATTATTATTATTATTTAAATTGACACTAGATTTTCGTAAATTTTTCTTCTTCTTTTTTCTCAATTGTACTTTTTCTATAATTTAGTATTTGTTAACGGAATATTTCCGTGCATCACACTAGTGTGAAGCTAGTTTCACAATAAAGTAATAAGTGATTTATGTACGATTTCTAGGAAGTAAAGTTTGGAACAAGAATTTTATACCCAACAATAAATCCATTTTTGGACAAATAATTTTTTATATCATCATGCTCAGGTAATCTCGTGTTGCCACATCTACTGCATGAACACTTCATCGTGTTGCCGCCAATACTCGATTGGGAAAATGCATATTTAACAAGTCTTCAGAAAGAAACCCGTCAACTAAGCTTGCATACATCTAGATACGATCAACTTCCATATGGAAACTTGTAAATGAGATAAAGAGTTATCATATTTAACAATAATAATAATAATAATAATAATAATAATAATAATAATAATAATAATAATAATAATAATAATAATAATAATAATAACTCACTTCATACACTACCTTCGATACTTACATGTCATATTAATATAATAAAAAATATGTAAACAGATAATTCAATTTATAAATCACATAATAAATTTAAAATGCACAAATATACTAAATAAAACAAAAACATACTAATTATAATATATATATATATATATATACACACACACAAAATAAATCCAATTATATAATATAAAGTTTTGATCTCCTAAGCATCGTGCTTAGATTATGCTAAGCACTGTGCTTTGGTGGCAATACATGTGTGTATGCAATTTAATATCTTAGGGGGTGTCTGTGTGTATATAATTGATCTACTAAGCAACATGCTTAGCATATCCTAAGCATCATGCTTAGAGTAGAAATCAAAACTTAATTAAGGGACCACCAATTAAAATAAATGAATATAATTCCAACAACCCTTAAAAAAAAGCAGTCATCTCCTCCTCATTCCAACTCCTTCAACTCGTCTCCTCCTCCACTGCAAATCCTTGAAAGCTCCAAAGGTTCTCCCCACATCGTCTTCCAAGAACATGCCCTAAATAACAAAAGTTGATTAATCTATACTTCTTTGTATCCATTCAGTTCTTTTCGAGACCTTTTTATCAATTTTCTTCCCTTTCTCCAACTGATTTTTTCCCAGGAAAATTTTGAGAAAACGAGTGCAATCAAATAGATCAAAGAAGATGTGACTTTAGTCCAAATATTCACACCACGAGTTGTTGAGGAACACAAGCCTGAAGTTAGACAAGAGTTTGAAACAATTGAACATGCTTATGAGTTTTATAATGCATATGCAAGAGAAGCTGGATTTAGTGCTAGATTGTTTAGCAGTAAGAAGAGGCCATACATGAATGAACTTATTTGGAAACAATTGGTTTGTTACAAAGAAGGAGAGAAAGACGATACATATCCTCAAAGAAAGTATAAGCATGCAGTTGAACAGACAGGAGAAAGACATCGTAGGGATCATTCGGGTGGGTTTTAAGGCTAAATTAACTGTGACCAAGCCAAAATCATCTATAAATTGGAATGTTAGTAGCTTCGTGGAATCCCATAATCCCACCAAAGTTCATTTACTAAGATCTCATCGACAAGTTTCAAATCTGATCTGAGTGATTGATAACCAAAATTTTAATTCTTTTGTCAAAATGCAAACTAATTTAAATATTGTTTCAAGTTGCCATTTCATTTTCTTTCTGGGTTTTTTAGTTCATGATCTACTTCATGTCTTCTAAATATTAATAGTTCAACGCCAATTTGACATTCAATCCTCCTTTTTGACATGGTTCCAGATATTAAACTTGAGCCATGGTTTGGATCGCAATATGTTGAGGAAGACATTCCTCGTGCTTCGATGCAATTGTGGAAAGATTCTCCCATAATTGATTCCTCTTTACAATTGTAATCAAAGAACAATCTTATTCAAAGTGATCTTTCCATACGTGCTGACAAGGAATCTTGTGAGTCTCCAGAGATATCAAGTCCAACACGTATACTTGATGAACCTTTGATGACATGGTGTTACCAGCTTGACAAGACAACTAAACTTCCCCTTGCTAATATAAGATTATACATTACATTAAATCGAGGATGTAGTAGTTTGAGAAATGTTTTGTTGACTGAATTATTTACACTACTTCTGAAAAATGAGCTTAGTGAAATAATTTATAAGGTCAGTTTCTCTCTAATGATTTTGTGTTACTATTGAATTTCATCTACACTTGATTCCGATCCATCGTACCTTTCTAATTATTTATTTGCACACAAAATAACCTAATTATTTTGATGGCAGGCCACCCTGGCAGAATTAAAATCTTCTATTTCTCTTCGTCATGACCAGTTGGTGCTAAAGGTTTATGGTTTCATTGAGAAGCTTCCAGTCCTCTTGTCAGAAGTTTGCGCAATTATCAAATCATTTTCGCCAAAAGATGATCGTTTCAGGGTATGTAAGCATATTCCCTTAAAATGAAAGAAATGCATTTATCCTTTTTAGTTGTCTCAAGTGATAAATGGAAGATATCAAAATTACATTTTAAAAAATGTGAAGTTTATAAGATTATCCTGGTTTAGGAGTTGAAATTAGATAAATTACGATAAAAAAGATGGTTAATTTTCATTACGTGCATATTGAGAAGTTACTTTTCTTTTGAGAAGATGCATAGTTGTAGTCTTCATTGGTTTTTTATTTCTCCATTTTCTTCTTTTTTCTTCATATTAAACTTGTTCAATTGTTGTTTTCATCCGAGTTCTGATGTGTAGAAATAGAGTTTTGTAAGTACAGTAGTTTTATAAATCTTTCCTGCAAAGTTAGTACTTAGAAACTCAATCATGTGATTGTGTGCACATGGTAAACAACACATGAAAGTTTATGCAAATCTTCATGAATGCAATCACTCTTAGCAACTTTTACTTGATTTTCATTTTAGTAATTTTACTATTTTTATATGTGAAAAATTATTGCAAATTGTCTTTTTTGAGTTTGTTCCATGCATTGATGATCAGTTTTGATAGGCTATTAAAGAAGATCTCAAGAGAAATTTAAAGAATACCAACATGATGCCATTAAATATTTGTTGTTACTCTATAAAGCGAGTATTACATCAGGGCTTCTGGAGTGTAGATAAGAAACGTCACATGTTAAGCGATTTGTCTCTTGCTGATTTAAAAGCTTTTATTCCAGAGCTTTTTTCCCAGGTTTGAAACTCATATTCACATTTTGAGACATCAAATTATTTTCTTAGTTTAGCGATTTAATTTTATTACCAGGATATAATATACATCATAAGTAGGAGATTTTTATTCTAATTACTCGTTTGCTCTATTTTGTTGTTCTCTTTTCCATATAGTTTTCATCTAATTATAGAGAGATTTCTGGAACTAATTTTTTCCATTTTAAATCATTACATATGATTCCCCACAATAATATTTTTCAATGTATTCATTTATATCGTTAATTAGTCTAGAGAACATATCCTTAAGTATACAACTAGCATTTCTTTCTAGTTTAGATAATAATTACTTAATTAATCCACAGAAGGATTTGTTACAATGCTCTTATTAAACCAGGAGGCAGGTAGAGTTGAGATAATAATTACTTAATTAATAAATCGTTGGATTAGTTTAACAGTGTCAACATTTATGTGAGCATGAACTTGTATGTATGTTGTTTTAGGTGTGAGTTGAAAAGGTGCAAATTCTCAACTTCAATGTTGAAACTGATACAGAAGAATCCTCGTTAATTTTGCCTACTTGAAGTTGGGTATTCTGGAAATTTATTAACAATCATAGAAAGGAATAATATTCTTATTCTGCAATTGCATATAGAGTGATTTGAACGTACGTTAACACTAAATCTTTTTGTTTGCCAGAAAATAGCCATGTCCTGTGGACTCTCAAGCGCCCATATACTCATCATGTTTTGGGCTTATACATTTCCGATGTTAAGCATAAAAATCTAAAATGTTAATGCTTCGATAGTTTGACAATTTTATGAGTTCAGTGCTAGTATCCAAGTCCATAAAAACTCACGGATTTCTCTCTTCTCCAGCAAGTCAAAAGTAGTTGAATAAATTTTAATTCAATAATATAATATTAAGTGATTGGAAACTCTATATAATGAATTTTTCTATTTAAATTACAGTCCAATCGGGAGGGTTTTATAGAGTCTTTTTTAGTAGCTTACATGCAGTACTATCTATATAATCAGGTTTAATTTTTTTCTCATCACTTTGCATTTAATGTCACTTGATTTCATGCAGTTGTATATTGAGGGCCATTGCCATGGAAACTTGTTGGAAAAGGATGCTTTGGACATATCAAATATATTTAGAAGTAATTTCCCCGTGCCATCATTGCCAATTGAGATGAGACATAAGGAGCTTGTGGTGTGTCTTTCTCCAAGTGCTAACCTAGTTAGAGATGTCAGGGTGAAACAAGCTTTTTTTGATTGGCTCAGGTAATATTCAGTTCGAACTAAATTATACTAGATCATAAATAGGAACACTAAAAACGGCATCTCATGCGTTCATCCCCCAAAAATAATGTGTAATCATGATTTCATTGTTGTTAAAAATAGGACAAAAGAGCAGCTTGGCTATATTGTTGAGTGTATTGCATGGGTAACATATGGCATATTGGGGTTCTGTTTCTTTGTTCAATCTTCTGAATTCAATCCGATGTACCTACAAGAGAGGATTGTCAACTTCATAAACGGCCTAGAAGATAAGTTGGTTAGTTTGGAATCTTTTTTTAATGCGTTCGAGTCTTGATAGTTCTGTGTTCTTCACTAATAGCAGCCAGCATTTGGTTAGCTTCTTACTTGTGACTAGCGTGAATTGTGCATTGTATGAATTTGTCATAATTTGAGGAATATTCTTATTCTGCATTGAAATATTAGGTATTGTCGTATTGACATTGATTCTCATTGTTGATGATACTTGGTGATAGATGTTAGTTAAGTGATTGACATATGTTCAACGAATTTGGCTTCGCAAAAAATATACATTAAAACTTTCCCTTTACCCCCTCAAAAGAAAAGGAACACAAAACACAAATAGGAAAATAATTGATGAAAAGAATAACTAGAATATGTTTTTTTAGTGAGTCTTGCCTACAATGCCTTCTCCGTTTGACTGTTGAGATCATAGCGTACTTATAACCACTTTGTCTAGAGTGTTCTACTTTTTTCATTTCTTATTTACAATGTAATTGGGTAATGTTGTTTTTTGAAAAAGATGAGTTTTTTTATATATGCTTCCTTGCCTTAAAAAAAAATAAAAATAAATAAATATCATTATGCAGTATGGAATGAAGATTAAATTGTTTGAGAATTATAAAAGCGGGTTGATGAGCTCATTTCTTGATATGGAGCAACGTTTTTTTGTTGGAGAAAACGATGTTGTGGGCCAAAGAGTTGGTAATAGGTAATGGATTGCTTTGTATATTTTATGTTATATAGTGAATTGGAACCTCTTTTTTGATCTGCCTCTTAACCTTTGATCAACTTGCCTTCCAGTTGTAAGTTAAATCCTGACCTGATTCCAATGGAAGAAGCGGCAGAGGGTTTCCAGAAGACACATATTATTGAGTGGTATAATTCTTATCTCAGGAAATCCTCTCCAAAGTGTAGGAGAATTGCAATTCGAGTGTGGGGTTACAAGGACTGGAAAACTATAGATCCACAACCATCGTCTTCACAAGTAATTGAAGACGTTGAAGCTTTCATAAAGGAGTCCAACTTCTATCTAGGTTTTTGTTGCGCAACAGATCCCGATTTTGCTTCAGACCATGAATTCTAACATTTATCCAGTTTTTTGTTCCATTTCTGATGTATTGTGGTGTCCAAGTGCTACTCTGCTGTTCTACCATGGAAATGGAATTTGATGCAGTATATTTAGTCATTCGTGGTTATTTTGCTGGTGTACTACATTCTCAATCATGGCATATATTTGCAGCTGTCTGGTGCAACGGTGTTTATTTTTACTGGTGGTCCATTTGTGTATTGTCCTCTGGTTCACTGGTGTATATTTTGTGATGGTGTCTATTTTGTCATGGTATATAATATATATTAATCGACTGCTTCTCAATGCAACTAGGATACATGTACATGTCATTGATGTACTGAGTTGGGTTCAACTGAAATTTGATGCTTTCGGGAGTATCTGAGTTGGTCCTCCTTTCAAGAGTATCTGAGTATGTTCTTCAGTTAAATTCAGTTTTTAGATTCAAAGAAAGTGCAGAATTAAGATCTTGAAATTGGGTGGACGTTGCAATAATATCTTCACAATTCCCTCTATTAGTTGCCCAATTAATCCCAAACCTTGAGCATCCAAAGGCCGAATGGGAGTAGTCCTATCAAGCAAAGTCACGCGCCAAATTCTAAATTGCAGCTGCTTTGCGCACCAAGTCCTTTGGTTTCTTACGGATCAATTTAAGGAAAACTGAATTGAACTCACACCAATAAACCGATAATTTCATTTCAAGATCAATTTGAGAAATCAGATAACTGGTTTTTACAAGAAAATGTGAGATTTGAAGCAAAAGAAAAGAGCCCAGATAATAATAATAAAATAATAATAATAATTGCATACTTGAACATTGATTTCAGGAAATCACGACGCGACCCCTTACCATACCATAAATGGCCAAAACGCTCATGAAGCAAAACACTAAACAAATTTTCGTGACTGGGTTTGTGTCTCTCAATTCTCAAGTGTGTATTATATTGGCTAGTGACTTTTTGCGAGATCATGGTATTTTTGAAATGACCAGAAAAATAAGTAGAGAGAGAATGAAATTTATGTATTCTTCGTTTTCGCATCCGAGTCCTTCATCTTGAGCACTAATTTCGTCATCTCCATTTGGAAATTTTTGATTCACTTAAAAATTCTTCTAGTAGAGTGCTGGTATATAAAATAGATTAAATAATACCTGGACGTAACATCGACGTACATATTGTGACATGTTGTGCTAAATATATGTAATCGAAAGTGTATGGTATAAACAAGTAATATATTGAATTATTTAAGTCTAAATTATCGTCCCACGAGAATTGTACTATTTGCTTTATTTGAATAAACAACCAAGTTAGAAAAATATGATTATGAAACTTAAAAGAAACAATTTTAACTAAAATAAATCAATTGATCAAGCAAATATAAATAACAAAGATTATCACATATGGGATGAATGTTATAACGAACAAATTCAACATATCACTATTATCACTATCACTAATAACTAATATACAAAAGTATGGATGTGGGTGAAACTTTTAATTGATAATAATGTCCCCACATCTAATTTGCTTATGTCTATAATACCCATAATTAAAAAAGGAATCCATATAAATCAATGTTTTGTGACTTTTCAAATTGACTTTAATTTAATTAAACAATAAAATAAATTTCTAATGTAAAATTCTTATATTCACTGATATAACTTATAAAACATGTTTATTGATAACTTTTTTCAATATTTTACTACATTATAATTCAACATATATGTTTACAGTTCAATCATTACGACATTAAATCAACTCAAATTTGTACTATTAATCATATTTAATGCTTAAGAACAAGATATACTTTTCGAATGATAAATTGACATTGAAAGTTTATATTCTTAGTTGATCTGACTTCCTTTTTTTGTTATTGACTCAATAACTCAATTAAATATAGACGTTATAATTTTTATCTAATACTAGATTTTAGTAATATTATAGTTGAATGAAGATAATCTCACAAAACTAATAACTTTTTGAATAATCAAAACAAAAATTAAAGTGATTTATTTATTTGGATGCTAACATGAGAGATTGAGAGTTACTTTAAAAGAAAGATAAATTCGTAAATTATTAAAAATATATTTATAGATAAATAAGTATTCAATATTCACTTATATGATGAACGAAGTTAAATGAAACCCCTATGTTGAGAAGAAAAAAGAATTTATATTTATAGTTGAAACGTATTTTCAACCCCTTCTCAAACTTTTGCTCACTATAGACATTTTTTTTATTTTTATAAAATGTTCTGATGCACAAATAATTAAGTAGGAAAACCTGAAAAATACCGATTATAAATATACTCACAAATTAATAAATATATAAGTAAATGCGCAATTTTCTTTTAAATAATTATTTCACCATTAAAATTAAAATTACTAATATTAGTTAATTTGACACAAGCATGAGAGTTAAATAATTTTAATAATTTTCTTTTTATAATTTCATTATATAGAAAACACAAAGTATCAGTTATTTTATTGAGTAAATAAGACGTACAAAGCACGTGGAGAAAACTAGTAAAATTAAACATGCTCAATTCAAATTTTGGAATTATATTGTGTTATTGGTTTAATTATCCAATCTAATATATTAACTATGTGTCTTTATCAAGATCAAGTTAAACTATTCTCCAAAATAAATCAAAATTTCTCAAATTTCAATTTAATATGAAAATTGTATGTTTTCCCAGTGAAGACGAAATGTGAAACCTTTGGTAGCAAATACCTATTGCTGCTTTACTGGCTACAACTTAGTTGTGGCAATGGCTATCAGTAAAATCTCATAATTTAAACTAAAGGTCTTCAAAAACTGGGCAAGTCGATTCAAGAACTGGCTAGTGGTGGTGACTTGCCGGTGGTCGTGGAGGTCGATAGATGGTGGTGGTTGGCGGGGCAGGGCGGGGAGGGGAGGGGTGGGGAATATGAAGAATTGGTTGGTTGGGTGGGTTGGGTTAGGTTAGGTTGGGTGGGTGGGTTGGGGTAGAGGTTGGGGTCATTTTTGTAATGAGTAATTATATTGACATCTCTAATTTTGTTAAACACACCACATTATATATACACATTTATTAAAAAAATTTTATAATTACATCATATTCCTTTTTACAAATATAATCTTCCACTAAATAAAATGAAAATAGGATTTGAAGTTGTCCTAAGTGATCAAGATGCTCAAGTGTCCACTACTTCGTTTAGGGTTCGAATCCAACAGTACCCCTCCCTTTATTTCCCCCACTCCCATTTGCTCCCTCTTGTGCAATAAAAATAAAATGAAATGAAATGAAAATCAAACATGGTACACCACCCATTAAACCATGTGCGTGGGTGAGAGAGAGAGAGAGAGAGAGAGAGAGTAAATAACAAGGATGGCTATGGTAATAAGGGACGATGACTTAGGTGGTGAGGATGCTCAAATGTTCCTTACTTTGTTCAGGGTTCGAATCCTATCTCGCTCCCCTTTGCTCCCCCTTGTGTAATAAAATAAAATAAAGTGAAATGAAAATTAAACATGATATACCACCCGTTAAACCACAATCATACCCCTTTATTCCATCTTCAGACACTCTACCTCCACCCCCACTCCCACCCCAACTCAAACCCCTCTAAGCCTTCTTCAATTCAAGTAAAAAACAAGTATGATTTGTTACAGAGAGAAATGACACAATGTGTGTGTGTGTGTGTGAGAGAGAGATAGAGAGAGAGAGAGAGAGAGAGAGAGAGAGAGAGAACGAAGCGCGAAAATAATGTCGAAAAGTTTCGAACCCAGGTTTGTTTGTGGACGGAGGAATCTTGACCCAAACTTCAAGACGCGGAATTGATGATGTAGTAAAAAGAACCAAGATTTGCGAAACGCTACAAGGACTTGTCCAGTTTCCTTGATAAGTTTCTGATTTTTTGAACGCCACAAAGATTGTCAATTTTTTATAAGTTCAGGTTGAACGTCACAAGATGATTAATTTTGATAAGTTCTAAGAAAATAAAAGGAGTCCACCTTTTAAAAGAGTAAAAACTCAAAACTGTTTATTATCAATCAAAGCCTAATTTATTACAATCAATAAAATGACATAAATAAGGAAAATGACCTAAACTAGGTCTAACCACAAAAGGGCTCAAAACCCTAACATACTAATTAAAAAAAGGGGAAAACAACATAAAAAGTGAAAACCCTAATTTTTAAACCGCGCAACCGTGAGCTTGAAATGTTCATGGCCGTGAAATTTGACTTATGGCTGTAAGTGTGTTGCGGCATCAAATACGTGTTGCTTGATTTACGACCGTGAATGCACTGGTTACGACCGTAAATGACCTTCTGCTTCCCTTTATCTTGGTTTCCGACAGCAAACGACTGTAAACCTTCTTCAATCATTCCATGTTCAATCTTTGAAGCTCTTCGAACATGCTTATAGCTCTGTTTGACTTGAATTGTAGATTTTTTCTGTCAAGTCTGCCATGATTGATTTTCATCACAGAGAGAGAGAGAGAGTAACAAGGGTGACTATGGTAGGTTTCCAATAAATTTGATACTTTATCAATGTGAACTTTTATTAGCAAATAGAAGGACAATTTCGCAATACTAAAAGCTAAACAATGATGCCAATGATGAATGATGCCAAAGCATCATCAATGGTACTTCCGAGTTTAAGAGGGTTTTTTTTTTTCTCATATAAAAAGAGTATCTTGTGAAATTTTAAAAACAAGAGTATATTCTTCATCATTTAGTATTTCCTCATAAGCAATTATTATTCATCCTTTTCTGCATTTTTTAAAGACTTCCCGTTATTTTGTAGGAATAAAAGAATGACAGAAAACTATATGCAATAATAGATGAAGCGTCATATAGAGAGTGTATTTAACACTTCAAAAATAGGTATTAAAAAAATAGCTAAAACATAAGTTTATTGAAGATGCTACAAGAGATATAATTAGGAACGGTTATTCTTGTAAAGAATTTGTGGAAATATGCGGGTTGTTTCTTCCATCAAAATGCTCATTGTTAATAATATTGTAGAATTTTGTTATAACGGTTGGAACAAATTGACTTTTGATAAAAAAAAAATGTAAACATTCTCAATATGCTTGATATATTTATACATCAAAGTCTTACTAAAACAATGATAAAACTTAGGGGTCTCCTCCACCAAGGTCACCAGAGCCACCACATGAAGTTGCAATGGCGAGCTCACCTCTGTGCAATGAAGCATCAACTGCAGGTTCACCGTCGTGTAATAGGCGAGGCAATGACAATCTAGCTAGCACCACCATTTTGACCACCACCATAATTATCTCATCAGCAACACTTGCACCATTGTCGCCGCACCACCACCAACTCTGTAGCGACCGAGAATTTTTACGCAATTTAATAATTATTTCAAAGTTTCGAAAAACGTGTCACTACGATCTCACCCATTTTTACGTTAACGTCGCGACGCGTTCGTCTAACCAAGTCGAGAAATATCGAGTCAATTCGATTTTTTATTTAAATTCCGAATTTCCAAAATTTTATTTATTTATTTAAATTATTATTCTCAAAATCATTTTAAATTTCAAAATTTCATATATCTCATTTTATCAGTTTCATTCTCCCGACCCAGTTGTTTTCACGCGCGAATTTTTCTCGAACTACATGCTATGCTTGTCTACATTTTCACACTACCAACTTCCACCTATCAAATCAATCCAATCTCACACCCTACCTCTACATTATCAACCTCTCCAAATCTTCACACTTCACCAACTTCACCCACTCTATTCTTCAACCCTCTCTCACACTTTCTACCCTCTGTGTCCCAGCATCCCCCAACTCCATTGCAGCCACCAACCTCCCTCTCAATCAGCACCACCAGAAATCATCACCAACGCAACCATCACGCTACTCACAGAACCATGATCGCACCACCACCGCCTACTGCATAATCCAGTCAAGCACCACAGCCCTCCTCCATCACCGGACACCACCAATCCACTGTCCAAGTTCCAGTCAGCTACTGCCACCAAAATTTCGAACCAACACCACTGCTCTTTCACCGTCAGAATCACCACCACCGTTCTCATCACCATGCCCAAACCAAAACTACAACTGCCACCACCAATGCAGCCACCACCAACCTCCCTCTTTACCACCTCAATCACCACTGCCCCCAACACCAATCATCATCATCACCTCTACCACCATCGCCTGCACCCAACCTCCATCAAACAACCAACCAACATTACCAAACCCAGCACCTGCACCTTCACCACCGGGTTCATCACCTCCACTGCCCAACTCAAATTCCACCAATCAACCCAAAATCGAACCCAAAGAAAACCCAAAACCCTAAATATAACTTACCCAAGCAACTACCTACCTCGACCGCCGCCCTCTTTTCCGGAAAATCACGATCTAAGCCGCAATTTTTGCCTCGGTATCTCGCACCAAACTCACACAAACGTGAAACCCTCTTGAACCGCCACCCTCACCGGCGTTTCGCCGGCTGAAGATCGGTTTGCGCGAAGGGAGCGCCGGATTCGCTCCCTCCCCTCCCTTTGTGCTTCTGATCGAAATGAGAGAGAGAGAGAGAGAGAGAGAGAGAGAGAGAGAGAGAGAGAGAGAGAGAGAGAGAGAGAGAGAGAGAGAGAATTGTGATTTGGGGAATATCGATAAATAGGTATGGGAACCAAAATGTTTTGAGATATAGACTTTGACCAAAAAAGGAATTTTTAAATTATATCCGAAAGGAAATTAATGATCAAATTACACAAGTGCCCCCTCTTCAATATACCCTAATTCCAAATATTCTGTCATTTTCTCTCTATCATCACCGACCAGCTTCCTCTCTTTCTGCTCTTCTTCGTCCCTCCATTTGGAAAAAAAAATTTCAAAAATTAACGGATCTCTTCAACTCGTTTTAGCATCCAAGCGACGCCACCATCTCTGTGAAAGGATTCATCGACAACAATCTCTTCCAAACAAGAAACAAGAAGACTGTAAGTGCTCATTTCCATATCCTTTTTCTTCATTTTGTGTTTTATCAACAGCTGAAGCTTCACCATCATCGACTGTACTTTTATCAACAATATGCGTAACCAGTTTCTGATTTTAAAATATATGCTGTAATGCCCTCAATTTGATTGCACTGAAAAAAAATTTCTCGATGCCATTTGGTTGATTTTTTGGGGGGGATTGTTTGAATATAGCTTAACCCTAACTTAAAGACAGAGGTGGGATGCGTGGCGTCAATGTGTGGACTATGGGTTAACAAGATGCAGGTGGCCCCCCTGAAATGTAGAAGAAATGTGTTGTGGGGTTACTATAATCTGATTAGAGGTTTAGTGTGAATTTGTACCAAATTGGGTATTTTATCGTAGAAATTAATCTTTTTAGCAATTGTTTGAAGTATTTGGGATCTACATATTCTATTTGGATGTGTGATCCACAGCTAAGTCTATTATTGAATTATGTAATGTTGCACGATATAATCAACATTTCCTTGCTTTGTCTTTGGAGATAGGCTTTTCAATGGAGTATGTTGTTGATGTGAAAGACAGAGTTCGAGGCAAAATAAGTAATAGATGTAGGCTTCAGATTATAACTGAGGTGTATTATAGATGCTAAGCATAAAGAGCAATTTAGGGAGTCCTGTTTTGGCCACCTGTTGGACATTGCTGAAATCAAAATGTCCCTTCAAATGGTTCATCAAATCATTCTTAGGGCGGTGAGAACAACAAAAGAGAAAGAAGTATGGTTCAGATTTGGTAACAGACTTGCTAGATTTGGGCTTGAAGAATTTATTTTAGTTACAAGCTTTAAAGCTGGAGATTTGGAATTTGAGGATGAGAACTTGGGCCTAAATAGTTATCTTATGCAAAATTACTTTAAGAAGTGCAAAGGAAAAGTGACCAGAAAGCAATTGTTAAGTACATTCCAAAGGTGTACTCGCCAGCCGGACAAGTTGAAGCTGGGCCTTTTATTAGTTTTAGCATATGTTTTGTTAGCTGCGGAAGAGAACACGACTCTTAACTTATGGTGGTTTTATTTGGTTGAGGATATGGATCGCTTCGACAATTATGCTTGGGGAAAGAGATCCTATGAATGTACAATTGGGATATTCAAACGCAATTTGGGAGAAACGGTGAAAAAATATGAAAGAAATGAACGATATCCCAACAATTTTCACGGATTTCCTCTTTCAATCATGGTAACAGTTAAATTGATTTAATTGTTTATATGATGTTTAAATCAATAAATTGACAATCTTTGTTTTTATTTCTACTGATTTGGGCATTTGAAGCGATTCCTGCTCTTGGGCAGGAGTTTGGTCAGAGATTGGAAGGTGACAGAATCCCAAGACTGTCGGGGTGGGATTTTCAGCATCCAAAACTCGATGGAGAAACAGTGAACAGGTTCTTAGAGAGTGAAATTGAAATGAGGAACTTCAGGGTGAAGCGGACACTAGTGGCTTCATCAGAAGAAGCTGATGAAGAATTCTACATGGGAATCACACCATTTGATGATGCAGAAGACTCAAGGGTAGATATTAGCTTCAATGAAGATGGAGGGGAGGAGCCTGAGAAAGATGAACCTGATGTTTCCAAGCGCCAGCAGCCATGTGACAAACCATCCTCCTCTCATAACAAAGATGGATTGGAGGTAATCATGCAAGAAATGAGAGAAATGGAGAGGAGGATAAATGGTCGATGTGATCGCATTGAGACCAAACTTGATAGAATTCTACAGTTCGTTGAAAGTAGTGGCTTTCGGTCAGATAAAGGTGCATATCAGTCAGAAATGAGGGGATTTGATACCTATTCACCTCATCATGAGGGCAGTGTGCCCGAAGAGAAAGGGAGGCAAGAGGAAGATAATAAGGAGCAAGAAGAAGCCCATGTTGTCCAGGATGCAGTTAAGAATTCCAATATTGTTGAAGAACGCACCTATGAAGAGGAGCAAGCCACGCAAATTCAACGTGAAGGGCCAAGGGATGCTATTGGTGAAGGTTTTTTTTTGTCGTGATTTTATATTTTTTAGTTCTATAATTTCTTAAACTTAATCAAGTTTCGATTGATCTCCCTTCACAGGCATTGTCTCGAATCCTTCAACTGCCATCATGTTGTACCGAGGAATGCCTCGCATTTTTATCCCAGATTCTGAGCACCGAATGGGAGAGCACGAACCTGTTGACATTGTGATGTCAAAAAGTCTGGAGCATCCTGTAGAAACCTCTCATGGAGGTATATAATCTGTAAATTGAATAAAGAAATAGACTTTTGATGTACTGGTCAATGCATATCATACATGTTTAACCAATTTGTAGTTCAAGTTGGAGAATCTTCTACTATTTTGCTTGAGGAGTCTCCTAAAGGTAGAGGCCAAAGGAAAAGAAGGAATGGGAAATCTTTACGTACCCCGTGGACCAATCCATTGAAAAGAAGGAAGTTCAAGAATGTCACTGTTTTTGATCCCTTCCGAGAACTAGATCCTGCAAAAGCGAGTGACTTGAATGAGTGGTTGGAAAAGGCTTCACCAAGGTAAGTTTTTCTCTTCCTTCAGTTAACCTAGTGTAGGGTCTTCATCTACTATATTGCTGATTTATTCGCAGTGCAAATGATGTTATAGGGATGCAGTTGCATTGGCAATTTGTGATGCTGGGAGGAAATTTTTTGACGATCTTCTTGATCAATCTGGGTGGCTTAATGGCGATGTAAGTAAAAATGTTGACAGCTTACTATATTTTTTGGTCATTTCAATTTATTAATTGCATGTTTATGTACAACATGTGGATTCTGCATTATTTCACATCAGGGAGCGAGCAGTTAAATATGCAGATCTCTTTCGACATGATTGCGCCGTTCTGGACTCCAATTTCTGGCAATTTGTGGAAAGCGCGTACAAGAATATGGAAAAGTTAGGTCAAAATAAGTAGGAGTACCAGTTTGCCAAGGTGTTGGTGAATTACGTTGAAGGGGCAACTCCCAGTATTGGGAAACCTTGGATGACTTGTCGCTATCTCTATATTCCATACTGTGTCCCTCAGTCACATTGGTTTGCACTTGAGGTCGACTTGGAAGAGCGAAAAATTAGCATATTCGATAGCTTAACGAGTAGAGTACGCGAAAACAACCTTGCCAACTACATGAAGCCCTTGAAGGTGGTCTTACCATGGCTTCTGAAAAAACATGTCGATGGAAACTATAGCACATCAATGTTTACGCATCACAGGGTGAAGAAGCTTCCAGTACAAGATAATGGGTAAATTTTTTTAACTTAAACACCATTTTGGCATGTATTCATTGTTGGCGAAATACTGTTCTTAAAAATGTTGATGTTTGGACTAAAACACTCTTTAATTTCTTTTTACAGATCAGATTGTGGAGTCTTCACAGTGAAGTTCATTGAATTTTCTGTAGCTGGACTTGACCTGCATCTTGTGCAACCTCAGTATATGCTAATGTGGAGGCAGAAAATGGCAGCTGAGATCTTTGGAGGGGAATTCGACCCTTAGAATGTGTATTACTGATTCAACATACTATTCTTCAATAGTTTTTTTGAGATGTGAAGTTGTTTTATGTGAAGTTGTTTTTGTAAAGTCGATTTTTGTGTATAGGTGATTTTCAGTGTACAGGTTACTGTTTATGGATTTGATTTTGAGATGTGAATGGCTATTCAGATTTTCATTAAGTTTAAGTTGTTATTTATACAGGTTATTAGAAGAATGCTCAAGTAGAAAGGATAGCGGCATGCATGCCGTTCTAGTTATGTCGTAACGGCATGGTTGCCGTTATGCCTTTACATGCAGCCGGACAGGTTTCAAGTTATGTAGTCACGATATTTATATACTTCTGAACATTAGGATGTGGTTTTTGGGTGTCGGAGTAGAAGAATGCTCAAGTAGAAAGGATAGCGGCATGCATGCCGTTCTAGTTATGTCGTAACGGCATGGTTGCCGTTATGCCTTTACATGCAGCCGGACAGGTTTCAAGTTATGTAGTCACGATATTTATACACTTCTGAACATTAGGATGTGGTTTTTGGGTGTCGGAGTAGAAGAATGCTCAAGTAGAAAGGATAGCGGCATGCATGCCGTTCTAGTTATGTCGTAACGGCATGCATGTCGTTATGCCTTTAAATGCAACAGGACAGGTTTCAAATTATGTATTTACGATATGTATGTACTTCTGGACATTTGGATGTGGTTTTCGGGTGTCGGAGTAGAAGAATGCTCAAGTAGAAAGGATAGCGGCATGCATGCCGTTCTAGTTATGTCGTAACGGCATGGTTGCCGTTATTCCTTTACATGCATCCGAACAGGTTTCAAGTTATGTAGTCACGATATTTATATACTTCTGAACATTAGGATGTGGTTTTTGGGTGTCGGAGTAGAAGAATGCTCAAGTAGAAAGGATAGCGGCATGCATGCCGTTCTAATTCTGTCGTAACGGCATGCATGTCGTTATGCCTTTAAATGCACCCGGACAGGTTTCAAATTATGTATTTACGATATGTATGTACTTCTGGACATTTGGATGTGATTTTCGGGTGTCGGAGTAGAAGAATGCTCAAGTAGAAAGGATAGCGGCATGCATGCCGTTCTAGTTATGTCGTAACGGCATGGTTGCCGTTATTCCTTTACATGCAGCCGGACAGGTTTCAAGTTATGTAGTCACGATATTTATATACTTCTGAACATTAGGATGTGGTTTTTGGGTGTCGGAGTAGAAGAATGCTCAAGTAGAAAGGATAGCGGCATGCATGCCGTTCTAATTCTGTCGTAACGGCATGCATGTCGTTATGCCTTTAAATGCACCCGGACAGGTTTCAAATTATGTATTTACGATATGTATGTACTTCTGGACATTTGGATGTGGTTTTCGGGTGTCGGAGTAGAAGAATGCTCAAGTAGAAAGGATAGCGGCATGCATGCCGTTCTAGTTATGTCGTAACGGCATGGTTGCCGTTATTCCTTTACATGCAGCCGGACAGGTTTCAAGTTATGTAGTCACGATATTTATATACTTCTGAACATTAGGATGTGGTTTTTGGGTGTCGGAGTAGAAGAATGCTCAAGTAGAAAGGATAGCGGCATGCATGCCGTTCTAATTCTGTCGTAACGGCATGCATGTCTTATGCCTTTAAATGCACCCGGACAGGTTTCAAATTATGTATTTACGATATGTATGTACTTCTGGACATTTGGATGTGGTTTTCGGGTGTCGGAGTAGAAGAATGCTCAAGTAGAAAGGATAGCGGCATGCATGCCGTTCTAGTTATGTCGTAACGGCATGGTTGCCGTTATGCCTTTACATGCAGCCGGACAGGTTTCAAGTTATGTAGTCACGATATTTATATACTTCTGAACATTAGGATGTGGTTTTTGGGTGTCGGTGTAGAAGAATGCTCAAGTAGAAAGGATAGCGGCATGCATGCCGTTCTAGTTATGTCGTAACGGCATGCATGTCGTTATGCCTTTAAATGCACCCGGACATGTTTCAAATTATGTATTTACGATATGTATGTACTTCTGGACATTTGGATGTGGTTTTCGGGTGTTGGAGTAGAAGAATGCTCAAGTAGAAAGGATAGCGGCATGCATGCCGTTCTAGTTATGTCGTAACGGCATGCATGTCGTTATGCCTTTAAATGCAACCGGACAGGTTTCAAATTATGTATTTACGATATGTATGTACTTCTGGACATTTGGATGTGGTTTTCGGGTGTCGGAGTAGAAGAATGCTCAAGTAGAAAGGATAGCGGCATGCATGCCGTTCTAGTTATGTCGTAACGGCATGGTTGTCGTTATGCCTTTAAATGCAACCGAATGGGTTTTTAATTGTGTAGTTACGAAATTTACGTACTTTTGGACATATGGATGTATTTTTTGGATGTCAGAGTAGGAATGTTCAAGAAAAAAGGATAGCGGCATGCCTGCCGTTTTAGTTCTGCCGTAACGGCATGGTTGCCGTTATGCCTTTAAATGCAACCGAATGGGTTTTTACTTGTGTAGTTACGACATTTACGTACTTTTGGACATATGGATGTATTTTTTGGATGTCAGAGTAGAAGAATGTTCAAGAAAAAAGGATAGCGGCATGCCTGCCGTTCTAGTTCTGCCGTAACGGCAGGGTTGCCGTAATGACTTTAAATGCAACCGAATGGGTTTTTACTTGTGTAGTTACAACATTTACGAACTTTTGGACATATGGATGTGATTTTTGGATGTCGGAGTAGAAGAATCGAAAGGTAACAAGTCTATTGTATCTAATTCATCATAAACTAAACATGCATCCTTTAAGTTACTTGATTTATTTTATTATGAAATCTTAAAAGCGAAGCATCATTAGTGTCATTATAACAACTAATACTTTAATTTTGTCTATTTTTGAATGTTAACATATATGGGGATCGATTAAAGCATTAAATTAGTAAGGTATGATTATATTGACACGTACGCCGCTCTATTGTTCCCATAACGGCATTTCTGCCGTTATGGGTATAAACTGTTCGGAACGACATGTAAATGAATACACGGGCTTGTTAGAGTCATATTATAAAAAATAACACTTTAAGTACTGATACAAATGGATGACAAGTCCGGTTATGGCCATAACGGCAGTATGCCGCTTTAGTGTACCCGTAACGGCTTTTGTGCCGTTATTTGCCTAAACTCTTCCGAACGACATAGAAATGGATACACAGACTTGTTAGACTGATTTTCTAAAAAATTAAGACATTCTGTGCTGATGCAAATGACTGCAAGTCCGGTTTATGAACATAACGGCACGTTTTCCGTTTTAGTGATTGGATAACGGCATCTGTGCCGTTATGCTGACAGATTATAACCAAAACTTGAAGAAAATATCTGTTAACTACCTGTTACGATATTTATCTGCTACACTGTTTAAAAAAAATTTATCTCCCTATTACATGTAGAGATGAGGTGTGCTGATCAAAATGAGTGACAAGTATAAAATTATGAGTATAACGGCAGTATGCCGCTTTAGTGTACCCGTAACGGCTTTTGTGCCGTTATTGGCCTAAATTCTTCCGAACGACATAGAAATGGATACACAGACTTGTTAGACTGATTTTCTAAAAAATTAAGACATTTTGTGCTGATGCAAATGACTGCAAGTCCGGTTTATGAACATAACGGCACGTTTGCCGTTTTAGTGATTGGATAACAGCATCTGTGCCGTTATGCTGACAGATTATAACCAAAACTTGAAGAAAAGATCTGTTAACTACCTGTTACGATATTTATCTGCTACACTGTGTAAAAAAAATTTATCTCCCTGTTACATGTAGAGATGAGGTATGCTGATCAAAATGAGTGACAAGTATAAAATTATGAGTATAACTGCAGTATGCCGCTTTAGTGTACCCGTAACGGCTTTTGTGCTGTTATTGGCCTAAACTCTTCCGAACGACATAGAAATGGATACACAGACTTGTTAGACTGATTTTCTAAAAAATTAAGACATTTTGTGCTGATGCAAATGACTGCAAGTTCGGTTTATGAACATAACGGCACGTTTGCCGTTTTAGTGATTGGATAACGGCATCTGTGCCGTTCTACTGGCAGATTACAACCAAAATTTGAAGAAAATATCTGTTAACTACCTGTTACGATATTTATCTGCTACACTGTTTAAAAAAATTTATCTCCCTATTACATGTAGAGATGAGGTGTGCTGATCAAAATGAGTGACAAGTATAAAATTATGAGTATAACGGCAGTATGCCGCTTTAGTGTACCAGTAACGGCTTTTGTGCCGTTATTGGCCTAAACTCTTCCGAACGACATAGAAATGGATACACAGACTTGTTAGACTGATTTTCTAAAAAATTAAGATATTTTGTGCTGATGCAAATGACTGCAAGTCCGGTTTATGAACATAACTGCACGTTTGCCGTTTTAGTGATTGGATAACGGCATCCGTGCCGTTCTGCTGGTAGATTACAACCAAAATTTGAAGAAAATATCTGTTAACTACCTGTTACGATATTTATCTGCTACAACATGCATAACAGTAAAATTCACAGTTTCAACAATACTAAAATGTATTAAAAACTTGAAATGTAAATTACATATTTTATCAAAAGGATGTTCAATTACTACATAAAGTGCATCCATCTCTATGTAGCGAATAAAGGATTTGTACAAGTACTCCGGTTGTGGCCCATCTTCATACACCTACTACATTTACGAGGCCTGTGTACCTCTCCAATTGATTTTTTTCGCTGTTTCGGTGGGCGTCCAGCAGGTCGTCTTGATAATGGACGCAAGACGGTTCTTGATCTAACTTCCTCAGGAATTTCCCACTCATTCTCATTTGGTAATGGATATATAAATTCCGAATAAGCTTGTCTCCAACAAAATGTGGTATAGAAAGGAGAGCAAAGCCCATAACCATCAGGACCATTCTGCTTTGCTGCGGCAATTGCATGTTGGCAAGGAAATTTATCTAAATCAAATCGCCTACAAGTACATATGTATTCTTCCAAGTTTACGATGTATGATTCCAAATTTTTAACTACTTGAAACTCATTTCCTGATATTTGAACCGCGTTCCACCCGTGTGACTGGTTATACTTTAAGTACTCTTATCCTCCATAGGTGGGGTGAGTTGGGTTGTGCATTTTTCTGCCTCAACATGCCTTTCATAGTACCATTTTTGCAACACCTGTCGAATATATTCAATCAAACCTAGTATAGAAAAATCACGGGCCTCCTTCAACGCGGAATTCAAAGATTCTGCGTTGTTTGTTGTCATGATATTATATCTAACTCCTTTTGAATGTGCCCTACTCCAATAATGGAAACCACCAACATCCTTTTCCAAGTAGTCTCTGATGCCCTTTTTTTTACCACAAAGCGCTGCCATGTATGCCTCGAATTCTGTTATGGTGTAAGCTTCTGCCGCCTTTTTGAATAACAAGGACAAATCAGCTTTTGGAAATGTAGTCTTCAAGTTATTGTTCAAGTGCCATATACAATTTACATGATGTGCAAATTGGTAGACATTACTAAATGCATGAGGTATGCTTTTACCACGATCCGAAACAATCACTAGTTCCTGCGAGTCACCAGTTATTTCCCGCAAGTTATTAAAGAACCAAGTCCAAGAAGCCTCATTCTCCGAGTCAACTATACCCCATGCAAGCGGATAAATTTGAATGTTTGCATCTTGACAGGTTGCTACAAGTAGAGTTCCTCGATATCTGGATGTTATTAATGTTCCATCTACACATATTACTCTTCGCATTGAGGTTTGATATCCACGTATACTTTGTCCTAGGGCCATGAAAAAGTACTTGAAATGCATACTATCATCAGTTTCAATGAAGGTAATTGTACCAGGATTTTTTTGCTCTAAAACATGACAATACGAAGGTAATTTAGCATAACTATCATCAGGAGTCCCTCGGATGAGTCCATATGCAAAATACCTTGCCGTATATGCCTTATTATAGGTTATTGTTATGCCGAACTCTTTACGAATATCATTGATGATGTTTCTCGGTCTATAAACTCTTCTGGCATCTTCAAACTTGGAGGCAATGTGAGCTCCAATCATTGAATAGCTAGCATGTCGATGATCTCGACGATGAACACTCATGGAGCAGGTGTGATGACTATAGTAGGTTCGAACTTGAAACATAACAGATTCTTTCAACTTTGTTGCCCGCATACGCCACTTACAATTTGTCTCCAGACAAACAACTGCATAAACAGATTGGTTTGAATTCTGCACTTTAAACTCGAAGTGATACCTGAGTGTAAGTAAATACAACTTTGATAACAAAGCTTTTTTGGTAGGGAACAATTGTTTCACTTGCAAATCCTCAGATTCAGGAATCCTCGATGATGGTCCACAAGGGATTGAACTTAAATTTGCAGTTAAATTCTCAATGTTGTTGTAGGTAACAACTTCAGGTGTATACACATTTTCTTCATGCACAACTGTCACAGGAGAAATTTCGTGAAGTTCTTGTCTTCGAGGGCTAAATGGAATTATATTCAAACCATCCCAATCAACAAAGTTCCCATCAGCAATTTCATCTCTCATATTACTACCTTCTGTTTGCATTTCACTCAGTGAATCACCATGTGATGCAATAGTACCACGCTCTTCGTTCTCTCTTAAATCATCACTTTCTTCATACTCCTCAACATCTTTCTTCAAAAGGGTAACAAAAAGAGGAACTTCTCTACAAACAGAGAGATACCACCGTACATTGTTGTCACAATCAATTTTCGTTGGGGGAACTGGAACATTAGACATGCCAGGGATAACGGTTGCCATCTCTATATCATATAACCTAGAATCAAACTCCAAAACCCCTCGAACTTTAACATCTAGCTTTGCAAATGTAGTGGTTTTTGAAACAAGAATAGGAGTCACATTTGCTGGACCATTGCCTACATGCCTCCATGTCCACCCACCGCATTCTTTCTCCACAAACTCAACAAAATAACAAATTGATATCCACACCTTGTCCAACACATCCTTCACTACAATTCAACATAAAACAAATATATTTCAATTTATTATATCATAAACTACTACACTATACATGTCAAAATGCAAAAAATAAAATTTTCACTCAATACATGAAGAATGCTAACTATTAACATATGTCTAATAGTACTAAATTAGACACATTTTCAAAGCCAATTATCACAATCAATGCTAGGTATATGGTGTCAGTCAAAAATCAGATAACGACATGCGTGCCGTTATAGATCAAAGATAACGGCAAATATGACGTTATGACAAATTCTTAAACAAATGCATATATCAGCAACATTTTTGTAAACCCTGGATGTTATATACATACTGATAGTGAAAAAAAAGATAACGGCATGAGTGCTGTTATACATCACAGATAACGGCATGCATGACGTTATGGCAAATTCGTAAACAAATACATAAATCAGCACTCTATAATACACCAGAACAAAAAATGTAGCAAAAAAATTATAGGAAATGATTTTAATGTGTACCTTTTTTCTTCTCCAATTGCAAATCTAAAATGTGGATTATTTAACAATTTCATAAACCACTCTAGCTTCAATGGGCAAAAGAAGATGACAAATAAGAATATTGTTGGATTTCTATGTAGAACAAGTGCAATGGAAGAGAGAGAGAGAGATGAGAGAATGATTGCTTGTTGCTGTAGAGAAGAAAGAACGTGAATCGGTTGGGTGGAAAAAATTAGGGCTTGTTTGATTGTAATTTTGGGTATCAAGATCATGTGACAAGTATGGGTATTTTGGACATTGTTTAAAATCTTTTGTATTTTATTTATTGAATAAATCTATTTGACAAAACATTGTGGAAGGACATCTATTTTACTAAACTTATGTGTTGACACATCTTTTTAACTTAAAACCCCTTGTGATTTTAATATTTTTTTTTATTATTCAAAAATTGCAACTTAGTCCCTAAGTCCCAAAAATGTTTTATTTCAGCCATTTCAACTTTAAACCTTTTAATTTCAGTCCTTAAGTTTTTAAAACATTTTAATTAGCCACTTCATTTTAAAATCTATTATTTTAGCCCTATAATTTAATATTCATTTTGAGCTTCGACCCAACTTTTGAAAATTATTCATTTTAGTCCCTCAACTTTCAAAGTATTCATTTTAGTCATTCAACTTTCAAATTACTCATTTTAGTCACTCAACTTTCAAAGTATTCATTTTAGTCCTTCAACTTCCAAATTACTCATTTAGTCCCTCAACTTTCAAAGTATTCGTTTTAGTCCCCGAACTTTTAAAATCAACAATTTCAATCCCTAAATTTTAAGTAATCATTTTTAAACTATAAATTTCAAAAGACTAATTCGACTTAATCTTCTAAATGGCTAGACGAAGCGTACGGAGAATTAAGGATTTGAAGTCGTTTCCCGCTCAACTTTGCACTCGTCAAGTTTAAGGTAGACTCGCGCCCTATTAATTGATTTAAATTATGATTGCATGTGAATGTGTATGTTATGTGACTTGTGAAAGTCATTTTTATGAAAAGAAATGAGAATGCATTTCTTTGGAAATAATGATGTTATGAGTATGCGGGCAAGATTGGGAAAATGCCCCTTGAGGGAGCCCAATCCGCTACAAAACAAGATGAATGATGATGTTATGCATAACATACGTGCCTTATGTGCACGAGACGAGACTACCCACACCCTATGATTTTAAAGAGCCTATGATTTTCAAAAAGAAGCTCCGTGCTTTAATGCACAAGAAGAGACTACCCACACCCTATGTTTCTAAAGAGCCTGCATTTATGTGTTCAATTATATTGTAAATTAATTAATGGGCGATGAGTCTACTGAGTATTTCTATGACATGCTCATGTCTATTTTAACAATATTTGCAGATCTCGGAGAGGGTGGCAAGTGATGGATGATTGTGGCAATAGACGTTAAATGGTTGAAAACCTTATTTTAATTATTTCCGTATTTCTAAACCTTGGATAATTTTGAGGATTTCAGTTATTTGAGAAATTATGACTTTGTCAATTGCTTTACAATATTAATGGCTCGATTTATTATTTCGAATTGTTTCATAAATGTTTTAAATTTTATCGACCATTAGAGTTTATTTAATGTTGCCAAAATGAATTTCAGTTATTTCTTCCGCAAAAATATTATTTGAAAAGTTAGATCAGACGATGACATGGTGAACCGGGTATTTAGAACTCGGGGCGCTACAAACTCACCATCATAGCCTGCACCATTAACATCTCCAACAAAAACCACGTTGCATTCAATGGTGATAGCTGCTGCGTGTGGCTGTGCCCTAAAAGAGAAGAACGCATCGTCACCACCACCTGCAACACCTGTACAACCATCGTTGCAACAGCACCAAATCATCATCACCGCATGCACCATCAACACCATCGACAAAACCCCCTGTGGGGTTGTGGCGGCATCAAGCGACACTCCAGTGCGAGGCGTCACTGTGTCCAATGGCATTGCACACCGATGATGGCCGCACTGTGAAAGTGGCGGATGCGGTGTTGGGTGGGATTGAGAAATGGGTGAAACATACACTACAAGAAAAAGGAGTACAAAATACAAAAAATTAGAGACGACACGAAAAGTCGTCTCTATTGGTCGATCAATAAAGACGACAAAAAAGTCGTCTCTGTTGGTCGACTAATAGAGACGACTTTTTAAGTTGTCTCTATTAGTTGTCGACCAACAGAGACGACATTTCAATGTTGTCTCTATTGCTCGATCAATAGAGACGATTGTCGTCTCCATTGGTCGACCAACAGAGACGACTAAAAAGTCGTCTCTGTTGGTCGACCAATGGAGACGACATAGTCGTCTCTATTCTGTTTTTAAAATTTTTTTATTCTTATTTTTTAAAATTTCGTTATTTTTTTTTGTTGACCTTTTTAATTATTTACATTTATATAATTAATATTAAAGTTAATTTGTTAAGAAAATATTATTAAGTTAACTAATATATATTATTTAAAACAAAATTTAACATAAGAATTCAATTGCATTAGTGGTTGGGAGATCACCACCCAACACTTAGGTCCCGAGTTCGAATCATTGTCATGCACAATTATCATATAAATTAAAGAAAATTCCCGGGGCGACGGTTCGGATCGAGATTTGGGTCGGGTTAAAAAACGATTGAATCAGGTCAAAATATATAAATAAATAATTAATTAAATATTTTTACAAATAGAGACGACAATGTTGTCTCTAAAGGTCGTCTCAATTGCTCCGAAAGAAGTCGTCTCTAATAATCAATAGAGACGATTTTAGATCATTTAGAGACGACTTTTGTCGTCTCTGTTGGGCCGAATTCTTGTATTGATAGATTAGAGAGAGAGAGAGAGAGAGAGACTGATTACTTTAGGGTTTGACATTGTGTAACTTGAGTTTATATTTTGAATTAATCTATTTTATTACTTAATTAATATATTTTAGAATATTATTATTCTATTTTATTGATTAATTATTTTCAATTTATAACCTGAAGTTATATATGTTTGATTTATTTTTTAAATTGGTTCTTAAAAAATAGGTCTCTCGATAATTTACTCCCTTTTGAATGTCGATTTGAGCTTTGGATGGGTGAAAATATTTTAATTTCCCATTTTATCTCACATTTAAAATGGTTTGGGGTTTTTCCAAATCAAACAAAATCAGACAATTTCATTTTCTAAATTAAATCAAACTAAACAATTTTTTGCGATTTAGTGCGGTTTGCCAACGAATGAAATAAGTAGATTCCTAAGCGAGCTCAAAAACATATATTCGTCTAAAATTTCTAATTGAAACTAGCTCAATAATAGTATTCAGTTTCTAATTTAGTGCATTGCTATGAATCAATTCATGTTGATAAATAAACTAATATATAGAAGCAAACATTTAAAATTTTCTTAAAGAACTTTAGTTAGTTATTACATCAAAAATTATATTTTAAAAAAATGTCTTGGATGATTATGAAATGTTGGAGCAAGAATTCTTTCCAAATGGATTTGGATTTGAACATATTAATCTTTTGACTCTTTAATTCCTTAATTTTGATTCGTTGAGAATAAAAAATGTACTGCATTTTTTTTTTAATTGAACATATGTCTTTATGTTTTAATTTTTAAAAAATTTGGTGGTTATGACGATTTGAAATCGTAGATTTGACAATTGAAATCTAAACCAAATCATTTAAGGCGGTTTGAAATTTTTTCAAACCAAATCAAATCAAACTATTTGTTGCGATTTGATCCTGTTTCATTTCGCGATTTTGGGATTTATTTGTTCACTAATCTAGCTACCAAAATTGAAAGAGTAATTATATTTGCACAACAATTTCTTATAACTACACCACATTTGAATTACATTATTGGTCCTTAATGTATATAGATTATTACATTTATGTTCTTTATTTTTTTCACCAAGTTCCATCATTAAATTTTCAACAATTATCAAATTTTGTCATTCATGGTGGTTTTCATCCAATTTTTATTATTATTATTATCATGCTTTAAAACAATGAATAAGTATTCAATTAAAATTTTGATTTTTTTACTTATTAAGTGTACAAGCGATAAATAAATCCTTTTAATCCCTCTTAATAAAATTTTTGACAAACATCGACGGAAGAGACGAGATATATTAATTAATGAAAGAATTAAAATAAGAATACGATGAAAAAAAGTTGGAGACGTCACATAATTTTAATATTGATTAAAAGTTATGGACATTTTTTATAATTAAAATGTGGTGCACATATAAGAAAATGTGGTGACAATATATTTAGCCAATTGAAATCTGATTTCGCTGCCCTATCTTTTTCCAAACGGTTCATGTTCCTGTAAAGTCTATTCTCAATATAACGAGTTTCGGTTGATTATCATAGTTTTTTTCTGTTGTGGTTTTTCTATTTTTTTTCTTTCCTGTCAAATTAAGATATTTCGGACCATCACAACAATGACTTCTCTGTCTATTCACAAGTCTTCGGCTGATTCTCCCGTTTTATGTTGTTATTTTCTGTCCTGTAATGGATTTTAAACCCTGCCTATCTATTTGCTACACGGCTACACCTTTTACCTCAGTCATAGGATAGAGCACAAACCAAGGAATTCACTTTCAAATATTGCAAGCTTCGTCTTTCATTTTGATACTTGATTGTTTGTAAGTTATTCAAGCACCATCCTTATAAGTTATATCTGACATCGGCGGCGCTGGCGACCAAGACTGCCTCTCGTTGCGGCCATTATTGTGGCTGGATGTAGTCATTTTTCTTGATTATAAGTTATTCAAGCATCATCCTTATAAGTTATGCGTGATTATAAGTTATCCAACCAAAGATGCATGTTATTCTTTTTGGTGGTCCTATTTTTATACATTTGTTCTTACTTTTCTGGTTTTGGCAGCATTAGCAATATAATGTGTTTTAATTGTTTGTTCTCTTTTTGAAGACATTTGAAGAAAAGGGTTCAGAGGTTTTTAACAGAGTTTCGGAATAAAAATACTCTGATGGCAAATCTGTGTTTGCTAATGGTTTGACTTTTCTTGGGAGAAAAAGGAAGCCAAGTGGCCCCTTTTTGAGGATAGAGATGAAGAGAAAGATAGTTGCTCGCAAGCGTGAAGAGCTCCGGAAAATGAGGTGAACAATGTTTTTATGCTAAAGTGTTGAATATTGACATATTTGCTCACGGTGTTTTGATGAAATTGAGCACAACTTTTTCGGTTAATTGATATTTAGTTTTGTGATTCTTGATTTTTTTTTTTTTTTGAATCTGTAATTTGGCAATAAATGGCTCAATTCATCCCTTTCCAATATACTTGCTCACGATTTGTTTTAATTTGAATATTACAGGACCGTCGGATGTGGAGAAAAGAAGAAGTAAGCTTCTGCACAATGATTTTTGATTTTTTTTAATAAGTATTTTGGCAATAAATAGCTCAATCATCCCTTTCCTGTATACTTGCTCACAACTTGTTTTAATTTGAACATTATAGGACTGTTAGAGGTGGAGAAACGAAGAAGTAAGATGTGGCACTGAGATTCTTGATTTTTTTGAATCTGTATTTTTGCAATAAATAGCCCAATTCATTCATTTCCTGTGTACTTGTTGCTCACAATTCGTTTTAATTTGAACATTACTGGACCGTTGCGTGTGTAGAAAAGAAGTAAGCTGCTACACTATATTTTTTTATTTTTTTTACTCTACATTTTAGCAATAAATAGCTTAGTCATCCCTTTCATGTATACTTGCTCATAACTTGTTTTAATTTGAACATTACAAGACTGCTGGAGGTGGAGAAAAGAAGAAGTGAACTGTTGCACTATGATTTTTTTTTTTAAATCTGTATTTTGGCAACAAATAGCTCAATTCGTCCCTTTCCTGTATATTTGCTCACAATTTGTTTTAATTTGAACACTACAAGACTGCTGGAGGTGGAGAAAAGAACAAGTAAGCTGCTGCACTATGATTCTTTTTTTTAATCTGTATTTTGGTAATAAATAGCTCAATTCACCCTTTTCATGTTATTTGCTCACAATTTGTTTTAATTTGAACATTACAAAACTGCTGGAGGTGGAAAAAAGAAGAAGTAAGTTGTTGCAGTATAATTCTTTTTTTTTTTAATCTGTAATTTGGAAACAAATAGCTCAATTCGTCCATTTCCTGTATATTTGCTCACAATTTGTTTTAATTTGAACATTACAAGACTGCTGGAGGTGGAGAAAAGAAGAAGTAAGCTGCTGCATTACGATTCTTTTCTTTATTATGTATGTTTGCAATAAATAGCTCAATTTGTCCCTTTCATGTTATTTGCTCACAATTTGTTTTAATTGAACATTACAAAACTGCTGGAGGTGGAAAAAAGAAGAAGTAATTAAGTTGTTGCACTATAATTCTTTTTCTTTTTTTTTTTAAATCTGTATTTTGGCAACAAATAGCTCAATTCGTTCCTTTCCTGTATATTTGCTCACAATTTGTTTTAATTCGAACATTACATGACTGCTGGAGGTGAAGAAAAGAAGAAGTAAGCAGCTGCACTATGATTTTTGATTTTTTTTTTTATGTATTTTGGAAATTAATAGCTCAATTCTTCCATATCCTGTATACTTCCTCACAGTTTGTAACTTTTAATTTGAACATTACTGGACTGGTGGAGATGGAGAAAAGAAGCTGTTGTGCTGATCGTTAATCTCAAAGGAGAGTCGCTGCTCAACAAATCCGAGAATTTTTTTTTATATTTTAAGCACATCCATTTAGTTGAACTGGAGTTTTAAATTTTGATTTGATCATTATATGTATGTATGGGACTGTTTATACTATATATATCCTTGGATGATGAAACAATTTAAATGCGAAAGAGTAAGGCTAACTTTGGCAAAAAATTGGATGTTTAGAACTTAATTTTAGACAATGGAAAGGTGCAAGGCTTACCATTATTGGTTGCTGCAATAGGTTAAGAAGAATTAGATCTTACAATTGAATCTTGTCGATTTAAATGTGTTGAGCTGCAACTTTATACAGATTGAATGAGGAGATGATTGAGACATTGTTCGTTGTGAATAATCCAAATTCCAGGGAAATGGGCAAACTATTGTTCTTTGACAAATTCAATTGACATTCTTGGCTTTTGGAGTTGAATGGGCTTAATTTTTAGATGGCTAATTTGAAGTTTTGACCAGTCTTCCATTCTATTCTTGTTAGGCAGTGATTTGCAACATTTTCCATAGAAAATGATTGATTTTCCTACTTTTTCCAATTTTGGGTGTTTGATTTGCAACATTTTTCATGTAATTCCATTTTCATGTTTACAGTTCACATGTGGCTTTTTCCTCTTTTTAAGGAAATCTTTTCCGAGGTAGGTAGGAGGTTCATTTTTCATGTAAAATCTTGTATATTTTTCATCACATTTAATCATTTTTGTTGTTAATTTTTTTTTTTTAAAATTAACATTATTATTATCAAGTACAAATGTGTTAAAAATAAAAATAAATATTAAAATAGCTAAATTTTGCTTTATTTTCTCGGGATCAATCAAATACATTAAACTTAGGGATGTCATTAATACCCACAGAGCCGATATCCGTTGGAGACCCGACATAAAGGACGGAGATTACCCGACTAAATGAATTTGTGGGTCGGGTATGAAGGTAAATGTTAAAATCATTTATATGGATATGAGTAGGGTGTGAGTTTTACTACCAAACACATACCCGGCCCGCATATCCATTAGTTTCCTTAAAGAATTATAGAATTTAAAATAAAAGTGATTGTGTGAAAAAAAAAATCGTTAAAAAAAATAAGGGAGAGATATGATCATATATTGTCATTAGGAAGTAATTTTTTGAAATAGTAAAATCGTTAAAAAATAAGTGCAAGTATGTTATAGGTAAAATCAATTTCTTTAATCTCCAATATGTCGTGTTTGGTAGCGAATTTTTGGCTAATTTTTATCAGATTTTGATAGTTTTTATAATAAAGTATTATATTTTTTTAATCAACAGTAGTTGCTACCTGTGGAAAAGAATCAAAAACTCATTTTTTAATTTATTGCAGAGATCATTATATATCAACGTAAATCATGGAAGTATATATATAGTTTTTTAGTTCGTCACACAAACACGTATATTAAAAAAATTAAATAAATAAATAAATAATAGGTAATGAGTTTCAAATGGGTATAGAAGCATACTCGCCCTCAATCCGCCTCCGACCCATCCCCGACCCTCCATTTTTAAATAGTAGGGTATATATATTGTAAATCTCTAGTGGGTAGGGTACGGGTTTGACAAATCCGACTCATTACCATTGCTAATTAAACTTCAAATTTTCAGAAATATAATTTCCTGAAATTTATCTTCTTTCCACCCAAATTTCACTTCACTATCAAACACGGTCTTAATAAAAAATTGTGAAGTGAAATTCCAGTAGTGTTTCTTGGCTAAAAGGATGATTTCTTACGCCGAAGAATGGGAAATTGCAGATGAATTTCAGCCAAAAAAAAATCAGCAATATGATTTGTATAATTATTTTCCCAATTACTTGATTTTTGTAATTTTAAAGTCTGTTTGATTGGCCTTCTTTTATCAAGCCGAATTAAAATATTTTCTTTCTTTTCAACTTTTTGCTATTTGATGGCAAATATTTGACATAGAAATTTTTTTTCTTGGAACCAACTCATGCATCCATTTTCCATACAAACTAAGAAATGATTTTGATATGGGTTTGTTTAGAAAATATTTTCCATGCTACAAGGAAAATCGTTTTCGTCGCGTTTGATTAATTTTATTGTTATTAATTGACTTATTTTTTTTAAAAAATAATATTATCATTATCAAGTACAAATGAAATGAGAAAGTAAATATATATATATATATATATATTTTATTAAAATAGCTAAAATGTACTTTATTTTTCCTAAAAAATAATGTCAATCAAACAACGAAACTTGAAAAATTCTCCACTTTTTTCACTTAGAAAATTAAACCAGTCAAACACTTTTAATTGATTTTTCACGAAAATATTTTCTAAGCAAAATCAATTTCTTGAAAAATATTTTTTTCCATTCATTTCCATCCTCACAATCAAATACACCATTAAAAGTAAACATATCATTGCGCCTAATTTTCCCATGTTAATTTGGTAATAATCGAAGCACCAAATTTTACTTTAAAAGTATATTGATCTTTTATTACTTGTGTGCGTATGTGTTGGTCAAACATAGACTTACAAATTCGGTTATATTAAGAGTGAGCATTATTTCTCGGAATAGGTGGAATCGGACCTGAACTAATTAGAACCGATCGATTCAGATCAGGTTCAACCAATGAACAAATCGGTTTTGGGACTTCTTGGTCAGAACCGAAAGGTTCTGGTCCAGTTCTCGGTCTTTGTATTTTAGAACCATTGGTAATATGTTTCTTCAGTTAAACTGACTTTTGTTTTTGGCACCTTTTTTGGTAAATTATTGACACATCACGTGAAGGCAGAAGCTTCCCATTTAGGTTATAATTGGTTTCCTTATTTTTTTCCACAAAAGACGGAAGTCATAATTGGATCTTCTTTATTTCTTAATTCTTTCCACAGAAATTCTCCATGACTCCATCTTCTCAATTTCTTTTGATTATTTTCTATAAATGATAAATCTATAATTAGTCAGCTATATCTAAATTCATCTTGAAATCAGTTGGCTATACCCAAACAATTGTATAAAGTTAAAATCTAAAAACTATAAAAGTTTATTCAGAAGATGCAAAATTGCAACATTGTTAAAAATATAATTTTCTTGTTTCCATATGCAAAGTAACATATATTATTTTTTAACTTGTACTTAAGGTTTTTGATTTTCTTTTAGTCTTTGTAAAGTATGTGCAATTCTTCTATATTTTTTTCAAAGTAGTGTCAAGGAACTTTTTAATCTTCAATACTAATGAACATTTTATTTTAACATATTAAATGTTAAGAACCGAACATGACCAAACGGGAACCAATTAGTTTTGTTCTGGTTCGGTTCCATTGTCAAATATGAAACCAATGATTCAATTACTAAGATTCTCATTGGTACTCGGTTCGGTTCCGAAAGGAACCGGACAGCGCCCATTCCTAGGTTACATTGTAGGTATTACCTCAAAATCTCTATTTTAGTCTAAATTATTGGGAAAATTGCACTGTATACTACAAAATCAACACTAAACTGATTTATACCTCTTAGGAAATAAAAACTGAAGATTACATTCTTCTTTCCTACCACCGCACAACCATCGCTGGTGCAGCTGCCGCTCGTCTTCTTCCCTATCACCGCAACCAACAACTAACCACCGTCCGTGAGGGCTGAGTTGAGAACTGAGAAGTGAAGATGCTTCTGATGTTCGATGAACCGCATGTTGCTGAGGAGTGCGGCTGCTTGGTGACACGATGAACCACTACCATCCACTTCCCTAAGAAACCACACATGACCATATCTGAGAATCAGTCGGATGTTTTGTTTTGAATAATAATCTGTCTCTTCGTGCAGTCAGCCTCTCGATGATTTTAATTTCGGAATCTCCAAATCCAATCTAATCAACATAAAACTAGACGGCTGAGGGGGTGAGTTTGCAGAGGTGCTGGGGTAATGGTTGTTTTGATGGAGTGGGATGAATGTGCTTGTTTTTGGAAATGATTGTGGTAGATCAGTGGTGGTTGTCGCTGTGTGTTATGGGAGAAATGGAGTTGTTGGTGCTCAAGGTCGTCGGCTGTTGGTGTGAAGAGTAGTATTGAGTAAAGTATCATAAAAAAAGTGTAAAGTTTCAAGTTGCGATATTATAATTTCGTTCAAAGTATCATAAACATTTGATAAAGTTTATCAAGTTATGATAATAAGAATTTGAAAGTATCACAAGTATCATGATACTTGGAAGAAATATATCTGGGCCAACAATGGGTTGTAAGTATTGGGCCTTGGTGGTAACAATTCAAGACCCTAGAAGTCTCAGCCCTCTAATATTGGGCTCTTTAATACTAGTTCTAACGGATCCAAGATCCAAGAAGTCTCGGTCCTTTAATATTGGGCTCTTTAATACTAATTATAGTCCACTCACGCAAAAAAAGAAGTGGAAATTACACAAGAAATTGCTTTTCAACTTCACAATTCAAAATTAAGATTCACAAGTTATTTGTACATAAATCAGGTCAAAATTAACTTTTAATTATATATAATTATAATATTTATTAAATTATCCCACCCAACCCCAATTCATTTCGACCCTAACATACTCCATCTCCTTAGTGATGGCAACGAAGCGTGTTCGAGTCAGGGGATGGTCCGCCTCGCCAAAATTTTCGGTTCCCATACTCGCGCCCTCGCCCTGCGAATTTCGGGACGGGACAAGTCGGCCCTGCCGCCAAGTTTAAGTTTTTTTTTCCATTTTTTTTGCATTTTTTTCTCTTTTTTCTATATATATATTTTTTTAAAAGTTGTCATTCAGGGAGGGGCAGCCAAAACCCGCCCCGCCCCGCCAACCCGCATGGGTAGGCACCAATGTTGCTGAGCAGGCGCTACAGAAACCGAACATATGATGACCTTCGATCATCGATCTCTCTCTTTAGCGGGTGTGAGTGCCCTCACACTTAACCGCTGCATCACTGTCTGTAGGTTTAGATTTCTCTTCAACGACTATAGGTTCATCGTTTGTGTAGATCTATCCGTGTTGCAATTATTGATTATATATGCACTGATTTGTGGACTTGTGTGTGCATTTTTGGAGGCAAAGGTGCCGATGTGTGTAGTGGTATAGAGAAGTAGATGACGGTGAGTGATGGAGCAATCTGGAGGCGACTGAGGTTACGACTGGTGGTATATTTGTTGACGTTTTGGGGTGTAACTGTATATGCAGAACACTGTGTTTGAGATTGCGTGTGCACTTTTGGAGGCGATGATGGTGATATGGTGTGGAGAAGGGGACGACGGTGAATGTCGATGGTTGTAGTACAGGTGGTAGCTATTGTCTTCTCTGGTGATGGTGTACCACGAAGACTGCAATCTTCTGCTCCGACGATGGGTTGCAGTTTTGATGGTGGTGGTGTTTTTCGGTGGTAGCCAGGTAACTGGAGGTTGTTGGTTGGGGAAGGGGTAAGATAGGGTAGGTAAGGTAAGGTGAGTTGTGAGGGGTGTGGTGCAGTGTCAGGGTGGGTGTGCATTTGGGGCGGGGGCTGTTCGCTCAAAATAGTGTACCGCAAGCGCACGGGTCGCGTACAAGTAATAAAGTGGACTTTTTGAGTCCGGATTGTCGATCCCACGAGAAATGTTTACTTTAGATTATAAAACTTTAATTAATTCAATTATAACAATAAAAGAAACACACAATTAAAAGTTGGATTTTTGTAAATTCTAATTTAAAAAAAAGATTGTTAAACTAAATTAAAATAAGGAAAATAAAAGATAAAACGTGGTTGGGATTCATGATTTCATTTAACCGTCGCCTAATTAATTTCTCAACATGCAAATTAACAAATTACTCATTTACAATGTTAGACCCGATTTTCCAAGCTTAGCCAATTACCTCTCTCGAGTGAAATCAACCCTAATCAATTAGTCTAACCTACTATATCTCTATGTCGATTAAGGCCCAATCAATTGCATTAACTCTTTGTGAAAATAGCTCAATGGATCATCTAGGGTTTAAGGTATATCTCTATCCTTAACAAGAACCTAGAGCATTTGTTATTTGGTCTAAAATGCATAATATCTCTCGATTATCATACACTTCACAAAACACATATTTGGTGATCAAGCAAACACATGTAATAATCTCAATAACAAACACACATAAAATAAGCATTTAATCAAATAGCAAATATTAAAATTAATCCAAACTAGGTTAAATTCCATCAATCATCCCAACGTGCAAAATTTAGCTAAACATGAAGTTGAGAATTAAAAATAACATAAAACAGTAAATTAAAACCCGGAGTTTGAATATTGTTGAAATTGCGTCACTGCTTTGTGTTGCGTCCAGCCGCAACCACCCCTTATTGCAACGCCGTCCTCAGCTCACTGCACTAGAAGTCCAGCACAGGCAGTAAATTATAGCAGGTGAACCAGCATAAATCAGCAGCAGCTTCCCCCGGTATATCCCAGCTAATCAACACAGCAGTTGCGTTACAGATAGCTCCCAGCAGCCTGCCTTCATTTCAGCACCAGCAACTACTCTCCAGCAACAGCAACTAAGTTCTTCTTTCTCAGCAGTAGCAGCACCTCTTCAGCATCAGCAACCAGCAATCCAGCTTTCAGCTCAGCAGCAGTTCCAGCAGCTGCACGTCCCCAGGCAGCAGCTCAGCAGCAACCAGATTCAGTCTTCAACAGCATAGGCAGCACCAGCAGTCAGCACTACTTCCAGCAGATTTCCAGCAACCAGGCAGCAGCTAATTTCCAGCATAAAATCAGCACCAGCTACTTCTACTTTCTGCAGCAACATTCTTTTAGCACCTCAGCTCCATCTTCAGTGTTTTAGCAGCAGTCCAGCGTTTTTTCCAGTCAGCTCCTTCCTCTGGTATGCACAATTCAACCCCCGGTTTTCCTCCTCCCTTTCCTATATGCTCCCTCCTGCTGTCACCTGCCTTTTGCCTCTCAGTTGTTCTCCTAAGCAGCAGCAATACAGTTCCTTCCTCAGCAGCCTGCTTCTTCCTCAATTTAGCAGACTGCTTCTTGTTCTTCAGCTGCTGGTAGCAGCAATCAGTCCAGCAGCCTCTACTTCCTTTGAATCGTCCAGCAGCTTCCAGCAATCAGCAGCAGTGGCTTCCTTGCAGTTGCAACAGCCTGCAACCAGTTTTCTTTCTCACGGCAGCAGCAGTAACCAGTAGCACCAGGATCTCCTTTCCTCAGTCGGCAGTAACCCCCAGCAGTAGCAGCAGTGTCACCTTGCTGCACTCCCCCGTCTGGCTCCTCTCTTCAGCAGCAAAACAGATCCAGAACTTAAGCAGCCTGTCACCCTGCTTCTTCTCCCCGTTCTCACTGCTGCTGTCACCAGCAGTGAGAAAGTGTTCCTCTCCTGGTTCCACACTGCAGTCCTCTCCGGCTCTCCTCTCTCTGTCTGTTTGTGTATATATATATGTATATCTTCAGCACAATCCCCAGCTCCAGCTTACGGCACTTTTTCTTGCCCATGCTTCTTTGTCTCTCAGCATCTTTTCTCCATCACTCTCCCATCATTTCCAGCTCATGTGATTCCCAGCCACGTTCTCTTGTTTTATTCTTGCCAAAATTGCACTTTTGGTCCTTCAACTTTTGAGATGTTGCAATTAAGTCCCCAAACTTTTGATTTCTTTCAATTAGGTCCTTGGACATCAAATTTGCTTATCTTTTAGCTCAATTTCTCTCCAATCTTGTCTATTTGCTTTCCAATTGAGTTTGTACCTAATTGTACAAGATAAACACAATTTATAAGTAGATATTTGCTCAATTTGTCAATTAAAGTGCTAATTTATGAACTAAATAAGTGTGTAAAAACACACTTATCAGGGGCCAGGTAACTTGTTTGTGATAGATTATAGGTGATTGTAACTGATTAATAGATAAGTTGTGACCAATGAAGTTGAAATTTGATATCGAGATAAATTTGTGAATTACAAAATTCAAGATTTGTGACATATAAATAAGTCGTGACTTAAGATATTTGTAAATTGTGACTGAAAGATAAGTTGTGCCCACGAATTGTAAAAAATCGAGATTTTTGACTAGAGGTGGCAAACAGGGCGGACAGTTCGTGAGTTCGGCTTGGTTTGACTCGTTAAAAGTTCGACTCGGCTTTTGAAAAAAGGGACTTGAGTTTGGTCCATCCAGAAAATTCGGGTGTTGGACAATTCGGGATCGACTCTTGAAGTTCGTGGACAGGCTCGTGGACAAGCCCAACAAAACGTGAAATAGGTCGGCTCGTCGGCTCGTTTCTCACGAGCCGAAATGGACCGACTCGCAAGCCGGCTCGTTCAGGCTCATGAGACGTTCATGAGATCTGTTCAGACTCGTGAGAAGCTTGTTCAAACTTTGAGATTTGTTTTAGTATTAGTAAGTCACGAGCCGAATGGGCTGGCTGTGTGGGAGACGAGTCGAGCTGGATAAGTCAGAATACAAAAAAAATGGGACAATCCCAAGTCGGCACATTCCGCTCATGAGCTCACGAGCCAAACTTGGGTCGGCTTTGCGGGAGACTAGCGGCCCGGCTCGACTCGTCTTCCACACGAACCTTGATTGGTCCGGCTCGTGGGCCGGGCCAATCTTGAGGTTCATGGGACGAGACATCTCTATTTGTGACCAAGAAAAAGTTGTGATCTATAAAAATCGAGATTTGTGACAGATAAATAAGATGAGACTTACTAGATTTGTAAATTGTGATCGAAAAATAAGTTTTGACCTAAATTTTTAAAATTTGTTACCTACAAAAATGTTGTGACTAATAAAATTTGTAACTTGTGACTAATAAGAGAGTCATGACCGATTAATTTGATAATTTGTAATCGAAAGATAAGTTGTGACCAATAAATTTTGTAATGTGTAATCGAAAAATTAATCGTGACTAATTAATTTGATGATTTGTGACCTGTGACCATAAATTGTATAGTTGTGACCTTAGTTATTTAATTACTAATTTAATTATATATATTAAAAAAAATCTGATTTTTGAACTAAAAGAACAAGTTTCTTAAATATAAAATTTTATATTTAAAATTTCTTACTCATGTATTTTGCCCTTAAAAGAAAGATCAAAAGACTGTCAAAATAAAACCCCAATTTTTCAAAACTCGTTTTTATTAGGCTGAAGTTGAACTACATATTTTTATAATAAAATACAATTCAAAAGTTATTACTACTTTTTTACTTCTCTAAAAAATTAATATTCAAAATCACATTTTTCACAAATAATGTTTATCAAACACGTGCAAAATTTGGTACTTTGATTATTCAAAATAATAATAACAACAACAACAACAACAATAATAATAATAATAATAATAATAATAATAATAATAATAATAATAATAAATTTAAGGGTAAAAATGCATCAATCTATAATTTTTTTAAGTTTAAACAGTAAATTTTCTCATGTAAAATTATCAGTACGGTTAAATGATAAAGAACGAATAGAATAAAGTGTCAATTTGTTAACAATTAAGTTATTAACTCTCTTTCGATTTTTACAAGAACGATATATGTTAAATGATAAAACACATAAGATTAAGATCGAGAGGGTAGAATCTTATCCAATTTTAAAAGACCTAAAAAGATCATTTATAATATCAAAACCCTAAATGGTGGTTGTCCCCCACCTTATTTAATTTGGTCATAGCATAATCAAGTGAAAATTGGCTATGGAGGACACTATCATAGGAAGAATCTTTATACCCAAATTTACCAGAGTAAAGAATAATAATTGCTGTTTTTTTATTTTTTTATTTTCCTTTTCAATGATATAATTATTTGGACCGTCATTAACAATTTATTATTATTATTATTATTTTGTTTTTTTACCATGAATCGTGAACTCCTATTTAACGATGAAATATATTTTAACATGACTGGATAGAGTCATAGAACTAGACAAAATAATTAAATTTATGTGTCATACATTTCGTTAATCTGGACTTGTATTATATTTAATTTGATATATCAAGTGTAATTAGAAAATATATTAAAATTGATTTTGACTTGTTGACATTTAGAAATACAATTTTGTTCTCCTGCTAGACACAAGAGCGTGGGCCCCTATGTTGTAGGCCCCACCCTCATGTATCGAAGTTTGGCACCTTATGGTGTCAGACGGTTGGCAAGAGAACATTTTTATTTAGAAATAACCGATTTTGTGATATGACATTTGAAAAATATAGTCCAATCTAACAACAAATGTTTCACAAACAAATAATTTTATTGCAAAGTGTAAAAAAAAGGAGTAATAATAATAAATCTTAACTATGTATATTTTGTATCAAAATTAATTTTATGAATAAATTTCAACAATGAATTTCGTTTATCATTTTTTCTTTTTATTACTTGTATACAACTTATTAAGTTATAAGCGATATAATTCCATTAGTCGAACTTGCATCAATAATCTTATTACTACAACAATTTGATTAATAATCTCCATTAGTCCTGCAACATTTTTATCTCTCTTTATTTATGAAAAAGTTTATTCGTTAAGAAAAGTTATGGAGGGAGGGAGAAGGGATGTGAAAGAATAAGAATTTTCTTTTTGTTGCATAAAGCTTCACTGAGCCAAAAAGGAACAATCAATGAGTCTTTATTTGTTCTATCCTTTTATTTTTTAGGATTTCATCTATTTTTGGTAGCCAATTAGTGTGTATAAATATTTTTTATTTGACACTCAAAAAATAAAAAATAAAATAAAAAGAGAGAGAAAGATTACTTATAACAAAATCAACTTAAATACATATTATTTGGGGCTTCATAATCAACAAATACAGATTATATGAGCATGAATCGAATAACCGTGAATAATTTTATACTCGAACAAAATGCAATAAAAACTTATCGAGCACTATAAAATTAGAATCGAAGGGTTCAAAATCTAATTTCGTGGTTATTAAATGTTTCTTGGGATACCTTGAAATAGTGTGACTAACGTTCGCGACAAAAGTCCTTGGAATTAAAAGTCGAAAAGATAGAAGAAAACCCAATCAAGATAAAAGGAATAAATTCTCATGGATCACTCATAAAGATCTACCTTTAGGAGGCACCATAATTGGAGCCATGCGAATTTGTTTTGTTTTATTTTCCTGTTTTCACATTTATTAATTATCGTGACTTAATTATTTCAATAATCACTAAACTTATATATACTAGTATTTATCCTGTGCGATGCACGGAAAGAAACGTCTGGATAAATATATTTTATATAAAATTATATGAATCCTCAGACAAAACAAATAACATTCGCAAATAACAGATAAGAATATCATTTATTGGTTTCATATTACTACAAATTTTTGAATACTTCTTTGTACACTACATTATTTGTTAAATTTGTTGGTCTTTCATTCTTATCATAAATCAACATCTTTAATCAGGAACGATTTGTCACCTTATAAATGGTAACATAAAGTTGTTCATATATAAACACTAGCCTTCTAAGAAGAAGTCACGCATGCAAGAGTGATTGTCTTTGACTCTTATTAATCTATAATATTAATAAGTTTTACCAATGCACCATAAATCTTGAATGATTAAATGTGATTAAACTAAATAATTGCTAGAAATCTTTGTGGATCAAAGATGCATCGTTAAACTTGTCAAAAGATAAGATCTAGTATTTTTAGTCCTAAATTATTTTTGCATTTCTATACTATATTGTTTTAGAAGTTTTTTCTACATTTTTATTGTTCTATTTTTTTTTCTTTTTTGGTCAAAATCCAAGAACTATATTCTTCGACTCAAGTCTTAGTTGATCTTGTCTTGAAGAAAAGAGCCGTCCCTTTTTATTTTTTATTAAAATAATTTAGGATTCTCCTATTCTTTTGGTCTATAATATTAATATGGTTTTAAATTGTATTTTTTTTTTAAATTTAACTTAGTGTGAAAGTAAAGATCAGTCAATTTCCAAAGATTAGAAAAAGAGCTTCTTGTAACTGTATTTACCAAAATCGTGCGATGACCAAACGGAACGTCAAAGCAGAACGGAGATGCAAGCATATCACACCGGAAAAGGTAATCCATTCCTCAAAATTCAGATATGTTTCGTACATAAACCCGCTAGTTCAATTAAAATATTTTGTTGACCACATAACTAAGTATATATTTGATAAAAATTTACACAAATAATTGAAAGTAGTATTTATTTGGATTTTTTTTTTAAAACTGCTTAAAACTTAGTAGCCTATCATTCTTGTAAATGTATTATCCAAAACCATGCGATGATCAGTGGAACGTCAACGCAGAACAGAGAGGCAATCACATCAAACCGAGAGAGCTAATCCACCCCTCAAAACTCAATTTTTTGTATATAAAATTGTCTATTAAAATATTTTGTACCCAAATAACTAAGTTTAAATTTGAGAAAAAATCGCATGATGTAATTGAAAGTAGTATTTCTTTGATTATTTTTTCTTTTTAAATATGAATTGCATAATTCCACTTAGAAATAGGATTACAGTTATATCAACTATAACCATAATTATAAGAACATATATAATGAAGTTCCAAAACACAAATAGTGAAACTTATAGAACATTTATCATAATTAATTATATTATTATACATAAAATCTATATAATAATAGCACACGAAGGTATAAATGAAGTTTCCATATCCTATTTTCATACATAAAATAATTTTTAATTAAAATACTAAACTCGCGTAAATTAAAACAATGGTTTGAACACTATTGTTGTGAAACAGTTAGTACTATATGTTTGTATAAATGAGTGAACTTTAAATAGGGTTTAGATTTAAATTTCGAAAATGTCAAAACCATTAGAAAAACGAAAATCAATAATTACTATTTAATTATGATAGAAACAAACAGATTTTGAAAATAGCAGCAAGAAAAAAATTAAAGAAAATCGAATCTTGAGGCAAATTATTGGGTAGGATTAGAATATTAGTGTGAACGCATTAACTACAACAGACCAATAAAAAAAGCTTTGGAAAAGCCCATCAACATAAAAAAAAAAATAAAAAAAATAAAAAAAATCAATATATGTAGAGTACTTGAGTTTTGGCGGTAAAATGTATAGTTGACCCAAGTTGACTCAACTACTTTTATATATTAATATAGAATATAGATGTCTTCAACTGATCATTGAAACTTAAATGTCGAGTTTTGATCCTAAATTTAAGAATTAATTATCTCAATAATCACTGAATTATGTCTACATATTCGATCGATTATTGAAGTTTAAAATGTCGAATTTTGATCATTTAATTTATAAGTTAATTGTCTCAATAATCACAAAAATGTATATCTATGTTTTCGAATGAAATTTAAATTGTCGAGTTTAGGTCATCAAACGTATCAAGATGTTGGATGTTAGTCATTGACTTAACTTTCGTAACGGAATTGATGATGTGATAGAAGAAATATATACTTGACGCCACGTCATATTTAACCGAAACATCACGACACATCAAATTGCAACATAAGAAATTTTTAAAAATATCTCGCTTAGTCACTAAGCTTTTAAAAACATCTTCCAACGTTCACTAAAATTTAAGGTGGTCGAATTTGATCATTAAATTTGTAAAAATGATATAACTCACCTGAAAAATTATAAATATTCTTCCAAATTATCCGTTGCATACAACAAATGAAAAGTCGAAGATGTTTTTAAAAGCTTAGTAACTAATCGGAAATATGTTTTAAAATTTCTTATTTGTCAATTTCCCGTGTAGTAATTAGACGATTAAATGTGATGTGGCACCACATGCACATCTGTCTGTCACGTCACTAATTTCGTTGCGAAAATTAAACCAATAACTAACATTTAATATTTTGAAAAATTTATTGACTAAAAACTCGACATTTAAACTTTAGTGATTAGTCAATGACATAGACACGAATTTAGTAATTATTTAGACAATTAAGTTATAAGTTTAGTTATCGAAGCTTGACACATTAAAATTTGGTGAACATTCGAAAACACGGACATAAGTTTAGTGATCAAAACTCGACACTTAAAACTTCAGTGATCAATAAAAAACATGGACATAAGTTTAGATTAGTGGGACAATTAACTCGATTATCAATGTAGACAAAGATAAGTTTTGAAATTAAATATAAGTTAATCAATTTTTAAATTGAAAAAAAAAAAGAACTGTATAATTTTCACTAGGATAAATATATTACCACCACATTTTTTACTCAATCCACTGCATTTTAAATACACCCCAATTTAAAAAAAAAATTATAAATACACCAAAACTATTTTACTTATATATCCTTAATATGTTAAGAATAAAATATTTGTGCACCACACTTTCTTTCTACTGGAAACTGCTGGAGACTTGACTGTGAGCCTGCTCACTGCTCAGTGTATCACCCCCACCCCCACCCCCACCCCCACCCCCACCCCATCATAGATGCATGTTCATTCCATCTCAACAATTTACTCTATCTCAACTCTCAAGTGCGCACATAGCGACACAATTTTCTTCACATACTAAAACCCTTTCCCATTTCCAGAACCTCTGAAAGAGGGCTTAAATGGATTGCCAAGAAAATCGGATAACCACCAGAAGAAGGGGATCCAAAAAAAGACTTAAGTGAATAAGTGGAAGGGATTTCCATTTCAAAGAACCTTTTTTATTTTTAATAATTAATATATTAATAAGGACATGTAAGCAAAATATTATTGGTGTGTTTATAAAAAACTATTTTTAATTGGGGTGTAACAAAAATGTGGTTGGTTGAGTAAAAAATGTGGTGGTGATATATTTACCCTTTTCACTATTACCACCACTTTTTTAACAAAAAACTAAACCAGACTTCAATTAGAAGAAATGTCAAGTTTTACTTATCATCAATCCAAGACTCAACTTTTTAACCATATTTCTGTCCTCAATCTTTGTAAGTTGTGTTGGGTGGATTTGTGAATAGTGACGCCAAATAATGAAAATTTGTAAATCCGTGCCGAAATTTGGACAGAGTAACGGCAAGAAAAATACGAAACAAGAAAAAGAAGAAAAGAAGGAACAATGCCGAGGCAAGAGTTGGACTCTTTGTCCTTAAGTCGAATTTGCCCCGCAACGGTGCCTACGGATAACGGCAATCGACTCCCAAGATACAACGGCAACACTTGTGTTTGTAGCACTCCAAAACACAAGTACAACGAACCAAAATTAGGCTTATGTACTCCAAAGATGAAATGAAAGAAATCAAATCATTTGAATAAATGAATGATGAATTGATGAATGAAAAAAAATAATACAAGCATATGGGGTTTATATATAGATGTTGGAAAGTTGTATCTCAAAAGACACAACCCTTACAAGAGACACATCCTTTCAAATTTGTCTCTAATTTAAGAGACACAATTATTGGAAATTATTAATTTCAAAAGTCACAATCTTTCATATGAAAAGACACATCTTTTCATTTAAATTAATTCTAGAATATTCAATAATATTCTTTTAATTTTCCAATATTGTCACAATTTTAAGTGGCTTAATTTTTCATTCACTATTAATGGTTCCACTTAAATAATCACATAAATTGGTCAAAACCAATTTTTCCAACAATCCCCCACATGAATGAAAATTAATGCAAATGCAATGCGAATGAAATGCAGACTCTAACAAATGGAGTACACACGACAAGTCATAGCATCAAGATAGGTAGCTTGTGGCCTTGAACCTTCTTTAGTTGAATACAATCGGATTTACTAGGCTAGTTGGTGAACGCGATGTCTTGAACCATCCAGCTGTTCGTGTAAAACCAAACAACTGTACCAACACCATGACTCATGTGACCTATTCGGTTCTCATGGTTGAGTCCATTTTGGCCTTGGACTACTCTTGGTTTCATAAGTTCTCTTAAGAGAATTAAGCCTCGAATTCTCGTAGAAGCGGCCCCACTTCACACTTATATAGGTGATCTCATACCTTTCTATCTTAAGGTTATTAATCATTAAAAGTATATATGTATACTTATCCTTATACACATTTTACATAGCACTTTAAATTTTAGGAATGGGTATAAGTGCTTTATTCTGAATCATTTATGACTTAGTTGTCCCATTGAACCAAGATCTTGGGATCTCCAATCTACAAGGTTGGGTTTCCGTCATAGTAATTCTATTCAATAGGCTTTAGGCCCATTCCCCTCGAAAGATGGTATACTTGATCTCTTGCAAGTCCTTTCGTCAAAGGATCAGCCAAATTTTCTTTTGACTTCACATAGTTAATAGAGATTATACCATTCGATATTAATTGTTTAATGGTATTATGTCTCCGACGGATATGTCGAGACTTGCCATTATACATACTGTTTTGTGCCCTTGCAATTGCCGACTGATTATCGCAATGTATATTAATCGCAGAAACCGGCTTTTCCCAACATGAAATTTCTTCAAGAAAATTACGAAGCCATTCTGCTTCTTCACCGGCTTTGTCTAACGCAATAAACTCAGATTCCATCGTGGATCGAGCAATACACGTTTGCTTAGACGATTTCCAGGACACGGCTCCACCTCCAATGGTAAATACATAACCACTCGTGGATTTTGAATCCTTAGTGTCAGATATCCAATTTGCATCAGTATATCCTTCTAACACCGCAGGATATTTTGAGTAGTGTAATCCATATTCAACTGTGTGTCTTAAATATCTAAGAACTCGGTTTAATGCCTTCCAATGTACAACACTTGGATTACTAGTGAATCTACTCAACTTGTTGACTATGTATGCTATATCTGGCCTTGTGCAGTTGGTAATATACATTAAACTACCAATGACACGCGAATATTCCAATTGAGATATGGGCTCACCAGTATTCTTGGCTAAGTGAATACCTAAGTCAATTGGTGACTTAACCGGTTTATCGTCATACGCCTTAAATTTCTTAAGTATAGTCTCAACATAATGTGATTGAGACAATGACAAATCATCCGATGTTCTAGAGATTTTAATCCCTAATATTACATCCGCCACTCCCATATCTTTCATGTCAAAATGTTTTGTTAACATTTTCTTAGTCGAGGAAATGACTTTGGAGTTATTTCCCATAATTAGCATATCGTCAACATATAGGCATATGATTACATATTCATTAGGTGTGTTTTTAATGTAGACACATTTGTCACATTCATTGATTTTGAAGCCATTTGACAACATCATTTTATCAAACTTTTCATGCCATTGCTTCGGTGCTTGTTTCAATCCATATAATGATTTTACAAGTCTACACACCTTCTTTTCAATTCCTGGTGCAACAAACCCTTCAGGTTGTTCCATGTAGATTTCTTCTTCTAATTCACCATTTAGAAACGCGGTTTTGACATCCATTTGATGTATTTCAAGATTATGCAATGCTGCGATTGCAATCAAGACACGTATAGACGTAATTCTTGTAACGGGTGAATAGGTATCAAAGAAATCTAGTCCTTCTTTTTGTATATACCCTTTGGCTACTAATCTAGCCTTGTATTTATCAATTGATCCATCCGACTTCAATTTCTTTTTGAAGATCCATTTACAGCCTAAAGCTTTGTTTCCCGGAGGGAGTTCAACCAATTCCCAAGTATGGTTACTCATGATGGATTCAATTTCATTGCGTACAGCTTCTTTCCAAAAAAGAGCTTCAAGAGAGGACATTGCTTCATCAAATGTCCGAGGATCATTTTCGAGTAAATTGGTTACGAATTCTGGACCGAATGTCTTTGGAATTCGTTGCCTTTTACTACGTCTCGATTCTTCATTTACTTGAAGATCATCATTATCATAAGTTCTTTTATTTGAACTTATTTCCTTTTCTTTACACGGAAATCTATCTTCAAAGAAGACCTCATTTCTTGATTCAATAATTGTACCTACGTGTACATCAAGTACTTCGGATTTATGAACCAAGAATCGATATGCACTACTATTGATAGCATATCCAATAAAGACACAATCAATTGTCTTTGGTCCAATCCTAACTTGTTTAGGTTTGGGTATTTGTACTTTCGCTAAGCACCCCCACACTTTGAGATATTTGTAGGAAGGTTTCCGACCTTTCCATAATTCGTAAGGCGATTTAACCTTATCTTTGTGTGGTATTTTATTTAGGATATGATTTGCAGAAAGTATGGCTTCCCCCCACAAGTTTTGAGGTAAGCCCGAACTTATCAACATTGCATTCATCATTTCCTTTAACGTTCGATTTTTGCGTTCAGCAATTCCATTAGATTGTGGTGAATATGGTGCCGTTGTTTGATGAATTATTCCAGATTTAGCACAAAATTCTTCAAACGGTGCAACATATTCTCCACCTCTATCACTACGAATCATTTTAATTCGTTTTCCAAGTTGATTTTCAACTTCATTTTTGTAGTGTTTAAACACTTCCAAAGCTTCATCTTTGCTTTTCAACAAGTACACATAACAGTACCTTGTACAATCATCTATGAATGTGATGAAGTACTTTTTACCACCCCTTGTTGGTACGAACTTCAAATCACACACATCCGTGTGAATTAGTTCTAATGGTGTGGTGTTTCGTTCAACCGAATGAAATGGTGTTTTGGCCGCTTTTGCCTCTACACATGTTTCGCATTTTCCATTATTAAAATGCATATTCGAAAGTAAACTTAAATTCATTAACTTTCGTATTGAATTAAAGTTTGCATGTCCTAATCTATGATCCCATAGATTACATGACTCAAGCATATAAACTGAAGATGACGTTTTATTGATTGTAGCATTTGGTACAACAGTTAGGACATTCATTTTGAATAGTCCATCTTTTACATAGCCTTTGCCTACATACATATCATTTTTGGTAAGTACAAACTTATCCGATACAAAGACTAGTTTAAAGCCATTCTTGCTTAATAAAGAACCCGACACAAGGTTCTTACGAAAATCCGGTACGTGAAGGACATTATTGAGGCTAAGTTCTTTTCCCGACGTCATCTTCAAGACCACTTTGCCTTGTCCTTCCACTTTGGATGTTGAGGAGTTCCCCATAAACAATTTTTCTCCCTCGGTTGGAGTGTATGAAGTGAACATTCCTCTATCGGCACAAATGTAACGGGTTGCACCAGTATCAACCCACCATTCCATGGGATTTCCAACAAGGCTGCATTCAGAAACAACCGCCGATAAATTCATATCGGACATGCCATTTGATATGGCATCAGATTCGACAATGTTGGCTTGAGATTGCTTCTTCGGTTTGCGACAATCAACCGAGAGATGTCCAGCCTTTCCACAATTGTAGCAATTGCCCTTGAACTTCTTTGCATTCTTCTTTGTAGATTCAACGGAATGCTTTCTCTTCTTTCCTTTGTTGTTGCTAGATTCCACCACATTTGCCTTTGCTTGTGGTATGCCATTCCCAACTCGTTTTTCCGAACTTCGGTTGTCTTCTTCAATCCTCAATCGGACCATGAGTTCTTCAATGTTCATCTCCTTGCGCTTGTGCTTGAGATAGTTTTTGAAGTCCCTCCACATGGGTGGAAGTTTCTCGATAATTGCAGCCACTTGAAATGATTCGCTCACGGACATATTTTCCGCATGAATGTCATGGAGTATGACTTGCAATTCTTGTACTTGACTGATGACGGTCTTCGAATCTACCATTTTGTAGTCCAAGAATTTTCCTACAATGAACTTCTTGATTCCGGCATCTTCGGTCTTGTACTTCTTTTCCAAGGTCTCCCATAGTTCATTTGCAGATTTCTTATAGCAATACACACCGTATAAGGCGTTGTCCAAGCCATTAAGAATATAATTCTTGCATAAGAAATCAGAATGTTTCCAAGCATCCAAAGCAATCAAAGATGCCCTATTATTTTCCCCTTCTTGTATGGCGGGAGGATCTTCATTCAAGAATTTCGCCAAGTTGAGGGTTGTGAGATAAAACAACATTTTCTGTTGCCACCTTTTGAAATCAACCCCAACAAATTTCTCCGATTTTTCCCCATGTGAAACGGAGTTTGAATGAACAATAGTAGGGGCACCCACAACTGGAGGAATCACATTAGTAGTAGTTGTATTCACAACGAGAGAAATCACACCGGTAGGAACACTTCCTTCAGAAGTTCCCATATTCGAAGTTTCATTCAAAGTAGTATCGGTATTAAGAACCGTATTCATTTCCGTTTACGTAAAACAGAAGATCAACCAAAACAAAATAGAAATGAAGAAGATGTTAAACTTAACAAGTTTAACCAAACAAGAATGTCACTTTCACAAAATATAGAGAATTCGACTTAAGATTGTTGGGTGGATTTGTGAATAGTGACGCCAAATAATGAAAATTTGTAAATCCGTGCCGAAATTTGGACAGAGTAACGGCAAGGAAAATACGAAACAAGAAAAAGAAGAAAAGAAGGAACAATGCCGAGGTAAGAGTTGGACTCTTTGTCCTTAATTTGAACATTACAAGACTACGGATAACGTCAATCGACTCCCAAGATACAACGGCAACACTTGTGTTTGTAGCACTCCAAAACACAAGTACAACGAACCAAAATTAGACTTATGTACTCCAAAGATGAAATGAAAGAAATCAAATCATTTGAATAAATGAATGATGAATTGATGAATGAAAAAAAAATAATACAAGCTATGGGGTCTATATATAGATGTTGGAAAGTTGTATCTCAAAAGACACAACCCTTACAAGAGACACATCCTTTCAAATTTATCTCTAATTGAAGAGGCACAATTATTGGAAATTATTAATTTCAAAAGTCACAATCTTTCATATGAAAAGACACATCTTTTCATTTAAATTAATTCTAGAATATTCAATAATATTCTTTTAATTTTCCAATATTGTCACAATTTTAAGTGGCTTAATTTTCCATTCACTATTAATGGTTTCACTTAAATAATCACATAAATTGGTCAAAACCAATTTTTCCAACAAGTTGGTACCTCATATAATCTTCATCCAAAAACTTCATGAAGAGAGCTCCTAATATTTTAATATATTAAAAATCCTTCGTCTAAGATCTCATGAGAAATTCTTAAAATCCGAGGGAACCTCAGATTGCTGGGATAAATATTCTTATAATTTTTTGTTTCCTTATTGTAAAACCCTTGTAAATAAATAGGGTTAAATCGTTGTTTTATGCATCTCTTTATCAATAAAGCTTTTGAACTTGGGCCAATAGATTTTAACCCCTTTTTGGTAGTATTTTTGTAAATTTTTTCCTTTTTTTAATTAAAAATCTATTCGACCCGACCTCGGTTGTACAGATTGAACCGTGACCCTCTCGTGCGATTGAGTCGATGACTAGTTCGATTTTAAAAACACAGATTGTGAGTATAGACAAAATTATAATTTTAATGTGAGATTTTGTTGAATCTAGCACCCTCAACTGTGGTCATCGATGGATTGATGTTTGGGAGCGGATTACGTGGCAATTGATACAGTAAAAAATAATGTAATTTATTACATTCTGGGATTGATCTAGTTTACACCCAGTGCAGACGTCCACCTCATCTTAAATTTTGGATCCCTCAGCAAGAGTTTAATTTTTTTTTTTTAATTTTCTCAATATATATTAAATATTAAATAATGAAACTTAAGATAATGATATGAATACGAACCCCCACCCAAAAATAAGGATGTTTTTTGAAATTTGACTACACTTAAAAAAAAAAAGAAAAAGAAAATCCGGGTCACGCCTGACTTCATCAATACGTATATTTTTAGCATATTTCCGCGGATGAATATTAACTTTTATTTATTTTTAAAAGATCGTATTTTATACTGTATATTATTATTATATTAATCCAACATGATATTAAAATATGATGTGTCAAACTTGATTTAAGATTATTATAACTTTCACTCTTAGATACAAGTGTATTGTAAATATCAACTAAGAACTACCTGTATTAGGCAACTTAAACAGATAGACAGTCGATAAACTTGGGAACAATACATAAATAAAACGGTTTAAAATACAAATTTCAAAGTTTAAAATTAATCGATCCCTAGTTATTTTTAGATGACAACTTATCAAATTATTAGGTCACCGAATTTTTAAGTCCGTGTGACCGTGTTAATCACCATCATTGCCACGGTGGCCATGTATATCACCACCGCTTATAGGGATGACAAAAAAATTCGATTCACCCCGAATCCGACCCTAATGGGGAAAAAAAGGTCGCCCGCGAGTTGATGTGACGGATATGAGATTAAAATGAAAAACCTGAAGCGAGTATCGGGCGGGGCGGTTTGGGTTTTGTTTGACCCGCCTCGCTAGTGACCTGTCCCGCAGCTTATACTAAAAAATAATTAATTTTTTTTACTATATTATTTGAAAAAATATTATATTTTGTTAGTTTTTATTTATGATGAGTATTTAAATATATTGTAGGATCTTGTTGGAAAAAATGTTGTTTGATATTATGTTGTTTAAAAAAGTTGTTTAATTATGGGGAATGGAATTTAATAATAAAACAAGTGAAAAAAATTGTTCAAATAATTTTTTTTTTTTTTTTAAAAAAAAAAAAAAAAAAAAAAGTAAACGGGGCTGGGCGGGTATTGGATGCCCCGCCCCGATATGACTTAGCAGGTCATGGGGCGGGTATGGGTTTAAGGTTCATCTCGTGGGGCGCCCCCGCCCCATTGCCATCTCTAACCGCTTCTACCATTGTGACCTCCACCACCACCACCACCACCACCACCACAACCAGATCTGCACACCATTTTCAAAACCAAAATTCCACTCCCTCACCACCGTCATCGTCGTCACTTAACGCCGCTTGCAATACCATCTAACAAAGTTTCAGAAGGCAAATCACATAAGCAACAGCGGCGACGCTAAATACATACAAGAGTTTATAAAGAGAATTTCAAATTAAATAAACTTGATATTTTGAAAAACTAAAAATAGAAAATGACACGAAAACAGTAAAGAGAGCATCTCCAATGCTATCTTTTTCTTTGGATGTTCAGTTGACGTGATGATGACGTGTCTATTTCTCTCCTACATTTTTTTTTTATTTTTTTTATTTTTCTTACTTCAATACTTACTCTTTTTTACTCTTTTCTTCCTCTTGCGCATCATATGTTAGAGGATATTTAGGTGACGTTCTGTTTATATTTTATTTTGTATTTTCATTTTCGAAAATGTTTTATGTTTTTATTTTTATTTTCAAATTTGTTGAAAACGCGTTTGGTTTGTTATTTTTGAAAACTGTTTTAAAATGAAAAACTGGAAAATACATTATTTTTGAAATTTTGCAAAATACTACTGGCCCAAACTCAAATTTCAAAAATGCAAGTTCTTTCAAAATAAGTAGAGTCCATTTATCAAGACATTTTTTTGAAATATAACAACAAGAATTCCCACTTAATTTTTTTGTAATGTTGATATTGAATTCAATAAAACATTATTTTAGGTTAAATTCCAAGTTAGGATAATTCTCTAAAAAAAAAAAAAAAAACTTTATTTAGGCTTAATTCCAAGTTAGGATAATCCTCCAAAAATAAAAATAAAAAATAAAAAAAACTTGATTTTAAACTTATTTTCAAGTTAGGATAATTCTTTAAAAAAAAAAAAAAAATCCAAAAACTCGTTTTCAGCGTTTTGAACATTTTTTTTTAAATACACTTAAAATGCTCAAAACGAAGTTTTGGACGTTTTGTATTTTGTGTACAATTTTTTTATTTGTTTTCCAAAATGTATTTTCTAAAATGATAAAGAGAAAACATTTTTAATATTTTTGAAAATAAAAATAAAAAAGGACCTCAAAACAGCAAAGAGAACGAGATCGTAGCATTCAAGACCTTCCTTGAATAATTCAGAATGTCTAATAGGGTATAATAATAATAATTGTCGTCAAATGAAATGATTCCAAACAATTACACGATTGCCAATAAAATAAAATACTAGTAATCATGAGGATAATACGTATAGGTGACCAACTTTAACCGGGCCAAAAACAATTACAAACGAAAATGAGAAACGCCTTTCCTTAAGAGTAAAGAAATCATTACTCGATTTTATTCATACACTCTTTTCTTGCAGCTTTTGCTAAGCATCTAATTCCCCTTTTACTTTTTTTTGTGTTGTAGAAATTTTTTTCCCTCTCAGAAAGTGTTTTTGGCGTTGATCATTACAATACAACAGAAAGTTTAAGCCCTTTTCCTGTTCATCTTCCTCCAATTTCTTTCTTTTTTTCTCTACTCGGGTTTCCTTTTCTTACTTGAATTTACCTTGGAACCTGATATTCATGGGGAACTCTCTTGCTTGAATACCTGGGTTCTGCTCATTAAGTTTGAAAATATAATCTTTCTTGAGTTTTTAACTGAGAATTTCCCTCTTCCTTGGATTTGCATATTTTCTTGAATCTACACACTATTGGGATCTTGATTCCATGGGACTTTGTAATGGAAAACCCGTTGAACCTCCACAAAATCTATCTGAAAATCCAGTAATACCAGGTGAAATCTATGAACATACTCTGAATTCTTCAACTGGGAAAACACCAAAATTCCCATTTTACAGTCCAAGTCCCTTCAACAACTCGCCTTCAAATTTTAGCATCGGTTCAACTCCTCTCCGCTTCCTTAAGCGCCCATTCCCACCACCATCACCAGCTAAACATATAAAGGCATTTCTTGCAAGGAGGCATGGCAAGCCTAACGAGGCCACTATACCTGAAGGGAGTGAGTGTGAGATTATTGCTCTGGACAAGAATTTTGGGTTTTCAAAGAATTTCACCAGCCATTATGAGCTTGGGGAAGAAATAGGAAAGGGACATTTTGGGTATACTTGTGCAGCTAAGGGGAAGAAGGGAAACTTGAAGGGGCAGGATGTGGCTGTTAAAGTTATCCCAAAATCAAAGGTGTGTCTTTTGATGGCAGAAAGTCTCTTGATTACTTTTGGAATGTTGATTATTGGTTATAATTATAATGTAAAAGATAATATCAATTTCTATTGCCTTTTTCATTAAATGACTCTTGCTCATCTTGCAAGCTTTCTGTCAGTTACACGTCTCTGATGGTTGAAGTTCTTTTATATTATTTTATCCTTCGCTGATATCAATTTGTTAGTGATGATGTTAATTTAATTTTGTTATGATTTAGATTTTTTATAATGCTTTTTGGACAGGTGACTTTCTGCTAAAATTCACATCTCTCATTTTTATGCATATTTTAGATTTTTAAATGTGAAAAGAAACATGAGGTACAAGAAATAACACCATTTAATAATTATTGTCACACTTTATCTGTAAGAAATTCACTCGCGTATTCACACATCAGAGTTAGTTTGTTGTTTTCAATGCTATACAAAGGGGCATAAGTAACTTCAAAACCGCCATTATTGTTCTTGCTAGAAACTGAATTTGACGTAATAGCCAAATTAGATTTCATAATTTGACAAAGAGATTGTGTGATTTTGGAGAATTTGGATGTTGGCTGGTGGCTTTTTACTATTTTCATTTCAGATCATTATTATATTGGTTTGTGATCACTCAAGTTGGTTATTGGAAGTACCATTATCTCATATTTCCTTAGGAAAGGTGTTTAACCTATGGGGGCTTTTCCATTGAGAAAAGAGTGCAAACCATCCCATGCTCATGATTGTTCTGTATATATGCATGTACACATCGATGTTCACTTTACCTGAATGAAATGAAAAAATATTTATGCAGATGACTACAGCTATTTCCATTGAGGACGTTAGAAGAGAAGTGAAGATATTACGTGCACTAACAGGACATGGGAACTTAGTGCAATTTTATGAAGCGTACGAGGATGAAGACAATGTATACGTTGTGATGGAGTAAGTTTGGACTTTGAACTGTTAAGATCTAAAAAATTTGGGTGTGCTTCTGCTATATTTTTCTTAGCTAATTGTCTTAAATTTCTGTCCTAATTACTTGTGGAATCATCTAGTATTTTGGCGGTGCTCACAAGTATGTCAAACATAACTTTCGAGGAACATAACTCTTAAGCACCAAGAAGCATGCTTTAAATTCATACAATATGATTTGAAAACAAAGTTTAAAATCTCTTTTTCTCCTTTTAAATGTGTAAACCTCAGTTACCAACCATCCGTCACTTCGTGGCCATGCAGACTGAAGTCCACCCGTTAATGTCCTTGGTGGGCCTCTAATATGTGGATAAAGATATGAACAGTGTTTCATGCTTTGCTTTTTGAGTGGTCTTAGATCTTAGAGCCCGTTTGGTGTACAGGTGTAGGAGATTTTGGAGGAAATTTGGATTTTTTGGAGAATGTATGGTTGAAAAGAGGTTGAAAAGTGTGAAAGTGGTGGGATCCATAAAAACGTGTGGTTAAAAATAAGTTTTAAGGGGAAGTTGTTCAAAAATTTCGGGACCAAACGGGGCTTTATGTATAATTTACGTAACATTCAAAATTCGAATTTTTGGAGCTCATCTATGTTATTTTCCCCTTCTTCTTTGCAGGTTATGTAAAGGAGGAGAACTGTTGGATAGAATACTCTCTAGGTAAATTTAACGATGTTATGTTTCTACATTTGGTGCATTTATATCTCGCTTCAATCCTTCTAACTAATTATCTGCCTTTTTGCTCTAGAGGTGGCAAGTACTCAGAAGAAGATGCTAAAATTATCATGGTACAGATTTTAAGTGTCGCGGCTTACTGTCATTTCCAAGGTGTGGTCCACCGTGACCTAAAACCTGAGGTATTGAGCTTCTGATAACCGAAACTTCGCTTTGTACATTCCATGATGGCTTTCTCAATACTAAAACCTTTAAATTTTTTGTGTGCGTGCGTGCGTGCGTGCTCGTATGTGTTTTTTTTTTGCAAAGTTCTGTAAGACCACGTGTTTATTGGATAATGCCATTCAATGCACAAGGACCAAGGATCTTTCCTCTTACAGTGGCCTAGAATACACATTCTTCTATTGTGTTTTCATCGTTGGAATGTATTTGGTAATTACCTCATGATTATATATGCATTCGTGTATTGGTTCGAGACACTCTGCTCCCTTCTCTCCCCAAAAATGTGTCTTCCCCGTTCTGCAATGATGGAGCCAGATGTATCTGATAAAATCTAGATGTTCAAGTGAACTTAGTACTTAAATTTCAATGTTTTGATCTTTCCTTTGATAATTCAGCGCAATACATTATTTCTTTGTCTTTTTCTTGAGAAAAAAATATTTGGATTAGCTGATTTTCCATGCTCATATAACTATTGCTTCGATATAGAGTGGATATTTTCTTATAATAATTTTTGCTCCCTGGTGCACACATGCAAGAAGGAAATATGAGCTCCCCCTTCCCCCAATCTGCTTATATAGATTTATCTTTTGTTTACTGACACTCTTTCTAAGTTTTGCTTCAGAATTTTCTCTTCACTTCGAAAGACGAAACTTCCCCTCTGAAGGCCATTGACTTTGGACTCTCAGATTATGTAAAGCCAGGTTAGTTCTATTGCTAAATCTTTTGATGCTCTTCTCATCATTGTGGTATATTAGAGTTAATTGATATATATTTTTGCAGATGAAAGGCTGAATGATATAGTTGGAAGTGCTTACTATGTGGCACCAGAAGTTTTACATAGATCATATGGAACAGAAGCTGACATGTGGAGTATTGGTGTTATTTCTTACATTCTTCTTTGTGGAAGCAGACCCTTCTGGTCTCGGACAGAATCTGGAATCTTCCGAGCTGTCCTAAAAGCTGATCCAAGCTTTGATGAAGACCCATGGCCTTCTTTGTCTTCTGATGCTGTAGATTTTGTAAAAAGGTTATTGAACAAGGATTATCGTAAAAGGTTAACAGCAGTTCAGGCTCTCAGTAAGTAGCTAGACAACATTAGGTTATAATTTTGTATGCAGTTTAGGACCAGGCTGGATGGTATAATATACTTCTTTTTCTTGATAATATCCATTACTATCCTTCCTTACCTAACAATAAATCTACAACTTCTGGTTCGATGCCCGTTAAATCAAAACAATTCTTGCTTTAGAAACTATGCATATTTTTGTTTCTTGTCAACGGAGAATTTTGATACTCAGATCACATTTTTTTTTCAGTGGAGTTGCGGTGTTTATTTTTGTAATATATGATTCTAATACATATGTACTAATTATCTTCTTTAGGTCATCCATGGTTGGCCAGCCATCATGAGGTCAAGGTACCTGTGGATATGATAACGTATAAGCTTGTAAGAGCTTATATATATTCTTCTTCTCTGAGGAAAAAGGCTTTAGGGGTATGTACATTTGGATGTAGATAAGAATCTTCTTCCAAAATTTAGTTGATTATCCGAAATAATTACGAATCTGTGGCAAGATGTTTTACTTTTAATTGCTTATATGTTTCATGTTATCTCATTGACTTATCTACCTGATTCTTCATCGAATTTACGTTCTGTTAAGTAAACTGAAGTATTAAATTCAACTTGAGGAGGACAACTTATTGCAATTCTTTTATTCTTTAATAATCATCAGACGACGAATATTTTTTATGCTTGGCGAAGTCATTAATGTTTATATCATATGTCTTGATTTAAATATCTGCTCTGCTACTGTACAGGCTCTTGCAAAAACATTGGCAATACCACAGTTATCATATCTCCGAGAACAGTTCAATTTATTAGGGCCAAGCAAGAGTGGATTTATATCCCTTCATAATTTCAAAATGGTCAGTTTTCTTTTCACCTGAAACACCCCAACCCCCATTTCATCAACAAAAGAAGAATAAAACCAAAAAAACGAGAGGCTTCTATATTTCTTTATCAAATCATAATCCTCTGTATGCAGGCTATGGCGAAGAACTCCACGGAGGCAATGAAGGATTCACGTGTTCTTGATTATGTAAATATGGTAAAGCTTTCAGTAACCTCTCTGTTCAAATGCTCTTTTCTTATGACATGTTTGGGAAGTGTTTATAAACGGTTTTGTTTATAAATAGATAGAAATGAGTGGTGGATGCCGGAAGGGTAGTACTTGTGGGTCCGAAGAAATGTGTGGATGAAAATGGTTTGAATGATTATAAACATGTTTATAATCATGAACCAAGATAGGCTTAGTTTTAGGTTTATAACCACTCAGCAAGGTAGCTCAGTGTTACTACGATATCGATATGAGTGATGAGAATTGCCTAATGCATTTTCACCTGCCATGTAGGTAAGTTCTCTCCAATACAGAAAATTGGATTTTGAAGAATACTGTGCGGCTGCAGTAAGTGTACATCAGATGGAAGGAATGGAAAGTTGGGAGCAACATGCACGCCATGCCTACGAGTTTTTTGAGAAGGATGGTAACCGGGCAATTATGATAGAAGAACTTGCCTCAGTATGTTCTCTCTCTCTCTCTCTCTCTTCCTCTCTTCCTCTCTCTGTCTGTGTGTACGCTTTGTGGCGTCGTTCTTGACTTGGTGATGTTTAAATTTCACTACTTTGTTTCTGACGGCTTTGAATTGCTGAAGTTGTTAATACATTGTATTGCAAATTCTTATTTTTCGCTTGCTATACTTGAAAAATAATATCCAAAATTCATCTTCTCTCTATACAGGAGCTTGGACTTGGTCCATCTGTTCCCATTCACGTAGTTCTTCAAGACTGGATAAGACATTCTGATGGGAAGCTAAGCTTTGTGGGGTTCGTTCGACTTCTTCACGGAGTTTCTTCCCGTGCACTTCAGAAAGCTTGAAATACGCAGGCTAAGGTTCTTCTGATTCTGGAGGCAGCGACGAAGGAAGGAACTGCTCAGAAGGTTGATGTACGTTGTAAGCCACAGCGAGTTGCGGCTATTCACTTACTGTTGTATTTGTTTCCTTAATTTTCCTTTACTCCCATAACTTGGTGAGATTGAAATTAGAGTAATGTATAGCTGAGAGTAGATCACAAAATGTATTTAGGGGTAGACAAAGAAGTTTTGTGTCCTTTGGTTGTATCCCTTGTGTACCGTGTGTTTATCTTCTTATTTTCAATTCTCGATCCAGAAGAGTTTTTTTTCCATGTAGAAAACAATGAAACCCATGTTTTATCATGTGTATTTGTCCCCCGATTGCTCGATCATTTTCATTTTTACATGCCTATATAGATTAAATTTAACTTATGGCTCGTGTAAATAGTATTCCTTTTATGTTGTAGAGTTGTGATCACAAGTCTGTGGCTATTCGATCGTGTAAATGGTTAGGTAATGATAATTATTTTATGCTATGTTTTTTAAAAGTTGTGTGTTTAAAATATTTTTTTATGCTTTTGAGGTAAAATATGTGATTGAAAAGTGGATAAAGAAAATGTATGTTGTAAAAATGTGATATGGAGAATTGTGTTGTTAAAAAATACGTTTTTAAATAAGTTTGCCAAACATAGGCTTAAATACAAATTAAGTAAATGATTCACCCTCCTTTTAGAGCAAATTAAATGCATCACCCATATTAATATAATATTTCACAAAACACATTCTATCTTTTTTAATTTTATTAATTATTACTACTTTATTTTTATAGTAAAAAAGGAAAACAAAATATTGAATTGATTAGGTTGAAAGAAAGAAGTGAGCTAGAGGAACCGAAAAAGGGCATCGAAAAGTGTACTGAATTGATGTTGGTCGTAGATTTCGATGTGGATGTGATGAGCGAATGTTCAAATCGGCGTCAAGTGTGCAGGTGTGTAACTTCCGGTAGCAAAGTTGAGGTTGAAAACATAAATCACTCCGACAAACAAGCCTATTATTAGACACTTGTAATGACTAAAAAACACCAAACTTCAGCCATTACTTTAAAAAAAATTATAAATTGCAGATAAACATTTTTGAACAAAATAAAAAATGGAAATCAGATCATTCACAAATTCAAAAGTCATCCCACGATCTATCACATTCAGAACCTCAATGGCTACCTCCAAGTCACGGCACAACAATCAATTCCACCGAGGAAGCAGAGTCAAAGTTTCACCAGATTATGCGAGCCCTTCTCGTCAATTATCCAGAGGTTCGTCTGGGTCAAGCCTAAATGAAGGAGATTATCATCATATGGCAACCTTAGAAATACTATTATTATGGGTTCTATCAAAATGAATCAGACTAGAGATGCCTCAAAATCACTGGACATAATCGAGTAAAATATTAAAATCTCAAACTCCTACACGTCGTTGAAGCCACGGTTGCAATCTCTATGTTATAAAGTTTGCTGATTTTATTATTCACTAGAAGTAGAAAATCCATATAATACTAAAGTTTGTTTTTCTGCAGCAACCAATTACATCCTAGTGATTAAATTTCACGTTCTTGGTGCTTGGGAAATCTTTCTCTTCACGCATTAACATTTTCTTAGTTCTTGGGAGACAAGAAATACACTCTGTAAACAATTGTAATGTTCTTTTAAAGATGACTTCCATGCGACTTATAGAACACACCAATATTATTAATCAGATTTGTGATTGTGTATTTTTCTCATTCTTTTCTACAAAATCCCATTCATCAAGGAATAATACATTCTTCACGCAAGTATTTCAGGCAAGATGAAAAGCATAGTCATCGCTAATTGCAACTTAAGCTCAAAGTTGGTTGTCTTTTGCAAGTATTCATGTATTTGCTACTTCACTGTCTATCCTTGTCATCCTGTGGCCTCTTAAACTGTCTATGTTCCAAAAAAATGGTGTCCAATGAGCATTTGTGATCATGACTTAGGGCATCTCTAACCCTACTCCAAAATGGAGTGAAACTTCAAAATAGAGTTATTTTCTTGCTCCAACCGTGACTTCATTCTGGATTGTAAAATGGAGTTTGCTACAGTGGCACGCCATATGGCGTGCCACTGTATCAGACGGTATAAAAATTGGGGCAACTATGCTTTTGCCCCAATTTTGTCCCAAACTTTATTTTTTTTCAATTTTATCCCACATATTGATTTGAATTCTAGTTTTGACCTTTTTTTCCCTATTTTGAACACATAGTTATTTGATGAATATAATTCAATTTTGGTCCCAAAAAAATTATTTAGAAATTGCATTTTAATTTATTTTGTTGTAGTAAAAACAATGGTTATTTCATCTATATTGAAATTTATTTTAATTTTTGTTTCTTATTTGTCCATTATTTTTACCACATAATTAACTTATTATAAATCAAAACATTAAAATTAAATGTCAACAAAATAGATTACTCAACAATATTTAGGAACTTAGAACCATAATTGGTATGGTGACATAGACATTGAAAATTAAAATACGATGGAAGCTACTTAAAAGATAACAATCTAATAATCAGGTAGATCGGATCCAGATCCTCCAAGATCGTCAAAAAAAGACCATATGGAGTTGCTCAACTTTCTTCACTTCTTTTCAGCATGATTCTTTTTTGTTCATTTCGAAAAAACTCCCTTAGCTCCGGATCCGCAATGGAGTTCAAGTCTTTGGCTAGAATGGTATTATCAGAACAATATTCAGCCGATTGCATTCGAGCCCTTTGAATTTCGTAGTTTTTCAGTTTGTCCGCATTCTCCTTGCGGATGACTTCCGCGAGCTCTCATTACTCCTCCATGATACTTGTAATGATTTTTGAGGAATCTTCTTCTTTTTTTCCTTTTCCCCTTAGTTTTTTTTATCCCAATGGGTCGTTGGCTTGGATTGTCACTGACATTGTCTTCATTAATATTTAGAGAAAATGAAGACAATCCTTGATATCCTAATGTTGGAGAATCAGAAATTGGGGAATCCACGTGTGCCGATCCAGAGTATGTTTTCTGGCTATGAAAGTCAGGTAACTCCACTTGAACATCTTTTCCAAATTTTCACTATCCTTATGGATAGGTCACACGTGATCGAATTTAAATCCTTTCTTAAATTTTTCGTCTTGGCATAACAATATTTTATCTCGATCTATCTGCAAATTGATATGATAAATTTATTACATTAAAGTTAATTGTAACATACAAATTGAACTTTTTGTAATAAATGCACTTACAATGTCTTGTTTGAATGCTCCGCTTGGATTTAAATTTTCCACTTGACGTATGCACCCACGTAGTTTACTAATGGATGCATTGATCAATGTGAAACGGGATTGCAATGATCTTAAAGGTCAGGACTGAGTAATATGTGTTGGTAATGAACTATTATATTCCAACTCGACGCGACTCCAGAAACGATCTTTTGACTGATTAATACCAACAATCGGGTTTTGAGAAATATCCAAATATACACTACACAAATGAATGTCTTCTTCAACATTACATGAGGCACTCCGCTTGCTGATACTCATTTTTTTTTTTTTTTTTGTAATTGCTAAATGGTGATATTGTTATGGAAATATGAATTGGAGACTTGTTTATTTATAATGCAATTGATGTCTTGACTGCATGCATCATTATGCATAACATGATCATAGAGGATGAACGTGATGTTGAAGAACATATTCGAGATTAGGTAGAAATACCGAGCCCACGAGTTGAGATGGTTGTAGATGAAAATGTTCGTTGTCAGGAGTTTCTCACTCGTCATCGTCAAATTAAGGATAATGAGGCTCACATTGCACTCTGAAATGCTATAATTGAACATTTGTGGGAACAACATTCAAATTTCGAGAATTAAATTAGTGAAATAAATATATTTGGTGTATTTCTAGTTTTATTTTAATGATCAAATAAATATTTCAAATATAATAATAATAAAAAGTATGTTAAAAAAGAAAAAGAAAAATATTATGTTTATTTGGTGTGAAATTTGAAGTTTTGGGTTGAATATGAGTTATATCATATTTATTTGGTGTGAAATTTGAAGTTTTGGGTTGGAGATGAGTTATGAAGATAGAGTGAGAGAAACTGTATTTTAGTGTAAAGTTGACTCCATTTTAGAGTTCCTGGTTGGAGATGACCTTAGGTAACGTAGCTTGAGCATATCAATCTCACCCAACTTTTGAGGCCCTAGTTTCCCACTTGCAATTAAGCACTTCACATTTCGACATAATCCTTAACTTCCGACTTGTAGACCTTATATTGGAAGTTATTTCGAATAGCGTACAATGAGACACTGGTCTTCATTAAATTCTTGTCATGAAATATTCTATTTTCCGTAACCCCTTCCACACCAGGTAGTGTGACTACATAATTTGACTTGTCAATACAGTTGAGATCTACCTCAATAGGTGATAACTAAATGCTGGAAATAAAACCCTGAAATCTAGGCATTTTTTTTACATCTCAACTTTGGGAATGTGTGCATGGATGTTACTTTACAACTGCAATAGACATGGTTTCGATGTGGTCCTTATAGTTTGCAATGGACATTTCCACACCAGCAATGTACTCCACCTTACCAACATTCAAATTTAAATTCGTTCATTATCGTGCCAACAAGGTCTAGGTATTTGTAAGAATATAGAACGAGAAGTCCTACCGTGTCTGAACTGTTCTTTTACAAAGATATTTTACAGTATCTATTCATGTATGAGACACACAACTAATATTGTGCTATTAGAAAGTTGATAGTGTCATGTTAATTTACAAACCAATTCTTGGCTTCATCACATAGTAGGAAATCACTAAACATGAACATTACAATGTTATGATGTATCTTGGCATGTTTATGAAACATTAAAACGATAATAGTCTAAGACTGGCTCATCACTTGCTCAGACCTACGAGCATATTGGACTCTTAACATCATCCATTTGCATATTTCTTTTTCAACCCATGTCTCTGATTGAAGTACATAAACATGTTGGTATTGTTAGTATTGGACTCTTAACATCATTTTGTAAACCAGCATATTTGTAGACAATTTTGTAGCATCCATTTGCATATTTCTTCTTCAACCCATGTCTCTGATTGAAGTACATAAACATGTTGGTATTGTTATCTTGTTAATGGTAGGAGTGGGCACATTCTGGTTCGGTTCGTTTCCAGAACAGAACCGAAGCAATTGGTTCCGGTTCGGTCTGGTTCGGTTCTTAACATTGAAAATGTTGAAATAAAATGTTCATTAATACTAAAGATTAAAAATTTTCTTGACACTACTTTGAAAAAAAATATAGAAGAATTACACATACTTTACAGAGATTAAAACAAAAACAAAAAAGTTTGCATACAAGTTAAAAAATAATATTCAAATAATATATGTTACTTTGCATATGGAAACAAGAAAATTATATTTTTAAGAATGTTGCAATTTTGCATTTTCAAATAAAATTTTATAGCTTTTAGATTTTCACTTTATACAATTGTTTAAGTATAGCAACTTCAAGATGAGTTTAGATATATCCGACTGATTATAGATTTATCATTTATAGGTAATAATTAAAAGAAATTGAGAAGATGGAGCCATGGAGGATTTTGTACAAAGAAATAATTAAGAAATAAGGAAGATCCAATTATGACTTCCATCTTTGTGGAAAGAAATAAGGAAACCAATTATAATATAAATGGAAAGCTTCAGCCTTAACGTAATGTGTCAATAATTTACCGAAAATAGTGCCAAAAAAAAGTTAGTTTAACTGAAGAACCGAATTACCAACGGTTCTAAAATACAAGAAACCAAGAATCGAACCTGAACCGTTCGGTTCTGACCAAGCAAGAAGTCCCAAAATTGATTTGTTCCTTGATCAAACCCAATTTGGACTGGCCGGTTCTAATCGATTTCGGTCCGATTCTATTGATTCCGGGAAAAAATGTCTACTCCTAGTTAATGGCAATAATTCAATAGCGCATTCACCATTGGTGGATTTACTGTGCCTGTATCTCTCATCTCTCTCACTCTCTCTCTCTCTGAATTTTTTTTTGATTTGGAACTTACGATAAATGAAAGCGTAATGCTTGCTTTTCACCAAGGCATCAGCATTTGACGCTCTCCATTTTTCGTTACGTTTAATTAACTAGTTGTCTACTCGTGCTATGCACGAAATATATAATTTTTAAATCATAATTTCATCTTAATTCAATCATATCAAATAAAAAACACAATTTAAATAAAATTTCAATACAAAAAAGTTATTGAATTTGAAACTTAAAAAAGACAAAACTATTCACAATAAAAAATGCTACATGTACATTAAGTATACCGTGCCACTTAAAATTTGGTACTCATTTAAATTTTTTATATAATTTTTTTTAAACTTTTTTTTATGTTTTTCTTTGAAAATTTGCCCACCTCACCACCTATTTCCCTTTTAATATGTTATAATTTTTTATTAACTATATATTTTTTAATGTGTTGCTTACATATATTTTATTTGATTAATATATTAATTAATGTATTTTATTTTTCCTTATTTTTTTAAAAATATCAATTTTTGTCAAAATGATGAAATGATTAAGCCTCTATTTGGTAATAATGTTTGATTTATAAACTTGTTTATTTATGATTTTGAGGTAAAAAGTAGTGGCTGAAAATTAGAGAGAGAAAATATCTATGGTTAAAAAGTTGATAGAAATTAATTAATTATTTTTGTAACATGCGTATTGAAGAGCCTACTCATTTATTGACATATTAGGAAGTAAAATATCAATAATTTTATTTATTTATTTTCAAAATATATTAATTCAATTTTTTTCATTTCTAATTGAACAAATTTATATAGCATATATTTATTTATTTATTTTAAAATATATTAAACCAAAATTTTCATTTTCAATGTAACACATTTACATAGATATGATATGATATTTATTTATGTTCAAATATATTAATCCAATTTTTTCATTTCCTACATAACACGTGTTATTGAATTTGAAACTTAAAAAAAAAAAAAAATTAATCAAAATAAAAAATTCTGCATGTATACTCAGTGTACCACACCAATCAAAATTTGGTACTTAATTAAATTTTTTATATAAAATTTCTTTTGAGTTTTATTTACATTTTTCTCTAAAAATTTGTCCACCTTATCACATATTTTCCTTTTAATATGTTTTAATTTTTAATTAACTTTATTTTTTAATATGTTGCTTACAAGTATGTTATATGAAATATAATATATTAATTAATATATTTTATTTTTTCTTATTTTTTAAACATGCCAATTTTTGTCAAAATGATGAAATGATAAAGCCTCCGTTTGATAATAATGTTTGGTTTTTAGACTTTTTTATTTATGATTTTGAGGTAAAAAGTAGTGGATGAAAATTAAAAAGAGAAAATATGTGTGGTTAAAAAGTTGACAGAATTAATTAATTATTTTTGTAACATGCATATTGAAGAGTCTACTCATTTATTGACATATTAGGAAGTAAAATTTCAATAATTTTATTTATTTATTTTCAAAATATATTAATTCAATTTTTTTCATTTCTAACTTAACAAATTTATATAGCATATATTTATTTATTTTAAAATATATTAAACCAAAATTTTCATTTTCAATGTAACACATTTACATAGATATGATATGATATTTATTTATGTTCAAATATATTAATCAATTTTTTCATTTCCTACATAACACGTGTTATTGAATTTGAAACTTAAAAAAAAAAAAAAAAAAATTAATCAAAATAAAAAAATTCTGCATATACACTCAGTGTACCACACCAATCAAAGTTTGGCACTTAATTAAAATTTTTATATAAAATTTCTTTTGAGTATTATTTACTTTTTTCTCTAAAAATTTGCCCACCTTATCAAATATTTTCCTTTTAATATGTTTTAATTTTTAATTAACTTTATTTTTTAATATGTTGCTTACATATATGTTATTCGAAATCCAATATATTAATTAATATATTTTATTTTTTCTTAATTTTTAAACATGCCAATTTTTGTCAAAATGATGAAATGATAAAGCCTCCGTTTGGTAATAGTGTTTGATTTTTAGACTTGTTTATTTATGATTTTGAGGTAAAAAGTAGTGGAAGAAAATTAAAGATAGAAAATATGTGTGGTTAAAAAGTTGACAGAATTAATTAATTATTTTTGTAACATGCATATTGAAGAGTCTACTTATTTATTGACATATTAGGAAGTAAAATTTCAATAATTTTATTTATTTATTTTCAAAATATATTAATTCAATTTTTTCATTTCTAACTTAACAAATTTATATAGCATATATTTATTTATTTTAAAATATATTAATCAAAAAATTTCATTTTCAATGTAACACATTTACATAGATATGATATGATATTTATTTATGTTCAAATATATTAATCAATTTTTTCATTTCCTACATAACACGTGTTATTGAATTTGAAACTTAAAAAAAAAAAAAAAAATTAATCAAAATAAAAAAATTCTGCATATACACTCAGTGTACCACACCAATCAAAGTTTGGCACTTAATTAAAATTTTTATATAAAATTTCTTTTGAGTATTATTTACTTTTTTCTCTAAAAATTTGCCCACCTTATCAAATATTTTCCTTTTAATATGTTTTAATTTTTAATTAACTTTATTTTTTAATATGTTGCTTACATATATGTTATTCGAAATCCAATATATTAATTAATATTTTTTATTTTTTCTTAATTTTTAAACATGCCAATTTTTGTCAAAATGATGAAATGATAAAGCCTCCGTTTGGTAATAGTGTTTGATTTTTAGACTTGTTTATTTATGATTTTGAGGTAAAAAGTAGTGGAAGAAAATTAAAGATAGAAAATATGTGTGGTTAAAAAGTTGACAGAATTAATTAATTATTTTTGTAACGTGCATATTGAAGAGTCTGCTTATTTATTGACATATTAGGAAGTAAAATTTCAATAATTTTATTTATTTATTTTCAAAATATATTAATTCAATTTTTTCATTTCTAACTTAACAAATTTATATAGCATATATTTATTTATTTTAAAATATATTAATCAAAAATTTTCATTTTCAATGTAACACATTTACATAGATATGATATGATATTAATCCAATTTTTTTCATTTCCTACATAACACGTGCTATTGAATTTGAAACTTTAAAAAAAAAAAAAAAAAACTAATCAAAATAAAAAATTCTGCATGTATACTCAGTGTACCGCGCCACTCAAAGTTTGACACTTAATTAATTTTTTTATATCAAGTTTCTTTTGATTTTTATCTAAAATTCCTTTTAATATGTTTTAATTTTTAATTGACTTTATTTTTTAATATGTTGCTTACATATATTTTATTCGAAATCCAATATATTAATTAATATATTTTATTTTTCCTTATTTTTTAAACATACCAATTTTTGTCAAAATGATGAAATGATTAAGTTTTATACCAATTTATCATTGGTGGTAAAAATTTGATAGCAAATAATTAATTATTTTTGTAATATACTTATTGAAGAACCTACTCATTTATTGACATATTAGGAAGTAAAACTTCAATGATTTTATTTATTTATTTTCAAAATATATTGATTCAAAATTTTCATTTTTAACTTAACAAATTTATATAGCATGTATTTATTTATTTTCAAATATATCATTCCAAAATTTTCATTTTCAATATAACACATTTACATAGATATGACATTTATTCATGTTCAAATATATTAAAACAATTTTTTCATTTCCTATATAACACATTTATATAGATATCACATTTATTTATGTTCAAATATATTAATCCAATATTTTCATTTACCTAGATATCACATTTATTAATTAAAACTCTTTTCTTTATTTATATTTATATATTATATCTTTATATATATATATATATATATATATATAAAAAAGAGTGAGGAGAGAGTCATTAAACGCAAATTTTCCTTCAAAATGACTCTCTCTCCCGACTTCTACTTTTATATATATACTAGTGGACAACTCGTACGTTGTACGGGAACCGTTTTAAAGTTGAATTTATTAGCATTATGGGGAGCATCAAGTGCTCTTCCGTTCATGTTAGGGGGAAGTTTGAATACTTCTAACTGGAAATTGACTCTTGCCTTAATCTCGTTCATAGTTTTCGAGAAAAGAGTACCATTCTTGTGGTAATATGGCATTTTTTCAACCTTTTCGTCGTTATTTATCTCGGTAGGAAGATTAGAGAGATACAGTTTCTTCTGACAATTCCTTACTGGAGAGAAATCGAAATCCTCAAAATATTGTCCTTGCGGACCGAAAATGCATTCAGAAAGGTATTTTTTATGAGCATCTTCCTTCATGTGTAAATGAACTCATTCCTCTTACATTCCCAAGTCAAATCCCATTGCTCAAATACATACTAATTGAATATATAATTTAAGCTCATCATAAAAAATTAAATTACATTGCCAGGGATTTTGTATTCCATGCTAATATTGGTACAGAAGAACAAGACAGCAAGGGTGAGAATTGAAATGTGGGAGACCAGAGTAAGCAAATGGTAATCACGGTAATTCGAAAAGGACAAGGCAGCAGCTACCCATCCAAGTACTACAACAAATATTTTCTTTGTTCCTCCACAAAAATATAACAAAAGGCACGTCAAACAAAATAAATGCCACATTACGTTCAAAGATTAGTGTAATTCACATCCAATCCACCTTAATTCATTTCTGGTATGGACTCAAATTTTAAACAAAAAGATCAACTTGATCAACAACAAAAATTGTCCCCTTACTATTATTCAGCATATTAACTCTCGTTGAATTCCAGAATTGTTTCATCAGCGAGACAACATCCACAATATCTAAAAACTACACTGATCAAATCTAAGCTAAGAGACAGAGACATTAATCCAATTACAAAATTGTATATAAGGAGAGGTTAGCATTTCATGAAAGATATGAATTTAAAATTAAGCTATTTAAGGAACGAGTTTAAAATTAAATATGTAAGGAATTTTAGAACCCCTAAAATAATAAGAACATGACAAAACAGATACTTCATTGGTGAATCACCTTTTTAACTCTTGCTTGAGCAAAAAATATTTCTTTACTAAAGCCAAAAACTCACAATACATCCATAGATATTTATTCGCTGATCATTAGAGGTTATACAAACTTAATTAAACAATTTACCTTAAACCAAAAGGAAGTCTCTAAATCTAGAACTCTGAATTCCCACATAACCCTTGCAATAGTAAACAGGGAGGAATGCATCAAGTAATTAGATTTCATGAAAAGAGAATGACTGTTGAGCAGATGCAATACTGAAGAAAATGAATTGTTAAACTAATAAGCAGTGTTAAACTAAGTTAAACATCCAATGGTATGGCACCTCCAATAACCAACCAGTATATCTAATCCAATAGAACCATATACAACTCCATAATGACCAAAACTAAGTTCAACCCCTCGACTTCACTGTCACGAAATGAGTAGGGGCCTTACCTCAAAGAAATTACAAAGAAACCATTTATATTCTATTTACACAAAGGAACACATCTTTGACTCTCCAACCTTTACTGCACTGTCTTTTGTTGTTTCTTTATTATCTTGGGATTGTAATAAGTCTCTCTAATGGTTGATTGATTATTGTTTGAAAGAAGTCAACAATTCAGACAGAAACATATCAATTCCTTACCAAGTGCAAAAGTTGAAAATTGAACTATCAAAATTTAAGAGCATGCACGACATCATAACAAAAGATTGAGTAGAAGGTTAGGGCAACATTTAACATTTTTTGTCGATTTGGCATGATGGCAATGTCACCAATAATCCCATCAAAGAACTGTCACATGCATAAAATTGAAAATGAGGAAGTTACTTATTTTGACAGTGATGCCTGAGTTATGGTAAAAAATAATTTACCTTTTTCTACTATAAAGTATAAAAGAAAAGGTGACTAACCAAACATGTATTTTCTATTTACAAACAAAACACCATCGAAGTATATTTAGGCCTCCACCTAAACCGAAGAGAGGAGGGTTGATTATCAAACATGTTTGGACACAAAATTAAAATTAATTACAGATAATTTTTTAATATATTTAAGCTCAGCTAAACATTCTCATAGAATGAGTTCATTATTAATCAGTAAAAATGTAACATGCCTTTACTTATTGTGAAACAAACTAATTTGAGAGTTAGGCAATTAATATCCCAATCTCATATTAGAAAACTTATCAACTAATTGATATTAATACAGTATTTAAGAAACATACAACAAAGAATAGTAAGAACAGGACATACCATCCTCAAGCATCAACTCTGAAAATTCTTCTTCCATCATCTCAATCTCCATACAACAGGAAAAATAAGGAAATTACGTAAAGCAATAGATATAAAACAAAATAAAAGTTGCTATAAAGCAATAAGAAAATTAAAAATTTAATAAATTAATTCGATTAGCAGGTATTAGTCTACAGTAAACAATACAAATTGAGATAAAAATAACAAAAAGTGCATGCCATATAGAAAGTAAACCCATAATAATAAAGTGAACACGACTTTCAAAATTGTTTATGTAAAATAAAGAAACATACCAACGAAATGAACACAAATCACAGAAGAATAATTGAGCCACATTTTCTACTTCTAGCAACTTTACTCTAACTAATACTAAAAGCTCAATATTTTAAACTTAAAAATAGTCACACAAATTACCTGTATACAAAATGGAAAAATTGTACACGAAGGCATTGAAGTCAAAATAAAATAAAGTTATAAATCAACAAAAATAAAAGGAGGAAAATTGAGACTTACAATCTGCCGAAATCGCTTAAGTTTTAAGGTATTCTAATAACAAGAGCTCAGCAGATGACGGAAGAACTAACGACGTTAATAATAAGTTTACAAGTTTGTATGGATTGTTAAGTCATCACTGATAAGTAGGAAGTCAATTAAAAGAATATCAGTGGCAAACATGGTTGATGCCCAACAAAGATTAATGTTGCTTGTGTTTATTAACTTATAATTTATTCCGGTTTCAAAAAAGAATTGTGTTTCCATGTTACAACAAGAATTGATTTTCATAATCTCCCCAATCAACATCAGTAGGAGGATAAATAAAAAACCATCAAGTAAATCATGGCCGTGAAGAGGATTAATATATGTTTTAAGTAAATAGAGACTGTTGTAAAGAAAAATTTATCATTGACAAATAAAAGGAAAATACAGAGATAATAACATACGATTGTTAATGCCTTGGAAACTTGTTCACCGATCTAATTCTTTCAAACAAAGGAGGAGCACTTTTAAAGTAGTTCAGCATGGGCCTACAATAGAGTAAAACACAAATCATTTGGCATTACATGACAAATTCTTGAGTTGATTGAGAACAATAACCCACAAATAATGATATGAGAATACAATAAAAGTCTCAAATAATTGAATTTATCCTTAGATAAAAAAGGTTAACACGGTAAAAGTCTTATAAAAAAAAAAACAATAATTATGAGGAAATCTAGAGACAACTTTAGTATTTTGGAAAGCAACTATAACGGTTTCTGTGTACTTTAATGTTCTAATAACTTGATTTGGACCAAGTGTTATATGATTGTTAGATAGAGTATTAAGTATGTCTACTGGTAACAAAAATTAAATAAAACCAAACTATCCAATTTATTCCACCACTTACATTCTTTCTGAAACCAAACGCAGGTATTAAATAAAAATGATTCATCCAATTTATTCCAAGCATTTGTAACAAATCTCAATGGAACCTCAATTCATTGCCTCACACAGTAAGGTAAGCGGAATTTAATAAAGAAACATTTTCATTTTAATAGAGACATGTCACATATATAACTCTTATCTATGTATAAGTATCTATGTATGAGGAATTATACATAGATAAGCAGAATATCATAGTAAACAGAGAAATTATATTTTCCAATGATCGTCTGTTAATGGAAAATGAAAAGGAAACAACATTTGTTTGACTAATGGGTATAAAGAAATATATATTTTCCCTTCGTAGCACAAGTTTTATATTAGGGAAGAGAGGGGAAACACTGGGTTTCTAATAATTAAGATTGTTCCCAAGATTCCAAGGTAGCTAAATTGCCATTTAATAAGAGCACATGGAAATATTTAAAACACAAAAGCCAAAGAATTCAACGAATCATGTATTGAATTTTTCAAATAACACCAAACCACAAGGGGTGTTTTCTAGCTAACAGAAGTCCAAGCTCATTAAGGGGGAAGAACAACATAAAATGGAAATAGTTTAGGGAACAAGCTCTTGAACAGCTTTTTCATTTATTCCCAGCCAGTTGGAGCAGTAAGAGGAATTATATCAACTCTAGGAGCTAGCATCAGTAAGAGGAATTATATCAACTCTAGGAGCTAGCATCGGGGGTGCAGCCACAGAGTCACATCCATCAGTAGCTACCCTGTAACTTAATGGATGCACACAAATTCAAACTAAGAGAAAAAACATTTGATCGACTAAACCTCCATTTATCTCCTTCCGCTACTTTTCAGTGATTTCTTGTTCTATAACTTCAGCAATAGAATCTACACTACATGAAAAGTGCAACTTAAATCCATATAACAAGCTACTCACATATTCTTTAGACATTTTTCGATGAAGAAACTTGGTAATTTCTTTGGTAATCCCCAAGAAAATGGCATTTGCAGTTTGCTTGCTAAAAAGTCGAAATCACAGATTGAGAACTAAAATGGTAATAAGGTAGCAAATTATGCCCAGATTGCATTATTTGAATAAGTATCATCTAGGATTGGCCTAATTACGGAAAGGTAACGTATGATGACATTTAAAATTTCATCCTTGATTTTAAGAAGTATTTTAGAAATGCACTATCTAAAAATAAAACTTTCAGTTACAAAATCATTAAAAGCATAGTACCTTTAACGGAGACGTGACGGTAATGGTTTGTGGTGTTGATGGTTTCTGCAACGAAAATGTGTCAACTTTCCCTCTGAAAATAACCACAAATATGTATTATGAAAATATAGTCGTGCGATCAAAGTTTGGAAAGGAAATTTCTCTTTATGTGAAGCACCTAGAAGTAAAAAGATGAGTTAAAATCTAAACATGATCTTGCATAATAAACTCGAATGCCTTACCGAAGATCCCTTCTTCTCTTCGAAACTGAACCTGTGTAAAAAAAAAAGGAGAAAATCAACAATTATCCCAATTCCCCTACCAAACTGAAAAAGAAATGAAATTCCAAAAATATCCCTAGAAGAAAACATTAAGAACAAAATTCGAAAAAATAAAAAAATGGCATACCTGGAATTCTCAAGGGTCTGATCCGGAGTTGGAATTGCCGACAGTAGCGGGATAGGTATTTCCAATTGCTGAGAACTTGACTGCGGCAGTATTGGCGTCTTGAAAATATATATTTGATCTAAACTGATATGAGCAGCTTAAGTGAAAAAGTGTAAGCCTAGTGTAGCCTATATATTATCCATGTACAGTAAATTCGAAATTTAACATTTTCAATAATTTTAATTCGAGACTTTCAAAAAGACAAAAGCATGATATGTGAGAAAGTTCATACATAGATTAAATCATAGAAAATATCATTGATCTTCCACCACTTTGACACTAAACAGAGCAAATTTGTTACCTGTTTAAGAGAGCATCTACACTTTGTTGTACAGCTTCTAAATCTTGTCTTTGTATGGAGTATGTGGAATATTTTGCCTTATAAAAAATGCTCCGATGCTTCAGAAGTCCAGTAAATATGATTAATGAACTAAAAATTACTGATCATAGAGAACTAAAAGTAGACAATTTTGTCCAGGTTGGTCATTTTCCATTTGTTGTGTACCTTTCTATTTTATGATATGATCAATTATATTAAGTGGCATAGCTGTTTACGGTATAATGGGAAATCAATTATATTAAATTGTTTTGGATTGCTTTAGTCTCCAATGGTGCTCATGCCATTGGTCTCAGACAGAAGCATTAAATTGCTTGCGAAGTAGTATTACAGACTTCTATTTGTGCATAAGTTGAGCATAAGATTATCAAAATATTAACACGCTCCTTGACTCCTTGCCGAATACATTTATGTATTTAGCTAGCTTAAATGGGATGCTTAATTCGAAGTTAACCTAACTGGGACAAAAAAAAATCGAGCCTATACAATTTATCAAATATTTATAGTGCATGATATTGTTCTTGAGAGCTTGTTAAATTAAAGACCTCAATTGTAGCTAAATTCCACAGTACAAACAAACAATGATGTGAACAATTATCTAGCTAATCCTATTATCATTCCATTGTTCCAGAATTGAAAAAAAAAAAATCAGTTACTTTTCTTTTCGATCACAGATGGGTTCTGTCTGGTGTCCCTGCCGCTAGGGATTGAGTCTGGGTCTGAGCAAGTAGGAATTCTGCTCACAGAAAAAGTGTAATGTTTAGATTTCTCATCTAAATATAATAATAAATACAAGAAGGCACAAAGAGGTAGAAGAAAATGACGATTTGAGCCCGCCGGTAGCTCACCAGTAGAAGAACTGCTCTTGCCGGTAGTTCACCAGTTGAAGAACAAAAGATAAAGCTATTCAAATCGGTGCGATAAAGAATTAGAATATGTAAGAGATGCGGTCAGTATGCGGAAAACGAAGAATGACAGAACAATTTGGTGATGGGTTTAGATGAAGAAAATGTCGATCGGTTTTAGATTTTGAATACCGAGGGTTCCTTGGTGAAGACAATGGTGGTTAAACGATCGATGAAGACAAGTGAAACGGAATTTGAAAGGAGTTCCTTGGTGAAGACAATATATGGTTAAACGAAGACCGACTGAAGGAAAGATGGATAATGTGAGAAATACGCGTGTAATGATAAGAATGTGTGGGATTAAAAACGATATTTTCTAAACCAGTTCTTGAACAGTGTAAAACCAGTTCAAGTGTGAAAATGAAGGGGACAAAAATTGAATAGTACTGGGCATATCCCCTCTTTAAGAACCACACACTAGTGAAAGTCGTACTCTGTACGAGAAATGTGTATTTTTTGTATTATTTAGCGACATTGAATTAACGTGTTGTCGAGTCCAGAACACCGTCCCAATCCAATATAATTTATGAAGTTGTACCAGTTTTTTCAGCTCAGCCAGACAAAGAAATTTTTCAACAACCTTCATTACCATTTTGAAGTTGAATTTATTAGCGTTATTTTAATAGAAATTAAGAGGAATTTTGCAATGTATTCCAATGGATTACTGCTTTATAGTTAGGAGTGGTTGAAGTAAAATTTCACCATCAACTAAATATATATCAAGTTCTTTTAGTTTTAGACAGCCACATTATAAGCATGTCGAAATGTTAGACAAAAATTGTGCAATTTCACCATCAACTAAATATATATCAAGTCGTTTTAATTCTAGGCAGCCACATTATAAGCATGTCAAAATGTTATAGACAAAAATTGTGCTTATAGTCGTAAACAATATATTTATGTTCCATGAACATGTTGTAGATAAAAATGAAGGTGCATAGCATCAACAAAAAATCAATGGAATGGTTCTATCTGAATACGGTGTATTTTGTTTTTGGCTTCCTCATTCACTACTTTGGCCCTGATATTCCCAGAGTATGCGCATCGGAGAGCGCCAATATTTCCTAGAGAATAAAACAATGTTATTATCTTGATATAGAATTTGGATCAGCAATGGGATGAGAAGTTACCTTATCATTCAATCACATCTTGTAGAAGACCTCACGAGTCCGTGAAGGGGGGCCGGCATCTGGTCAATTATTTAAGTTAATTGTGAGTGTGAAGGAAATTAGAATTGCAATTTGGTTGTAATAAGTAACAACTAAACAATCATGCTCTGATGGAGGGCCTGAGAGTTTGTAGTAGGCATTTTAAAAAAGATGTAATGCAATATATAACAGGATTATCATGAATAATATAGAAAAATCAAGATAAGCAAGGGTCAGTATCTAGTTGATACTAATATATTGGCAGTTGGCACTCATTCGTCCAACAGGAGCTGATCAACACCTAAAGAGAGAAAAAGCGTTGAGAAAAAAAATTGAGAAATATAAAAGAAATAGTGAAATAACACATTGCAACAAACCATCAACCACTGAAAAGCACCGCGCAACTTGAAATTTGGAACTTTGGCGAAGATTTATTTAAGCATAGTTTAAATATGTTACAAAACCCGCATGATGTTCGTAACTAATAACTGAAGGGATACAACACATTTCTTTTAAACCTAAAATAACAAAAGGGGAAGGTGTTACGGCATGTGGGATAGCATCTTCACCATTAAATATTTACACACGCTGAATATATTCTTATGGTTTCTCCAGTTTTGGTTTTGTAGGGACAGTTCCTATACTGTGATTAATGTGACGACGTTTGTCAGCTACTTTTGGCGCAGATAGATTTTCATGAACGACTACATCAGAGATAGGTGGGACCTTTCTTTTTGGGATGGAATGCGAAAGAGATTCATTGATTTGAATATTTTTTGAGTAACCTGACTAGTCAGTTGGGAGCTGTGATTTATATGGCTGCTTATTCGGAATGTCGGCCAGCTTCGTCTTCATAACTTCAGAAGAATTGAGAACATGAAGGATTTCATACTGAGACTCTTTGGGATCTTGCTTTGACATCGATGCTTTAACATAAAAATCATTTTCTTCTTGACAAGAAAGTTGTATCACAGAGTCCAAGGGTTTGTTTGATTCCTGTTGTCAATCATGTAAAGTTGAATGAAGCCATATTAAAAAGAAATCTGGTCGACAAAGATAAATGTAGTAAGCTATACCGAAATGAAGTAGTGTGTTATAAGATCGGCTGTTGAGTGTAATAACGTTTCTGCAATGGGACCTATAGCATTTGCGTCGATAACACCAGTTTCATCTTCCAGTTGGATTGTTAGCCTGATTCTGATAGTGAGAATAACAATTATTTCATATGGCGTTAGGTAAATTATGAAATTTATAATTTAATGATAGATAACAATATATAACCTTGCAGTAGCCTTTGCATATCGATTATTGCAATAAACACAGTGATATATTTCTCCAAGGGGAGCACTTGCAGTTTTGTTGCAGAAACTACAGCTTATATACCAAAATGATTGTTTCGGTGCAGTTATCTTAGATCTCGCTCTTAACCAAAAGAATTTGTTCAGGACTACTGGTTTTGCAGTCAGTATTGATTGAATAGTTGAAATTATTCCCGAAGTAGTAGGTTGAAGAGTTGGCAAAATGGATGATGGTATTTGGTTTTGAAGAATTTTGTTGTCAATGTTGTCAACGTTGTCTGTGCTCCTAACAATAAGAAACAAGAGTTAAGATGGTGATATTTTTATATAAAAAAAATTACAAAATAATAATCATGATAAAATATGTAGGTTACAGTTGGGAAATAGTTACCACTGTTCGAGTAAAATAATGATAAAATATGTAGGTTTCAGGAACAGGTGCGTCAAGAAAAAAGCTCGAGTCTGTTTTCGTTGAAAGATTTATATCTGTGTGTGTGTGTGTGTGTGTGTGTGCACAGAAGTTAATATACAGTTTAAATTTAGAAAAAAATATCTGTGTGGAAATAAAGGTATTAAATAAATTTATTAGTATCAAAAAATACCATTGTATGAAGCTACTTTGAGATGCGTTGCCCAAAGAACAGGTTTGTTGTGGACTTCATTCTCTATCATCGAACCCTCACGTTCAACAAACATATCCCACAATGTTAGAATAATTGTTCGAAATTCTGGGTCGATCAGTGTTACTTCTTGAATGACGGTCTGATGACCACTATTTCCATGTACTGTTTTCTGAGGATGTATATCCAGCACAATTGCAACCACATCTACAAAGAACAAGCAGTTGGCAAATATTTGAAATCGAGAAATATGAAAGTGCGAGTAACTGATAAATTTTATTAATTATATATGTAGTAAGAATGAGAAATTGTTAACTTACTTATACCATCATTCCCATACATGTGATTTTGAAACTGATCAAATGGAGTTATGACATATTTGGAGAAGAGAAATTCAAGGTTGTCATCATGAAGGTGTTCGATCCGGGTTTTTGCACTTATTGTCCAATTAACGCTTCCTTTTGAATTTTTGTAGGCAGGATTGTTGTCTTTCACGACGGCGTCGGAAATATTGTAAGTTTTCCCAGGTGTGAACTGGTCTCCAAACATAATGGTGAGCTACAGAAGATATAACTAACCTGGAGATCCATGAAATCTACATACTGGTAGCGTAGCGTCCCGAATTATTTCTTGCTTGTTTTGGAGAATGTTTTCCTGAAACAATAACTTTGCTTATCCAGTTGTCAGAGGTCGGAGAGAGCTCTCTTAAAAACGTGGAAACTTTGTTCATCTCATATACATGGAAGTGGATAGAAATTGATTAAGTTACAGACAAATATATAGGCATTAAATGTACGTGTTGAGCAGAAAATATTTTTTGAAGCTGTTTGAATTGTGTGGCCATTAAGGAAACACACATGTGTGGCTTTCTGTGGCTATAAAAGGTTGGATAGGATTGTGAAACACAAAATTAAAGAGGACGTCATTAATTTAATATATAACTGTAATGGGTCTATATAAATTAATCTGCTATATGTTTGTAATAATATAAAATTTATTGCTGGAAAAGTGTAAGAAATAAGGCGGATGATATTTTATATTTTGGGAAAAATGATAAGGTTTTGAGACAAAGAGATACACAGGCTGACACAGGTTTTAATGGGAAAATATCTGTTGCTTTTGAGAGGAGATGATATATGTGTGCATTATTTTTTATTTTTTATTAAACTATATATAAAAATTTATCTATTATTTATATATACAAAATAATTGGTACAGTGGGTATTTTATTTTATATAATTTTATAAATATTTTGCATCAATATTGAAAATTATTTAATTTGAAAAAATTATATATTTACTTGTTTAAACACAGTTGTCGATTATTGCAAAGGAGGACTTCCCGAGATGTACAGATGACATTAAGGTTTGAATTGTCTACCAGTTATCCTATGTGGGCATGCCTCCAATTATGGATTATTTAAAGTTGTTAAATTTTCTATGTATTGGATAATTCTCAGCAATTTATCAATGTAGAAAATATTATTCTGAAATGCAATTTACAGGAAATGGAGTTTGACTGGAGAATTATTGTAGGTACTGTAAATGGATCCCTTGGTGCTGCTCTTGGAAGTGTTGGAGGTGTTGGGGGAGGTGTCATTTATGTTCCTATGCTCACTCTAATCATTGGATTTGATCCTAAAACATCCACTGCAATCTCAAAGTGTAAGAGATTTCAGAATTGTTATGTTCTTGCTTTCAAGTGATTAGCCTTAAAATTGTGAAGAATCGCTCCTTGCAAATCCTTTGGACCTAAGTTAAACTATAAAAATTGTTTTCATCTTTTATTTCATCAAATATGAATACCTTCTATTAGCAACATTTAGTTGCCATCTTTCTTGCTTTTGACCATATCTACATTCCCATATGTTGCTCTATTGCGAACTTGACATTCCAAAAATGCAAACAATATTTTGTTCAGAAGTCTAAAGCAACCAAACTTGTGAAATGTTACTGATCACTGAAGAAGGTCCTTTGCATGCCTCATCTAATTAATAGTCTAAAAGCTTGGCAAAAGCTGGAGGAGAAAGAAATTATAAGAACAGAAGTAAGAAACACATTACTTATCAATTATGTTGCTACTCCCTAAAAACAAAAATGTATCAAAGATATACAATGCATTTCCCGTTTACGAATATGTTTATCTCCCATACCTCCAAGAACCCACTTATGACTTGTTTTTTTAGAGACTTAGAGTGTAAAAAATTAGGATGAATTCTGACATGATTGATGCCACCTGCATAAGAATTTTTAGAGATATATCAGGAATGACTCTTTCTTACTAACCATAGTTTTATTAAGAGCAAGGAGGTACACTCAAAGCACAACATAGTTTTATTAATAAATTCTCTTTTAATATAAATAACGTGTCATTAAAATAATAATTCTATAATAGGTTGCACGAAATCACTATTCTGGAAAAATGTAAGATAAAAAAATCAGAGATTTTTATAAACCGGAAACTTAATTTATAATCTAATTATGAAATATTTTGGTAAAAAGTTCTTAAATGTCCCTATAATGATATGGAAATACAACAAATTAATAAAACATTATACTACTTTTGAGTCTCCATATCTTCCTCTGGAGTTTTCCAAGAGTTTCAGTTATAAATGGCATGACCTCTAGCCATTTTGAAGGTTCCATACATCCTAACTTCTATCCAACATTATTATCTAAAAAATGAAAAATGTGCAATACAGATATTTACTAGTAGCTGACTTCCAGTCACCAAACGGCGCGCCATCAAACTCCCATGCTTTCCAGAACTGCTTACAATCGCTCACAACCCCAACTTTTATTTTTGATGGCGCAGGTAACTCCAAAGCAGCCTATGAGTCTCTCGATACTGGTTATTTACCTGGCAAAGGATCAAGAAACCCCACCGGCATAACAAAACTTAAATCCTTCGCTCTCTTCTTCTTCTTGTTTCCAAAAACTTCTCCACTCCACTCTCGAGGTCTTTTGTTAACAATTCCGTCGGTTAAAAGATGTGAAGTACAAGCAAGGGTGTTGATTTACTATTTTCGATGTAAAATATGTGATACGAGATTTTAATTCGATACAATTTAAATGACTAATTCCACATATTAAATGTTCATACGAGATTTTAATTCGACAAAATTTAACTGACCAATTTCACAAAAAAATTCCCAAGTAGATGACTTTAGTGAATCGAAGAAAATTTGTGAAGCTAGAAGATGCGATACAAAAGAGGTTTGAAGTCCGAGAAAAGTTAGATAATGCTAAAATCAGAAATCATGAATTAATTAACGTGTGGAGTAAGATTAATTAAGAAGAGCAAAACATGAAATTGCAAGCATTGCAAGACATCAAGAGCCTCTTTCAAACCACCATGATGGGAGTTGCAAAAAGGTCGAGGTAGATACTATGAATTAAGAATGAAAGGGCGTAAACTAAATTTCAAAACTGTGAACTTTTGGTTTTGAATTTTCAATAGGATATAGTTCCATTAGGATCTGCATTAGAATGTAAGACATGTATCCCAAAATTTTTATAGATATTTTTAATTAGTTGAATAAAATTTCGTCATTGTCGACCCGTAAGTAGTCGATTTTGACAAGAAAAAAATGATTTAATATGTTTTTCTATTTGTGGTCCAAATAGAATATGAATTATAAACATTCTTAAGGTCGTACCTAAATTTTCAATCTTTAAAACAATCTGCAATTACAAATGAAATAAGGAAATGGGTGCTAAATAGTAAAGTGAACAAAGAACCCCAAACATAAACTACAATTCATCATACACGTAACAAAATACACATAAATTTTCATATATACCAGTAAAGTTGGTATAGCAAAAATAATGACATAATTTCAGTGCAATATATAAACTATTATGTGTGTGTGTGTGTGTGTGTGTATATAGAGAGAGAGAGAGAGAGAGAGAGAGATAAAAAAAAATATATATATATATACTGTAAATAAATACTTAAAAGAAATAAATTAAACATATTTTATTATATATACATAATTAACTTGTATACAACTCCAACTTCTATATAAGAGCGACTAATAAACACAAAGTGAGAAAGTATAAGATTTCCTGAAAAGTACAAAACGAAACCCATACGTTCTTCATATTTTGTTCCTCTATTTCACAATAGATTCACCCAAATCCAAAATACTACCCTTTTCTTCAAGTTCCAGTGAAAAGAATAACCTGTAATAACTTCTAATACGAATTTATGAATGTGACTCCCTATCACCCAGATTATCGTGAGCCGGTGGAACTTGCATGTACTCATCAAGTAAAGAAATTTTGATGATGTTCGGATCCACATCAGGAGCTTGTTTTAACCTCTTCTTAAATTCATCTGCCAAAATAAACATATCTTGACGTGGAACTTTATGAACGTCTGAGCTTGAAAATAGGTCACAACCAAAAAAAATTTCAAGCTCCTCTTTTGTTTCCTTATCCGTTAGTCCACAGAAATTGGCATAGTAATATGGATCATTGAAAATATCAAGAATTACATCCTTTGCACACACAAAATCCACAATGTTTTTTGTCAAAAACACATTTAGCAGCTTAGATTCTATCACACATTCACAATCGTCAAGCTTACGTTTTGGGTTTTGGACATATAGAAAGAAATTGTTGGCCTTGCCGCTTTTTATAGTGATTCTGGGCCTTCCATCGGTGGTAGAGAAATCGTCTTGAAGACGCAAAATGACGGTGAACAGTTCCGGAGCGACTGTGAAGATCTTCAAAATGCTGGTTCCACCTGGTATATCAAATGCTGTCATCGTTCGATCAGAGGTTGACAAATTTTCCATGTATACAGACTTCTTCTTATTATATGCGTTTTACAGTATGTAGTGTAGATTTTTTTCCCAACAAAATAGTTACGGATGAATCGAATGTTTTGAAGGAGTAAAATTTCTATCATATAATGTACCACTTATATATATATATACACATAGAAGAAAACATGGGGAAAACGCAGGAACTCTGTTCTCTGTGTTCTGTTGTGCGTGTATATAGAAAATTTGGAACATGTAAGTGTGGTTCGGCAAACAAAGAAAAAATGAGATATTTAGCCCTTGTTTGAGACCCATTAATTCAATTTAAAATTTGGGTTTTGAAAATCTAATGGTTAAAAAGTGGTTTGAAAAGTAAAAAATTGTGGGCTTGACTTTTTTGGATGGTTTAGATTGATTACTGTAGAAAAAATTTGTAAAAAAAAGGAGAAATAATGGGGCTCAAACAAGGGCTTAATACATATTTAAATTTTTTTTTATATATACATTAACATAGATAGATTTATCGACTGAATTAAATACAATATACTTGGTAAAGATTTATCACTTTACTCATCATATTATTTTTAAAAATAACCAACATAATTGTAAAAACACGAAAATTGGTAAATCATTAGGTAAATCAATATGATTAAGTAGAAAAAAAAAAGTATTGTATACATAAAAAAAATTAGATGTATTGTGAGGTTTAAATTATGGGTGAATAAATAAACTGCAAATATGCTAAACAGAATTAAACGGCAGAAAATGGTTTGGTTTAGTTTAGGTCCTTTTGAGGCCCTATAATTTATTTACAATTTTTTTTTATTTTTTCTTTTCAACCATATATTTATTAATAAAATAATATTATACATAAACTAAAATTTTTTTTATACTTTTTAATTATACATTTTTCTAAAAATAATTATTAATTTAAAATAAACTAATTTTAAACAACAAGAAACAGGTGCTTAATTTGAAATTTAAAATAGTTTGGTATGGTTTGAAATAATGTAAGATATTTTGAAATAGTTTGATTTAAGTTTTAATTATCTAAAAAGCGATTTGAAATGGCAATTTGTTAAGTCTTAAAAAAATTCTAAAAAAATAAATATTTAAGAAAAAGTGGTAAAATAACTTATAAAATTCAAATTGTCATTAAAATCATAAAGTATTATTTGGTGATATTTAATTATTTTCTATTAGAAATAAGGTATAAAAAAATATTTTTAAAAATTTGAACATATTTTTTATATTTTTTAAGACTTTGTTAATTAAAATTATAAAAAAATTGGTACTTTTTGATGGATAAACATGCATTTACAGCATACTAAATCAAAGAAATACTCTTTAAGTAACATAATGTTTTGCGTTATATTTATATGAATTATTTTGTAAAATGAATCTAATTGTAGTCATAACTCACCGGAGTAATATAGCTTGCTAATGTGAGTTACATAAAAAAAAATTAATAATTAGTTTTGATGAAATATACGTAATACTCAGTTAATATTTATTAATTATCGATCATAAATTTGGTATTGAGAATTTACTCAATGATTTGTATATATTGTGAAATATTTAATATGTGATTTTGGTAAATTAATCAATAATTAACTAAACAGAGAATTACTGTACAAGTCGAGACTTAATTTCGGATATACCAACTAATTTGATTGCAAATTGTGGTTTTAAGCAGGAACAAACTGCAAAGCATTATTTTGTTTAGGAATTGAAACGGGTAAATTCAGTTCGGGAAATTGTTAAACCGCCTACCTAAACTAAATTTTGTTCACTCCTATTTTAAATTAAAACAAATATTATATAAATCGTATAAAATATTTATATTACGTAAATGAAATTTATTATAAATTTTTTTTTTCATATTAAAATAAGAATATGTTTTCCATCCATTTTCCACATTTAACATGTACGATTGGCAAAATATTCCTTTGAAACCATTATTTGCGTATTTTATCCACAGGTCTTCAATTCCAGGAAATTCATGAAATTATATTCCAACTTATAAAGGAACTTACATTTAGATTAAAATCATACTATATTTTTCATCCACATTTCCATATTCGATATGTTTGATTGAAAAAAAATTTATGTTCTTCATCGACCATCCTCCAATTATTTTCGTTATGAAAAATTATGTGAATAAATAATAATTTTCCAAACTTTGTTAATCTTTGTACCTAAAAATTAACCTATCAAATAAATTCAGCTTATAATTTGTATATATTAAATTCCGAAAAATATAAATGATTCAGAAAAAATTTGTTGCATCTAAATTTTGTTGTTTTGTTATTAAAAGCCGGCAAAATTTATTTATTTCAAATTAGTTTTTTTTATTGTAAAATCGTCTATTCATGCATAAAATTTGTTTAACTTTCACTTCTGAAATATTTTTATTTTATTATAAATAAAATATATTTTAAATTAGAAGATATATTATACATGTATATCCAGAATATATATATATATATAGAAATATAAAATCTTAATAAACGAAAAAAAAGATTGGTAAGAAGTTTAAGAATTATACATGATTGACGTAGAACCGTCAAAGTTTATATTTTGAAAAAAAAAATTATTCGCTTAGTGCAAATATTTTTGGTTATGTTTTACTTTTGAAAAGTGTTTCAAAGTTTCGAACCATCAACCGATCAAATAATAAATTTTATTTTTATTTGTATATAATATTTACGTTTTCATATCTCAGATGAAAACTAATAACTGAGAATTTTTTCAAATGAGCTGGAAAAAATATAATTGAAACTAAAAAAACACACACACACACACACACACACACACACATATATATATATATATATATATATATATATATATATATATATATCATAATAATAGAAATTAGTTTTACCGGGTTGGAACATACACATAATTTCATAAACCGAACTGAGATCTTCTTAATGACAACATAACAATAATTCCATATAGATTTTACCATGAACACATAAAAAAAAAAAAAAAAAATTTAGGGCTGAACAAGTAATCTTCACGCTAGTCATTCTTCTTCACTTCGACAGGAAACATAATTCATCATATCAGCAACCAACTTTAACATAGCACTCACCGGCATAGTTGCAATATATTCTTTCATTAGTTCTCGGCAAAGCTGCTTTGGGTCTTCTTTCGAATGGAGCTTCATTCTATTCTTGAATTTAGAAGCTAAAGCCACTATGTCCTTTGAAGGAATATGACGAATATGCGGCATTTGGAATAAATCGCAGCCAAATAAAACTTCCACCTTCTTCTCCAACTCATCATCTGTGAGACCACAAAATTTTATATAATTAATAAAAAGGTTCAGCCAAAATATCCATTAAAGCTAGCCTATAAATGATCTGACCGAAATTATCAGATGTTTCGTCCACTTTGTTTTTTTCCAAGAATGCCTTCATCAACGTCTCATCGATTGAGATAAAACTATTCTCAACACTACAATTTGGATTCTGAATATAAACTAATATTTGTTTTGTTTTCCCACTCTCAAGGACGATTTTTGGATATGAATTGTCATCATATTTTGCTAACACCATGTTCAAACGAATAATGACCTTAAAAAAATTAGGAGCCGGAGTGAAAAATAGTAATCGTCCATCCGAGCCAGGAATATGAATTGGTTTTAAGAAACAAGACGCGTCAGAAGAAGTGGAAGCAATGAGAGAAAAAGTTTTGCCTCTGTTTGTTAAAAGTTTTTTGTTTAAAAATATGTTTTTTTATGTTTTCTAGTTAAAATGTGAGGTTGAAAAATGGAGAGAGAAAATATTTGTGGTTAAAAAATGATTTGGGGAATTGTATAGGAAAAAACATGTTTAAAAACATGTTTTGCCAAACGGAGGCTTTGGTGTTTCGTATGTGTGTATTGTTGAAATAAGTCTGTGCCCTTTATGTATCTATGTATGTATGTATCTATATATTCCAAAGATAGGAGAGAAGATTTTATAATTATAATTTTATATATATATATATAATGCTTCTGTTGTCTTCACAGATTTGTATCTTTAGTTTACTCAACATATCTTCATCATTAATGTATGTGAGGACAAAAAATAGCAAAAAATGAGAACGAAATCTATTTCATATCTTTTGTATTGACCAAGAAAAGGCCGGACATGTGTCTAATCGAGTACATTGCACGTGATACACACCAAATAATATCTCTATTCTACTATGTTCTAATCCAGTACTTTGCACGTAAAATAAAATTGCTATGTAATGTTTTGATTTTTATGATATAAAATAAAAATATTTTTTTTTTTTACAAGAAAGTTGTATGACAGTCTAAGGGTTTGTCTAATTATTGTGGGCAAACGTGTGAAGTTAATTGGTTTAAAATTTTGTGAAATTTATAAATTATTTTATTTTAGTTATTAAACGAATGCTTAATAAAAACCAAATAGGAGAATATCAAACATTTAGTGAATTCGAAAAAATAATGAGATAAATTTTACAGGTATATTTTTTGTAGTTGGTAATATTTGACAGTCATCATAATATATTTATTATTAAACGTAACTGCCGTGTTTTTTAATTTTTAACTGAATGTACTTCATAATACGTTTGCATACAAAAAAAAAAAAATTAAAAAAAATTTTAAAAAAATGTATTTAAAATGTATTTGGTTTTTTTTTATTTGAAACGAAAAATAGTTTGGTATGATTTGGAATAATGTAAGAATTTTTGAAAGGGAAGGTATGTAAAAAAAAAAAACACAAATGTTTATGTGTTCGATGAATATTTAATCCTGCTAAATAAAATTTAATTGTGTTTTTGAAATAAAATATATAGTGAAAGATTGAATGAAAAATGCGTGTGATTAAAAGTTTATTTAGAAAAGTATGTAGTTTAAACATTTCGTTTAAATTGGCTTATAAGGATCTGTGAAATGTAACATAGATATTAATCATGCGAAATTTTTCACACTAATATTAAAAATGTATTTTTATCTGAAATATATAATGTAGTTTTGTAAAATAAATCTTACGAAACAGAAATTTAATAGATACATAAGATTTAATATTGGAAATTTATTTATGTCTAAAAGAGATTATTTGTTCAAGGAAAAAAGATTTTTATAATTTTATTTAGAAACGTAGTATTAAATAATGAATTTAGAATAATTGTAAAAATGTAATCGTGTTTATATATATATATATGCTATACAGAACAGAATTAAAAAATTAAAAAATTATAATATTTGAACATGTATTAAGTTAATACGACAACGTAATTCCAATATTTTAAATTGAGAATAATTTACCAGTAGGATATTGAAATTTATACACAACAAAGGTAGTGGGCAAATTAGTAATTAATTCAAACACGAGGACATCTCTGTTTTTTTATTTTTTTATCGATGTAAAACTTTGACCAACCATTGATTATAGCATTTACTTGATTATTGGATTTTCTTCTCCATGTCTTGCACTCCCAAATATGTTGTCTGGCATCTTGAATACTTATAGTAGATGGTTTGTGTGGGAGAAAAATTTTAGAGAAACGAGCTGGAATCCACTGTATTTACAGAAAAAAAAAACATTGGTTAATTTTCTTTGTGAAACTAATTTTTTTTGTGATATGAACAGTAATATAATTAATAACTTACGATACGATGATGTAGTCTTTTACTTTCATGAACTTGAAAAGTAAATGTAGGAATACCGTGAATTGGTCTGCCTGTAGTAAAGTATTAGTTATAATTAATAAAGAAAAATGAAAATAACTACTAAACCGACGCGGAAAAAATTGATAATAATATTATGTAATATTACGAAGTAATTAATGTACCTGGAAGAGGATAATTGTGACATGTTGGTTGACGAAAATCTAGTACTTCACTGCCAATTGAATTAAAAATTTGTATGGTAAAAGTCGATGGATTTTTGTATGTGAATACAAGAGAATATTTATTATAAACACAATTTAATTTTTTGTAAAAAGTGATGCCATCCTTTCGCAAAATAGTGTCTATTATTTTGTATATCTAATTGTACCAACGTCACATCTTCATCGCGTGTAAGTACCGTGATTGTTGAGCATAGTTCGTCACCAAATAGCAGCGTGAATTTCCTCGGTAATCTCTATGATATTATGATTACAAACTAATGAGATAGTAAATTGCGTTAATAATACATGTATAAATATTTTATAACAATAAATCCAAAAAATGACATTACAAAATTATGGAATTGTGTACCATTGTAAAAGCTTCTCCTGTGCGTTTACGTAGCCTGCGAACGAACTTGCAGTTTGAATGGTTATGGCATTGAGATTGGTTATCACTAACATAATATATATACATGTTAATACGATTGTACAATAAACATTTGAAATTAATACTTGTGGATAATTGTTAAATAATTAATTCATTGTAAACCAAATATATGCAAAAGTAATTCGAAGGATAAAAGAAATACCTTATTATATGATATATTTTCAAGCTTGATAAATCAAATAGCTCAATTTCAAAGTGCCAATTATGTATTCTTTTAAAGCATATATAGTAACCCGATTTCACGTCATTCTTCACTATAAATTCCTTCTGTCAACCACAATGATCCATTGATTTTTGCAAAATTAATTTGGAATACTTCTTCGATACTGGATATGGTGAAGTGACCTATAATATTAGTTTCTTGTATTTGAACGCCACAAAATATGTTCGAAATTTTCTGATACAAACAAGTATTAGTCAGTAAATACGAACGTATGATGAGGGTATATAAGACAATATAATAAATAAATTATTCCTTACTAATGTTTCATAATGATCACTATTTGCTTGCACCTTCTTTAAATGCCGGAGATAGTAAATCGAGCTCATATTTAGTCCTGGGAAAAAAAAAATAAAACAAATTTAGAGGACGAATTAATTTATTTTTTAGCTATGATATGATGTTCATGGAATTACATAATCATTTATGAGCTGTATAGAGTATTTTTAGATGGAGAATGTAACACGAAAATAGGACGTTTATATAGATTCGAATAGTGTTATTTTAGCTACTAACAGGGGAAAATGTAAGAGATAAACCATTTATTCAGGAAATAACGAAGGTCGTGATTTGAGAAATTGTTATGAATTAATTGGTTTTGCATGATAATTTGTATGCAACCGTATTATGAAAAATGTTCAGTTCTAAAATTTTAGGTACGACGGTTGCTTTTTAAAATAAATATATTATGATGCCTGTTAAATATTATGAGTTAAAAAAAAATTATACCTGTGAAATTCATCTGATTATTTGATCAGTAAACTGAATTCAGTAAGTGTTTGATACTGAGCGCAATAAAAATTACAAAAAGTTAAACGGTACATCAATTTTTTGATGATTGATGAACAAATGGTTTGCTAGAGAAGTGTAAGAAATAAAGCGGATGAGATTTTATTTGGGGAAAATTATAAGGTTTTGAGACAAAGAGATACACAGGCTGACAGAGGTGTGAATGGTAAAATATCTGTTGGTTTTGAGAGGATATATATATATATATATATATATATATCTTGGAGTGCTTATGACAGTGTATAGTGTTAAAAAAATATATTATTGTGTGCATTATTTTTTAAACTATATAAAAATTTATCTATTATTTATATATACAAAATAATTGGTACAGTTTTTTTATATTTTTATTTAATTTTATAAATATTTTGCATCTATATTGAAAATTATTTAATTTGAAAATATTATATATTTACCTGTTTAAACACAGTTGTCGATTCTTGCAAAGGAGGACTTCTCGAGATGTATGTATAAATGATATTAAGGTTTGAATTGTCTACCATTTATCCTATGTGGGCATGCTTCCAATTATGGATTATTTCAAGTTCTTAAATTTCCTATTTATTGGATAATTCTCAGCAATTTATCAATGCAGACAATATTATTCTGAAATGCAATTCACAAGAAATGGAGTTTGACTGGAGAATTATTGTGGGTACTGTAATTGGATTCCTTGGTGCTGCTCTTGGAAATGTTGGAGGTGTTGGGGAAGGTGGGGTTTTTGTTCATATGGTCACTCTAATAATTGGATTCGATCCGAAAACATCGACTGCAATCTCAAAGTGTAAGAGAATTTAGAATCGTTATGTTCTTGCTTTCAAGTGATTAGCTTTAAAAATCTGAATAATCGCTCCTTGGAAATCCTTTAGACCTGACTTATTAGTTCATAGCAAATCGTCATTTTTATCATTTGACTGTGTTTAAGGTCTTACGTTTTTTTATCAGTCATGATTACTGGTGCAGCAATTGGCAATGTTCACTACAACCTCAAGGTCAGGCATCTTACACTTGATCTTCCCATAATTGATTATGATCTAGCTCTCCTTTTTTAACCTATGTTGGTACTTGGCATCAGTATAGGAGTTATTTTGAACTTTATTTTTGCTGACTGGATGGTTACAGTATTGCTTATCATCATCAGGATTCACACCTTTGCTTGGCAACTTGCCAAAGATTTCTGAAAAAAAAATTGGATTTTAGCTACACGGGTCATTCCTCCAACAAGGAGAACTTCATCAACCTCCTTAGTTGAAATGCGAGCATCTCCTTTAAACAATTCTTGATTAAAAAAAAGTAGTTGGTTATATAGCATATATAAACTGTGAATGAAAGCGTAAAAAAAATAATGTAGTAAATAAATAAATATTACTAATTTGTGAAGATAGATGTCTGTATGTTGTACTTTATCTAAGCTGTGTAGGTAGTAAATAGAGCTTATTTCAATTCCTATGTTAAGAAGGGAAAAAATGGTTACAGGATTAAAAAACTGTATTTATAATAACAACTTTGGATTGATAAGAGAATCGTTTCCATTATGTATTATGAAAATATTTAATGTGCAACAAACAAATGTGATTTTATTTCCAGAGCTTGAACCCCCACGGCCATAACCTCACCTTTCTTGAACCTCAAGAAAGGCATACATAGTTTCTGTATTTGTTTGATATTGCCTTCCTGTTCAATTGCACTTTTCTGCAATTCTGAAAGGATATCTTGATCGGGTGCAAAGGATTGTGTTGCAGTGTTAAACTTCTTCTGGAGTATGTTCAAGCATTCCTTTTTCCACCCATCATACAGCTCATTTACAAATCAGTCCAACAGTTGGCTTATTTTGGCTATCAGGTATACTTGCATCTTTTTTTGAACCCGTAATCTGTTTCTGCAAAAGATTCGTCATTGATACAATTGAATCTTGCAAGTATTAGTTGGCCTTTTTCAGAGTGAGGTCTGGCGAATCAGCTTGAGGCCACCCAGCTTTTACGACGTATCCATCCTTCTTCAAGAGTTATTTCCAGACATATTCAGCATAATGCGGACAGATTGGAGCAATTAGACGTGTCTGAATATCCATAAAGTGCCACAACAAATCACGGTTCATGCACAAAAATAATCCGTTTGCAGCAATATTATAAATTCAAATTATGAAATTTAGGCCGATATCTGAAACACGAAAATTGACATTGATGAGACTAAACCCACAATTAGTAGTATGAGGAGTAGGAAATTGAAGAATGAAAGGGATAGGTTTAAACAAATTACCTTGCCATTCTGATTATCAATATCGAACATGAGGTATTTATGCTGGATTGGTCAATCAATATTTCACTAACAATAACGACATTAATGAGGTACGCAAAAGAGAGAAGGATTTTCCGATTCACACAATGAATCGACCAAAACTATAGTCAGTTCAAACTGGCAGCAAAAATGTATAGAGAATCCTGTACAGAGAATCATAATATTAAAATGTATTCCCGAAATGAATAATTAAAATTTGCTACTATTGTAAATAAGTGGTCAATAGACATGCATTAACACCAATTTCTTAAGTATGCAGTAATATATAGGAGTATAATACATGATAACAATGATATTTAATGGCACAAAATAATCGAAAAACATATGATACCTGCAGATCCTAGCTAATGTGCTTAGGTCTAGTATCATAATAACATCATGGAAAACAGTATTTCGGCACGACTTATCCCCAGCTGGGAAGCAGACATACGATGACACAGGAATTAGTAGTGCATGTGGCAATCACAATTGTGGACAGCATGCTGTAGTCGCCCTCTGAAGGGCACAGTATATGCATCGCGATTCATGATAATAAACATAGTTCTCATATTAAGAAAAATCTCCAAAAACCATGGATGAGTGGTTAGTACCAATGTCTTTCCAATTAGATTTTAACATCATTTTATTAATCTACTACTATACGTTTGTGCTTATAGGGGCGGGGAGGGTGTTCAGTATCCCTCTTTTTAAAAAATGGACTGACAACACAAATCATTCTTTTATTAAAGTATAATAATCATTTTATCTTTTATTTCATCCAATTTGAATACCTTCAATTAGCAACATTTTGGTGCCATCTTTCTTGCTTTTGACCAATTATACGTTCACGTATGTTGCTCCATTGCAAACCTGACATTCCAAAAATGCAAAAAATATTTTGTTCAGAAGTCTGAAGCAACCAAATTTGTGAAATGTTACTGATCACTGAAGAAGGTCAATTGCATGCTTCATCTAATGAATTCTCTAAAAGCTTGGCAAAAGTTGGTAGAGAAATAAATTATAAGAACAGAAGTAAGAAACACATTACATATCAATTCTGTTGGTACTCCCTAAAAACCAAAATTTATCAAAGATATACAATGTATTTCCCGTTTACGAATATGTTTATCTCCCATACCTCCAAGAACCCACTTATGACTTGTTGCATTAGAGTGTAAGAATTTAGGAAGAATTCTGACATGATCAATGCCACTTGCATAAGAATTTTTAGAGATATATCAGGAATTACTCTTTGTTACTAACCATAGTTTTATTAACATCAAGGAGGTACATTCAAGGCACAACATAGTTTTATTAATAAATTATCTTTTCACATCAAATGCCAAGAATATAAATAACATGTCATTAAAATAATACTTCTACAATAGGTTGCACGAAATCAGTATTATGGAAAAATGTAAGAAAAAAAACCTGAGATTTTTATAAACACAAAACTTAATTTATAATATAATTATGAAATATTTTGGGAATTTTTTTTAAATGTCCCTTTAATGATATCTAAATACAACAAATTAAAAAAATACTATACTACTTTTGAGTCTCCATATCTTCCTCTGGGGTTTTCCAAGAGTTTCAGTTATAAATGGCATGAACTCTAGCCATTTTGAAGGTTCCATACATCCTAACGGCTTGGTAATTTCTTGTAGATAATCTAACCTGTATTTTTCTAATGTGTACTGGATTGGAGAAATGAAACGATTTCTTGCCACAGTTGACCCGAAGTATAGTCCTAAAGTAGCCGTTGTCAATACTTCTGGAATGTGAAATAATGAAATTTAGTGCAGGATCCAATGATAAAAAATTAGGACTGATCAGAGTAAGAACATAAATATTAGCCAGTTGACCGGAAATGTGAAGAACTAAATGCATAGGTTTAAAGAATTTACCTTCCCCTTTATATCATCCATCTTGACGATGAGGTTTTAATGCTACACTGGTCAATCCATTGTCCACTATCAATAACGACATATGGTTGGTGACGTTACCCAAAAGTTAATGGAATATTTCCAATTAGACCGGGATGTCACCGAAACTATAGTGACCTGAAACTGAAAGTAAAAACTTGCCAATTTTCATTATGAAATGCAACACAATGATAGTGTGGTGACACAAAATAACTAAACATTGAGATTGATTTCAGGTGCTTTAGCAAAAATATTTGGGCCCTAAATTTATAATTTTGGCCATATATAAGAAAATAGTAATGAAGAGGTCCAATATTGAAGTCTATCACATACCGAAAATAATGAAAAAAATCACAGCCAACTCCCTGTCCACATAGCCAACTTCCTGTACACAAAATTATAATATTAGATTTAAGTCAGGAAATGTAGCAAAAAAATTTGGTATTATTGTAATTAGCTTAGCAATATGAAATTAATTAGAGTAAACAAAGTGTAACACACCAATTTTAATGTTTTCCAATCACTTTGTTACTCCACATTTTTTTAAAACATCATAATTTATCAAAAAGTAACTCCATTAAATAAGCTCTTACAAAGAAATAACCTCCTACAAAGAGCAGTAAAATACCATAACTTTTAAATGTTATGACGATGCTGGTCAGGTATAACATCAATGAGTTTTTGATGTAATGTAAGTTTTGGTAACCTAGATTATCAAGTAACATTTGGTTTACTATAAGTTGTCAGTTATTAATATTTTATAGCCTTCAACTATTGAATTTACAGAAGTAAATATCTATTATTATCTTTACTGGAACAATCTTGAAAATTAAGAAGAATGCTTTATAACGTTACCTATATAGGAGTCCAATCACAAGGATCTGGATAAAGATCTTAACTATTCCAACATGTACCCACAAATTGTTGAATAAGATAATATGAAGGTTTTTGCCATGTAATATTCATCAATGGCAGCCCATTTTCACCTTCCCTATTGTACATAACACGCATATTAATTATGAAGTTAAAAAAAAATAAAAAAAATAAACCCTAAGATTTCAAGTTTGTCATGTTCATTTTAAATGAGCTTTTAGTGTAAGGTAAGTTATAGTGAGGTAGATTAATAAGATTTCAAATGAAGATTGTAAATCGAAAAAAGTTTAAAGAATTAAGTAAATATATATATATATATATATATATATATATATATATATATATAAAGAACAAAAAATATGATAAACTAATTACAAAATTAATATATCTTCAACTCAATATATAGAATAAAGGAATATTAAAAAAATTAAAATATTGATAAACACTATAGTTGAAGATTTATAAACTATGAACATGAAATAATACTTATTGTACTTTGAAACCCAAATGCACATAATTAATTAAATTGCAATAACATATGTTGAGATTCGTCATAATCGTCATAATCTCCTTTAATAATCAATGCGTACAAGGAAACACCCTGAACTTACCAAGAAATAAATAAATAAGGGGAAAAAAATTACTAATCATGTATTTGGCTTTTATTTTAATAACATTAAATTTTTTTTTTTGGGGGGGGGGGGGGGGGGGAGGGGGGGATTTTGGGAAATATAATGTATTTTAAATTTTTACAAGAAAAAAGGGAAAAAAAAATTAAATTATACCTTATTTTTAACGTTTCATGAGCGTAAATATTTCTTCATACACTACATTCTTTGTGCATAGATCATGGTTGGAATCAAGACATGAAGGTTTTAATAGTACTATCACATCTCTAGATGTTTTTGCTCTTGATAATGCAACATAAAGTTGTCCATGTGAGAATACTGCTTGCGGAAGATATAATCCGACAAAATCTAATGTTTGCCCTTGTGCTTTGTTTATTGTCATTGCAAAGCACGGACGAATAGGAAATTGAGTCCTTTTGAATGGAAAGGAAGATTTGTCGGTTTGTAATGGAATAAATGGGATTCTTGGTAAAAAAAAAATTGATTTTCCGATATATTCTCCAGATATAATCTCAGCTGTAATCAAATTTCGATCAAATTTTTTACATATAAGTCTTGTTCCATTACACAGTCCTTCAGATGGATTGATATTTCGAAGTAACATTACATGACAATTAAGCTTTAGGTTTAGTTCATGTGGTGGAATACCATTTGGTGATAAACTGTTTAAAAAATCTTCTTGAAATGTTTGTTCATGTTTGTCAATTGTCTCATCAAATCTATAATATGTAAACATTTCACCGTCTATTTGATTTAGCAATAGATTATTTATTTGATCTACGGATTCATTGTTTGCTGTTAGAATAACTCTATTTATGACTTTACCTAAATTATGTACAGAAGAATCTATATTCGGAAATACTACGTTAATTAGATTTTTTAGTGAAGTTACTTCATCATTGAATGGAATAGTAATATTTTTTGGAAGTTGTATTAAATCACATGTATGTTTATCTTCAATTTCGTTGCCAATGCGAAGTAAATATTCACAAAACGTTGGATCAAAAAAAGATCTCATATTTTGAACAAGTGATATCTTTATAAACAAAGGCCACAAAGGGGAACAAACTAAGCTAGCTTTAAGTATATCAGATCTTTTTCCTCGTTGAACAACAGGTAATACTAGGCGAAAATCCCCTCCAAAAACAATAACTTTACCTCCAAATGGCATTTTTGAATCCATAAGATCTTGTAATAATCTATCTAATGCTTCGATCGCACAACGATTTACCATTGGAGCTTCATCCCAAATAATAAGTTTAGATAATTTCAAGATTCTACCTAATGCGGATTGTTTAGTAACTAAACAATTTATAGTGTCAAATGTGTCTAACGGAATCTTAAAAGTGGAATGGGTTGTTCGACCATTTGGCAACAAGGATGCAGCAGCTCCTGACGATGCAGTTGCTAAGGCAATATTATTTTTTGATCTAACAGATGATAAAAGAGATTTGTACAAGAAAGTCTTACCTGTTCCTCCAGGACCATCAATGAAGTAGGTAGCATGATAACCATTTGTGATTGTTGTCATTATTATATCATATGCGTACCTTTGTTCGTCGTTTAATTTCTTTTCACACTGAAGCCCTGAATTTATATCTGCAAAAATTGTTTCTTCAGCAACCATTATGTCAAATCTTTCATTCTCATCTATATTAACTACATGTGTAACAATTTGATAATCATTTAAGTTCTTTCATGAGCCTTCAAGTAAACAACTAATTTGATGTAGTGTTTTTTTCTCAGCAACTTCAGCAGATAAACCGTCACACATGTAATCTTCAAACATGTTGGTCTTGAATTTATCCCATAAACTTTTAGGATTAGATGGGTTGCATATTATCAATAAAGTTGAGAAAAGTTTTCTAAGAAAATCAGGCATTTGATAAATTATTGCATCAGACATACATTCTTCACAATGATTGTCACCAATTAAAAGCCCATGTAATAAACATGCTTCACGATATGTATTGACAACAATACTATTAAAAGTTTTCAAATGTTCAAAAGATGTTGGACCTTTCACATGATTCAAGAGGACTCTTAAGTAATAACGTTCTCCTTCAATTGGGTTTGCACCAACAATTCTTCCAATTACAAGTTGTTTTTTTCGTAATGTCCATTTTTTAATAGAAGGATTCCATACAAAATGAGTTGGGATATCTTTATTTAACAAACTGCAGGCAAATTCATTTGATAAATTTAGATTGAAAAATTCAGTTAACATTGTTTTTCGTGCATTTTTACTATTTATTACGTTCAACAGAACATCTTTATCATTATATGTTATTAACTGGAAATCTTCTAGATGTAACTGTAACGAAATAATAGTTGGATGAATTTCTGATAAAGGAAAAGCAAATATCCTCCATGCAGCTTCTGGAGGTGATATCCATCTACCATTTTGAAAATTAGATATCTCATCTATATCAGCAATTTCTTGATTTTTACTCATGTTGAAGCTTATTCGATCATGACCTTTATAAACATATTTGTACAAATACTTAACAGCTTTAATAGAAGAACAAATCTCAACGTTAATATGACAATCAAATTTTGCTATCAAGTAACGATTATGAGGAACTACCCAACGATTATCAAGATAATGACCTCTTACTTTAACAAGATTTGCATTTTTAACACGTTTATAAACAGGGTATGAATTTTGGCCTATTGAAGTAACAGTACAATAATCTCGTGGATATTTATTTTTACATATTTGTTTCGCATCCATGCATACATTTTTTTTTATTTAAATTGCCACAAGGTCCATGCATCATATGTTTTACAACAGTTGAATGCAAATAAGGAAATAAATTTAAATCTGGTAGTTCACACGATACAATGTTGTCAATTTGAGCGGGTGTAACAATTTTTTGTGATGGTTTAAAAATTAGTAAAAAATGTGCATGAGGCAATCCTCTTTTTTGAAATTCTGCTACATAAATATAAGCAACTACTTCTCCAAGAACATGTTCATGAAGAAGATCATATTTTAGTTCATCCAACTTCCCTTTAAAAATGCGAGATATAAGATCAGGGCGATTTTGTGACATATCACAGTATTCTAGTTCTTGTTTAATTTCAGGCCAATTAGGATTACATGTCATTGTGAGAAATACATCTGGTTTTCCAAAACGTTGGACTAACGACATTCCATCTCTATATCTTCTCTGCATGTCTCTAGGACCACAAGTAAATGACTGAGGTAATATCATTTTTTTCCTATCATATGAGCTCTATTTTCGCCATTTTCAACGCTATCAACTATTCCCTGATAAAGTTCAGCTCGAATTTGGGTCTGATTATGACGGAAATAATCAAGTCTAGAACTCTCGATTTTAATGTACATGTCAACAAAATATTGTTGTAAAAGTCTACCTGAATGTAGTAGTACAGAATTACCTTCAGGTCGAATCTGTAGCCTGTAACAGTAATACTCCCTACATGAAATTTGAGAACGTTTCTTACCGTACTGGAAAACTGTAAATCAAATATTGTCAAATTATATGACCACATTATGTACATATAGTAATAAAAATCATGTACTAAAGCGTGTGTGTGTGTGTGTGTGTATGTATATATATAAATTTAATACATTTACCTTCTGATTCTTTTTCAATAAGTTGTTCGGGACATGCCATTTTCTTTGGATCTAAGAGATCATGAATTTTAGCAGTATGTTCAGTACCAAAATTGCTATTACGTTCAATTCCTTCATGCCAACCGGGCTCGCCGTGTGGGAACAATAATGGATACTGTAAAGGATCATAACAACCGTAATAATATTGAACTTTATGACAATCACCAGAATGTCCATAAATACAAATATCACGAGGTCTAACATCTGCATCAGGATCATGTTCAACCCAAATTCCAGCAACTTGAGAAGTAGAAGGAACATTATAAACACGTTGATCAAGATTTGGATGACATCTAATTTGAAGTCTGTGATTTTGCAAATCTGTTTTATTATTTAATGATCTAAAAAATAATGAGTATGGATTTTGGCTCAGAATTTCCATAAGTTCAATTACAATTGCTTCGACCAATTTATCTGAGTTCTGAAGGCGATTGTGAAGTTCATGCTCAGTATCGTAAAAATATAATTGCAAGTATGAAGGTTTGTCATCAATGTTAGGTAATAGTTGGTTAATATAATGATGTACTTGTCCCTGTACTCTAAATGTATAAATTCCTTTATTTGATTTACATAAGTTTTTATCATATTTCACACCGAAAGATGTAAAAGCAAAATGATTGTTATATGTTCTGACAACGGTTCTAAAGTGAGATGACTCAACAGAAGATGATGTGAATAATTCAAATAATGCATTAGGTGTACAGTGTGCTTGCAATTTAATCTCTGTGAATTTTTTTTGCATTACAGTGCATGCAATGTATAGGGGAAGGCAATTTATAGGGACATATAGGTATATGATAAGTGTATTTTATACACTTATTTGTATGTCTAAATTAGGTGTAATTATTGTCGTTTTGGAATATTTGCTATTTAATTTGTGTTTATCGTTTACTTTTCAGAAAATATCTCAAAAGATGAAGAATGAAGAAATCAATGGGGAAAACGCATAATTGGATTGCTAATTAGAGCTAAATTGGACAAGTAAGGAGTTTGTGACGTCAACCGAAAAGAGGGAATGTGCCAAAGAGAAGAAATCAGAGGTTGGAGGACCTAATTGAATAAATTAAGAGCTTAAATGGGCAAATCGAGAAGAAGATAAAGTTTGGGGACTAAAGTGCAACAATCGGAAGTTGGGGACTGAAGGTGCAATTAAAAGTCAGGGACTAACTTGTACAGCCGAGAAAATCGCCAAGTCGCGATCGCTGGTCACATACCAATCGATCGCGAGATGATGCAAATTCTTAACCCGAGAGTTTTAACGACAACCACGCGATCGGGCAGTTATCCGGCTGGGCCGACTGTGGGCTTTTTCTCGCGATTTTTAGCAGAATTCTCTTGTTTTGACCTAGGTTTTCTCCAAAACCTATATATACAACACATAAGGCACGAAAATCAGACCTTTTGCCTCTCCATAGAACGAGCCACAATAGAGAATTCAACATCATATTCTTGGGGAATTAAGCATCGCAAAGGGGCGTGAATTGAAGACAATTGAAGAATTGAGACTTTGTGCATGCTTTCCTTTCTTCTTGTTGTTTTCAATGAACGTTTTATTTTATTGTTTATGCTTTTTAATCATGATGTGTAACTAAATATAACGTTGGGATGAACGATGTAGCCTAGTTAATTATTTTAATTCCAAATTCCTTTGTTTTAGTAATTTGTTGCATGTATTGATTTATTATTGTTCTTAATGCTTGAATTGCTTGATCACCAATTCATGATTTATTGAGTTATTTCCATAATCCAAGAGGTGAGTTAATAATTTAGAACGTGGTAATAAATCCGGTAATTGAACAAGAGATAGAGATATACTCGTGTTATTATTGCGGTCATGTGTGAATTCTTGTGTGTTATGCATCTAGATAAGGAATATTCAGACCCTCTGTAGAGATACATGGTTGACTTATTTAGGTAGAATTGATTTAAACTCGAGAGAGGAATTTCAATATACATTAGTGAATTCGACCGAATGCATATTTAGAAAATAAAATCTGGAATTGGAATTGATTTAATTGGCTAGGTGAACTCGTGAATCCCAACCACTTTATAATCGTTTTTAAAAACAAAACAATTTCGCTAATTTAATTCTTCAGTTTAACTTATTAGTTTTAGTTTACAACATCAAATTCATTTGCCTGTTCAAATAAAGTTTAGAACTAACACATTTCGGTAATTAATAGCAGTCTCTGTGGGACGATAATCCGGACTCTTAGGTCCACTTTATTACTTCTCACGACCCGTGCACTTGCGGGGATATCTCGCATCGCGAGATATCAGGTGAACAGTATACTTGATACCGTATTTTTTTTTTACTCTCCTTTCAACCCGCGAAGATATATTGTGTTTCACAATGTTAACGCTTGTTGAGCAGATAGAACCTGTATGTATTCATAATCAAAAGAATAATGGAGATGTTATCGTTCAGTAAAAAAATAAAAATATAATTATATTAGCCAAAATATGTCAATTGGGACAAAATTATTTATCGGTTTGAAATTAAATATTAAATAACTATATTGTTAGTACCTGTAGATGTCATGGTGCGATGTCATTTCTTAACAAGGTGTGAATTATTTGAACAACATCGCAATCGGTAAACTCGTTTTCTTTCCCTACCTGATTGCTTAACATGTTGGGCGTATGTTTCAGCAACGTCAACATGTTTGCTTATATTTTCACATGGGTGCGAATTATTAATTTCTTCGTCATAAGAACTGTTTTCACCTGATATGAAAATGTGGGAATAATTAGAATTCAAATCCCAAACTTAATCTATACGTTTTGAAGTTCTAATATGTGAAATATGAAAATATTATATAAATGGAATACATAAATGTAATATTATATTATATATAACATACAAATATATATAAATAAAATATTGCAACAGACACATAATGATGAATTGTGTTACTCATGGAACATAATACCTTGTAAGTTAGTTGACGACATATGTATATCTCAATGCAACTTCAGCGAAACTGGGAAAAAATAAAATCTTATACAATTTCATAAATCTACTCTCATTAACAAAATCATCCCCATATAATATCTCAAATGGCAATAATGAAAACAGTTATCACTTAGCTGAAATAATAAGTACAAAATGTTAATTAATGTTACACTCTTCTTAGGATTGTAGCCTTTAATTTACAAAATTATTAATATAAATTACTTGACACCTTTAAATTCCAAAACCATGAAAAAAACTGTAAAAAAAATTACTCTATATGTGAAGCACGTAGAAGTAAAAAGAAGAGTTAAAATCTAAACATTATCTAGCATAATAAACTCAAAAGTCTTACCGAATATACCTTTTTCCCATCTGCACACATATCTTTCTACACTTTCAACTTCAAACTCCAACAAATAATATTCACATGGAAACATGCCTTGCATATCTTGTATTATCACACACATCAATATATGCCTATGTTTGATAAAAACATTGCTATTCAGTCATATGTTGATAAGATAGACGTACTCACATGATGGAGCTATCGGATAAAAAATAAAATAAAAAAACTATAAGATGCTAATTATCTCTCTTATATTGGTTTGAACAACAACTTCAGGCACGATACACTTTCAACCTTTTGAAATGGCCCAGTCTTATTGAAAAAAATATTCAATAACTGCACATGGGTAGAAGAGAAATAAATATGGGCTTTAAATCCTTAAATTGACAACAACATTTATCACTTTTAATAATTATGTCATATTATTTTACATGTGTCAATTAATGATTTGTGTCCAGTTAGTTAACATAGTCGAATGACTAAATTGATTCTGAGAAAGAATGTAAAATTACAAGGAATGCTGATTTTTGGTATTTTCAAGTATCAAAGCTTGTAGATGTTATTACAGGCTATTTAAGTTTAATGAAATAATTTTTGATGAAATTAATGCCAGAGACGAAATAATTCCTCAAACTGAGAGAGACGATTCCATGAAGTACACGGAAGTGAATTCATCAAAGAGGTAGTCATTTTGGTTTTTTATTTATTTTGTTGACATTATTTATTTATTTATAGATCATACTATGATTTTCTATCATTATTCCTGCTTCTCAATGCTTTAACATTGCTTTTGTTATTATAACTAATGAATTCTTAATATACTTCTAATGCAAATCGTAGGGAGGAAGATGGTTTGCATCTTCATAAAGATACATATGCTTTTATTCAGCGAAAAAAATGTGGCTTCACCAGAAAGGTAACAGTTTACACTTTTAATAGTGGAAAAATAAAGAAAACATTATTATGGTTTATGATTTCCATTGTTGAGAAATTGGGTATGAAAAGCGTACAGTGGAATTTTTGTAAAAAACTGAAATTGAAGAAAGTAAGAAAATGGACATATTAACATTAATTAACAGGAAGAAACAAAGTCTTGAAATTGAGAAGCAGTGGACATAATGAAGAAAAACTATGTTTAAAATCATGTGTGATTGTGTTTTTAGCCATTTAAGTTAAAATAAGTGTAGCACACAATAATAACTTCAAATCTTCCCTTAAATAAATGCATAAGGAAATACAAATATCTTATTTGTGTAGGTTGAAATATTATGAGCATTGACACTTACCTGCACCTAAGAGGACAGCTTGTGATGCTCCAACAAGAAAGGAACTGAGAGACGCTTCAAGCTTCGAATCAAATCGACGGTGGATCGAAATAAAGTTTACTAAGCCATTGGTGCATCTGAAAATTGTTGAAAGGAAATATTAACAAAAAGCACCAAGTCTTATTCATTACCAAACATCATACAAGCTCTAGTTAAAAAAATATAAACTACAAGGAATATTGTACGACAAAATAAATAACACTACATATATGTGAGGTCATTTATATATTCAAGCAAAATACTTACTTTGATTGTCGATGCTTCGACTTCAAGCAATTTCTTCAGCGAAAACTCTTGATTTGTTGAGGTTTATCAAGGCATCAATTTACCTGCTATATTTATTTAAGGATAATCAGATTCAATTGTTAAGCAATACTTTCATGAGTTATAATACACAAAAAATCGATAAAAAAAAAATTCTTATTCTCCAATCATTTAACATGTGCACGACAGGAACTTTAATTAATCCAAAAGTTTAATCAGAGACACAAGAACCAAGCATAAATCGATTCAAGAAATCACCCAGGAAGTGGAAGATGAAAAATGCCCCAAAATAACAAATTCATTTGTTGGTCTTCAAAAAACAAATAATCAAATATTTGATAAAAGAAACTCACAAAATACTTCGAAATGAATGCCAGTGACATAAGATTTTTAGTGACTATTGTCCAATTCATACTTTCCCATGGGTCATTAGATAGATACAACTATCAGAAAAACTTTAATTATACCTTTTTTGTTCACAGGACAAACACATTACGAGGCATAAATCAATTTAACAAATCATAGAAAGTAAAAAGAACAAAATAAAAATTAATTCAACAAACCCAATTAAATTTTCTTCATTAAATAATAAAAAAATATTTTTTGGGAAAATAAAATAGTTAAGTAATAAAAATCAATAAATCACTAAAAACAACAAAAGCAGATCAATTATCGTTTTGAAATATCGAGCAATAAAAAATATGATCAAAGACCTTATGACGACAAAAAAAATAACACTACGTATATGTGAGGTCATTTATATATTCAAGCAAAATACTTACTTTGATTGTCGATGTTTCGACTTCAAGCAATTTCTTCGGCGAAAGCTCTTGATTTGTTGAGGTTTATCAAGGCATCAGTTTACCTGCTATATTTATTTAAGGAGGTGGGCGGTAGTATGATGATCAAAAGCTCACAGGACGATTTGAGAAATCAGAAGCTCAGACAACGATTTGAGAGAGAACGAGAGAGAGGAGAAATGGAGAAAGGTTTTCGAGATATATAGGCGGCGTATGCTGAGATATTTTTCAACTATTGCAAAACCGGTTAATATGTTTTGTGTGTGAAAGGTAGTGGGACAATAATACATGAACAGTAAATTGGATTGCCTCTTTTATGTAGAGGGAGGGGAAAAAAACAAAAAAAGTTCTTGAACAGCGTAAAATCAGTTCATGTATGAAAATGAAGGGGACAAAAATTGAATAGTACTTGGCCTTTCCCCAGGTTTTAAGAGAGGGGATATATATATATATATATATATATATATATATAAATAAAGATGTGGCGTGATATATGTATATTCAAAACTTAAATTACAAAATAAATGGGAAAAGTTTCAGCCACAGTAGTTTTGGTGTTTTTTTTTATGATATGTATTATTAATTTGTATAATTAAATTAAATAACATTTTAGTATGTTTTGAAATATTTTGTATTTCATAGACATGTAAGAATTTTCCTCCTTTTATATCACGATGAAAAAGTGAATTATATATATACTATAATAATCTATGAAAAATGTGCATAATAATAATAATAATAATAATAATAATAATAATAATCAAGAGTGAAAATTAAATATTCGTCTAACTTATTTTTATTTATTATTCATTGTATTATTTTTTTTTTCTTTTCAATAAAATGTGTTATTAAATATGTGTGTAATTAAAAAATAATTTGAAAAATTGTTTTATTTATAAATCAAAGTATAAATTGGATTAATAATTAGTTATTGTTTGGTTTTCATTTTTCTACAGTACTCAATTTCAATCACCCATAATATTTGACTTTTCAATCAAATCTCAACCATCCATTCTCCAAAAAATCACAATTCATTAAAAAAAAACTCATTTTAAACAATACCAAGCACATTCTTGGATCATCTCCAATAAACTTTTTATATTTTGAGAGCATATCTATACTATATATAAATGCATAATAGTCTGAGCAGTGTGAATGTAAAATAATTGTCTGCCAAGTATGATGCAACATCGATCTGGGTTATTAATATTTTTTTAATTATTTTTAATTTTAATAATTGTGCAAATATTATATGATAATAATTTTTTGATCTACAACGGTGTGTGTGTGTGTGTGTGTGTGTGTGTGTGTGTGTGAGAGAGAGAGAGAGAGAGAGAGAGAGAGAGAGAGAGAGAGAGAGAGAGAGAGAGTGTACTAATATTATGGTAAATACTAAATAATGATTAATATTTTTTTATAATTTATAATTTTAATAATTGAGCCAAGATTATATGATAATAATTTTTTGATCTCCAACGTTGCTCAATTGTCATATATTTGATGAGTTAAGATTAAACTATAGTTATTGTGATTGGTGTTTTTGAATTAGTTATGTTATTTTTAAATTTTAATAATTATTGTAATAGAAAATTATTTTTATATTTTTTGATTTGTGTTGATTATGTATAATCATTAAATTTGATGGATTCTTATCGATATTACAGATAACAATTTCAGTTCATCGCACTGGTGCAAATCTATACTATATATAAAAATAACATAGTCTGACAGAATTTAATTCTAAAATTCTTTATGTATTAATATTATAGTAAATAATTAATATGAACCTATTGTTATTTGTATATTTTGGTTATAATTATCATTATTATCAATCTTATTATTAATACTAGTATTAAATGAGTTCAATCAATATTTTTATTTATCAGTATTAAAATTATTATTTAATTATTAATTTTTTATTAATTTGTTATTTTTAATATTATAAATCCTATGTGTAGTCATCAATATTAAAATTGTGTTTTAATTATTAATGATCTAATCATTTGTTATATTTAATATTAAAAATCATAAATTTTGAAATATATATAATATATTATTATTAACTATTTTAATAAATTAAACCTCTGCTCAGCGACTATATTTTTGTTTTCGAGGTAAAATGTGTGGTTGAAAAATAGTTTTGAAAATATATGTGGTTAAAAAAGGGTTGAAAAAATGTGCCGCTTATAAATAATTTATAGAAAAAGTTATTGAACGAATGCTAATATTGAAAAGTTAATGATTTGATTTCTTTTTAGTTAATAATATTAATAGAATGATTAAATATTTTTTAATCATTCGTAATTTTAATATTTTTTTAAAGATTATAGAGTATAAGATTTACTATATAATTTTTGTGATCTCCAACTTTACTCGTTTATCATATCATGAAAATTGGGAGATTTTAAAAATTATTATTTTGACTACTTATTTTTGTAAATAAAGTTTTATTGATTAAATTTAAATATTTTGACTAATTTTCTAATTATTGTGATTGATGTTTTTGAATGAAAATTAAAAAATATGTTAAATGCGAGAGGAAAATGTAAAAGTTATGAGAAATATGTTAATACATATCACATGCATAAATATTCGTGCAGATAATATTGCATCAAACATGATATACCATTAAAAAAATACTAAATTTGCATTTTCAATGAAATTAATAATATTTCATACAAATAATATTACATCAAACATGATATACCATTAAAAAAATATTAAATTTGCATTTTCAATGAAATTAATAATAATTCAGGAAAAATTACTGAAATTACTAGTCATTTATTATTTAAAAATATAAATTGACATTTATTATTCAAAGAAGTTTTTTATAATTTGAATTAGTTATGTTATTTTTAAAATTCTAATAATTATTGTAATAGAGATTTTTATTTATATGTGTTGATTATGTATAAGCATTAAAATTTTACGAATACTTATTGAAATTGATATTGCAGGTAACAACTTTTGTGCATCGCATGAGTGAAAATACTAGTTTAAGTTTAAAGAGCAAAATCTTTGACAAGCTCCAACAAACTCTTTATTTTACTTTTTTCATTAAAATATTTATTGTCTTTCTTTATTTTTAGTTAATATTTATTTTTTTAAAAGTGAATGATCAATAATATCAAATATGTAATAAAGTAAAGAAAGATAATGTGAGAATATTGAAATTGAAACTTTTTGAATGTATTTAATTAGAGAATCCATTACGGTGTGTTTGATTGCACATATTTTTATGGAAAATGTCTTGTTAAGGAAAATATTTTTCTTCTTTGTTGCTTGATTGATCCATTTTTCAGGGAATTCATTTTCCATGTGCTTTAGGCAAAAAAATAGGGAAACATTTTTTCACCAATTTGGTGAGGAAATTTACATGAAATTGGAAAATATTTTTCTTTTCTAATTTCATGTTGTATCAAACATATCCTTAGAGTAGCATTTTAAGTGTTTACTCTTTAAAATAAAGAGCATCTTAAATTTAAAGAGCAAGATTCTCTTCAATAGACTATCTAAATTTGAGATGCTCTTTATTTTCAAAAGTCAACCATTAAAATTTCACTTCAATAGGTTATCTACTTTAACATTTCAATTTAAAGAGTGAGTTTGACTCTCCAAATCTAGAGAGGCAAACATACTCTCAATTATTAAATGCATTAAAAAAGTTCCAATTTTCAATATTCTTACATTACCTTTCTTTATTATATATTTGATATCATTGATCATTCGCTTTTAAAAAAATAAATATTAACTAAAAATAAAGAAAGACAATAAATAATTTAATGAAAAAGTAAAATAAAGAGTAAAAATAAGGAATTTCTTGAAACTTGTAAAAAAATTTGTTCTTTATTAAATTTAAAGATGCTCTCAGTTATGTTATATACGCTCTTTAAATACAAAAAGTACTATATTGGAGACTATAAATAGGATTTTTTTTTTTTAAAAATTATTAAAGGCATGTATGTGCACTATAATCCACGCCTGTCCACGAACAATTTTTTTTTTCTTTTTTTTTTTACGATAAAAAAAATTTAATTGCGATAAAAAAAAACAAATAAGATATATATATATATATATATTTTAAATTATTCTTTTCGAAATGAACAACAGTTACACCTTTTACATATAGAGGCGGCTAATTTTCTTCCTCGGTATTACGCTGAACAATTGGGGATACAAAAAGGGATAAATATTCATAGTCCCCTTGGCACCAATTTATCTTGTGTTACGGTGATTTCTACAGTTCTACTCAAGTTCTTCATCACCATATTTGGAAGGTAGTTTCGGAATTTTATTAGGTGAAAGGGGGCTTTATATGTTGAAATCACAGTCGATCTGATTGTTCTGAATGATTTAATTTCAACTCAACTTCTTATAATTTATTTATTTTACCTTCTTTTTTTTCTTTTTTATGATAATCTTTCTCTGACAACGGTGATTTTTGGACAACATTTCTCTTGAATTTTGATGCGTTCGTACCTGTGAAAGACCAATTCTTATTAAATCTGTTTTTGATTTTGAATAAAATAAGAGGAATTTTACATCCGCTATCAATAATTTCATTTTATCTTATCAAACTAATTCTTACTTAGATTAGACATTCTTTTAATTCTTTTATGTTTTTCCAATTTTTTTCCACCATGGGTGATCATTAAACTGGAAATAAAATGACAAATGTAACTTTGTAAGCTATCATCCTATAAACATTTCTTGTATTGAATTCTGTAAAATGCATGAATATTCTTTGGTGGTAGCAAGGAGATGCACGAAAGAGTAAAGGTAGTTCTGCTACATATATCACCTCTCAATTGGAGAACGATTTCATGTTTCTGAATGTAATTATATATGGAACTTTAAGTACCTTTACTTACTTTTAACAAATGATTTCTTATGGCCGGTTAAGGGTGTCATCTTTACTGTGGAATCAGGCAAATACATCCAGTTTAATAGGTGCTACTTTGGTTGTGTGATATGCCGTATCTTGTTCGTGAGCATTTATTTATTGGAAACATTGGAGACGCTGCAGAGATTCTCCAAAACGGTAGCGACGAAGTCACACACATACTATCTGTTCTTAGTTCAGCTTCAATTTGCTTTTTTTCCGAATGGCGTAGCGGAATCTCCATTCCAAGTAAAGAAATTCGAAATGTTTATGTTGGGGGTTCTAGATCAGAGGATGATGCATGTGATGGATCAAAGAGTTCGCTGTCGCCGGATAAGCTTCTATATTCATTGGAGTATGCGGGAAAAGATTTGAAGTTTGTGAGGATGGCTGTGCCTTTGAGAGATATGGAGAATGAAGATTTGCTGGACTATTTGGATGTTTGTTTGGATTTTATTGAAGAAAATAGGAAAGCTGGATCTGTTTTGGTCCACTGCTTTGCTGGTGTATCAAGGAGGTATACTTCACAGTTTACACGTCGATTCTTGAATTTTTTTTTTCAGTTTTCTATGTCAAACCTCGGAATCTTTATTTGTAGTTTTCCTTGAAAACATAATTTTGTTATCAATCATAAAGCTTGCATTTTTATGTAACGAGGCTTATAAAGTTGCCCCTTCAAGCTCTCTTCGGGAAAGTGTAAAAGTGTAACCTGCTGCTCCTTGATTTCACATAAACAACTGAGTGCCTAGAAAGCTGGAAAGCTGCTTGTGTGGGAGGGAACCGAGGGAAGCTTGCTTAGGTTGATCAGTCTCCGGACCACGCACCAAAGGGATTTATTCTTAATGACTATCAGTTTGAAGCCTTAAGAAAGCGGTTTTTTTTCGGCTCCACATTCTAGGAGCCCAAACTATGTGATTGAATAAATTCTCCTCTATCTGTTGCGAACAAGTAAACTTCCCTTAATAAAGGACATAGGCTCCTATGGTAACTAGCTCCTTTCGTCACTGGTGACTACGAGATTCTACGTGTACTCGATGGAAAGCCTTTAGTCCTCTTTTATGATTTCATAAAATTTTGTTATTTATTATCAATATTTGTGTTAAGGAGCTTTCCTAGATCATTGTTCAACTTTTTTTTGAACGTTAGGAGGAGAAAGATGTAGCTGATTTCTAAAGAGAGTATTGTCTTTTCCCAAGAATTTCTATTGGATTTGGCTCTGAATCATTGGACTCTCATCATTCATGTACAACCTTTTTTTTTTTCCTGAGAATATTTTGCTTATGGCATTTAGAGCCAGTTTGGTTGAATTTTTGAGTTTTTTTTTTTTTTTTAAGACTGTGTGGTAGAAAAATTATTGAAAGTGTGAAAGGTGGTGGGTCCTATAATAATGTGTGGTTGAAATTGAATTTGAGGAAAAAATGGAATTGACATCCAGCACCAAACAAGCCCATATAAACTCATGGGAGAACCAATGACTACATTTAATGCAATATTCTTTATCTGAAATATCCTAATTCCCTAGCATACTCTAGCTGGCTAGTTTCCACGGGCTATTCCATTATGGTAATCCAATTGACCTAGAGTCATTCTATGACACTCCTTGCATTAATTCTTCATGAGTGCAAGGTATAATAACATAGAATTCTTGGAAATCAAGTAAAGTTGCTTTGAAATCATCTATTAATAAGCTTATTAAACTTGGGATAGGCATATGAATCATCTTTTGCCATGTTGTTTGATCCAGTTCTACATCTACTTAAATATCAGATGAAATTATATCTTTTTCAATTACATCGAGTTTGATAATATATCAATTATATCAAATAAAAACAAACGTGTAAGTCTAATTTATCTTTTTTTTTTTAAATTGCCGGTATTTCTTCCCTTCCCTTTTCATTTTGATACATATGTTGTAACTCCGACACGTGTTGGAGAGTGTCCGAAGAGCGTCGGTGTCCGACATTTGTCAGGCACGACACACTGACTCCAAGAGAGTGTCGGTGCAACCTAGCCATGGGACGAAGATTTTATTCCATAAATAGGCACGTACATAAATATTGCATTCATGTAGCTAATCTCATGTCTATGCATTTTTGGGAAAGTTATGGTTGAAAAATACCTCAAGAAACATAGATTTTTAATCCATGCACTTTCTTTTTAAATTTTGCCCACCCACCCACTTAATGGGCTATAATTTAATGTAGTGTGACCTTAAAACTCAATGATTTTGTCTGGATCTTTATTCAAGTAAATAAATACATTAACAACAAACTAGTCTATTACCAGTAAATTTTGGGGCTTGCAACTTGAATATTTTGCCGCCACACTGTTAGTTTTATCACAAAATCTATGGAAAACCTAATGGAATTAGATATTTAGCACCCAAAAAAAAACTGCTTGCTTGCCAATTGCCATTGCATGGTTAAGGTTACTCACAGTTACTCTGCTATTTGAAATGCATGGCGTCCTTGAATAGTTCAGAGAAGACACGTTGTAATTGATTGTGTTCTCTGCTTTGTCAAGCCCTGAGGGTTTACACCCTTCTTTGCCTGTGTTCGTTACAGTGCGGCTATCATTGCAGCATACCTGATGAGAAGTGAACAACTATCACAAGAAGGTGAACAATTAAAATATTAGTTTATGGTTTTGTTATTTCATATGGTACATGTTTGTGTTTTAAAATTTTTCTGTCAAACTCTTAGGCTCTTATAGGTAAGCTTGAATATAAAGGCAATTAATATTTGCCATCTTCCTTTCTGTTTCTTTTTTCCTCTACATTTTAATCTTTTTCCTTCTAGTTTCTAAATTTTTCCTCTATTTTTTTTTCCTTTCTAATTCTCCAGATGCAATTGAATCGTTACGGCAAAGCTGTGAATTTGTCTGCCCAAATGATGGTTTCCTGGATCAGGTTATACAAGTGCTAACCAGTCAATATATTGAGCTTCCAAATGAGTCTCGGCATTAGCTTCTTTACCTTTTTGATGATTTCTACTATCTTTCCCTTCTCTGTTTGCAGTTGAAAATGTTTGAACAAATGGGCTTCAAAGTTGATCATGCTAGCCCCACATACAAGCGCTTCCGCTTAAAAGTACTAGGTCGAATTTATATCCTATGACTTTTATTACCATGTTTCTTGATTCTTAATCTATTAGTATGACAACTAGCTTGTTTAATTTCATTTGTTCGCATATTTATAGTTTAATTTATTTACTTTTTTATTAAGCCTAGAATTTTCCAAGGGAGACTGATGATTACTGGAAAGTGAACCGCAAATTTATACCTTCTTAATTTGTGATTATACTGTATGCTGAAGGAAGTGATCTTTCTCTCACATGTGAAAAAGGATAAGTAATTACATTGTTTGTTTACATTGGCATTACACTAGGGAATATGGTGAAGCAATTATGCTGTGAATGGTTGAATATGGTTATGATATGACACAGGTAGAAATGCTGGTGCTGACAAGAAATAGCAGATGTCTCCTTTATCATTAAGCCCCTGTTCGGAGGCGGCTGTGAGAAAAAAAATTGTTTTTTTGTTGTTTTTTAGGTAGATGAATGGTTAAAAAGTGGAGAGAGAAAATGTATAGGGTTAGAGATTGATTTGGGAAATTGTGTAGTTTAAAAATTGGTTTAAAAACCAAAAAAATCCAATAAAAAACCTACTATCCGAACAGAGGCTAATGTACACATCCTGCATAAAATTATGCTTTTAAGAACACACGAATAGAAATATTTCAAGCCATAATTTTTCATTAAAAAATAAAATAAAATAAAATATATGATATACTTTTTATTCCATCTGCTGATTCTGCATGTTGAATCGTTCTTCATGTGTAGTTTTGTGTTATTCTCTAAATTTTATATGAAGACTTAAGTAAATGAGGAATGCTACCAACCATATGTTTGTCGATGAATGATGATTCATGCCTTATTTCTTTGATTAAATTCCATTCCTGTTCAAAGTGATTGATGGATTTCCTTTGAAATTATCAGATACATGCATAATGTGCATTTCTCCTCGGTACATTTTAATTGGTATTCTTGTGCATTGAAAAATGATGCGAGCATATTTTTTCCCATGTGGGCTCTATCTTTCTTGAAAAAGAGCAGCAGTTTTACCTTTTTTAGGTTTTAAGGATTATTACTCATTGCCATATTGGTATTCTGTGCCTCATAACAGGTGATTCCTACCACCGTGGGGAACAAATTGATAATTCCAAGTTTGGTGCTGATCCTGGCTTGCCAAGAGAAAAAGTCTCCTTCGAGGTTGAAACATCACATGATAAAGAAGCGTCAACTCCTACTCCTGTGTACCGTTGCAAGAAATGCCGCAGAGTTGTTGCGTTGCAAGAAAACGTTGTAGACCATGTTCCAGGAGAAGGAGAGTCATGCTTCGAATGGCATAAAAGGAGAAGTGGAAATCTTTTTAACAAAGCTGACGAGGACTGTTCTTCTATCTTTGTTGAACCTCTACGGTGGATGACAACAGGTACTATATGTCAACTTTTAACTAGCATTTTTGGGTATCTTGTGCATATAATGAGTGGATGTGACCAAGCTTAGAAAGTTTACTTTTAGATTAGGTTCCATTCGGTAACCATTATAATTGCACAATTTCTCATTTCACTTTTTAACCATGCATTTGTTCTTTTCAATTTTTAACCACATCTTACCTAGAAAACCCAAATAATACACATTATAAATCAAATTCCATTTATTTCAGCTGCCGTAAGTAATAAAATAAAGTTCTAAAGTCATTAAGTTTTTTTGTTTATCAAAATTGAGAATAACCACGTTAATCTTATCTTAATATCTTAGCCGTCACCAAAATTTGCATATAGTTTCTCGTTAAAATAACTTTCTAAATATAGAGATTTTTGCAAAAAAATATTTTATTAAATAAATTAGTAAATATTATGATACATGTGCCATTAATGACATTAGTATTGGCATCCATGCTATATGCTATTAATGGCATCAATATGTTATTTTTTAATTGTATAAAATATTTTTTTAATAATTATTATTATTTTTTTATAATTATTTTATTATTTTGAAATCGAAAAATATGAAATATGAATGTCAAATCGAGAATCTCAATAAGAATTTTAATTCAAGCTAACAAGTGAGGCAAACGGTAAATATATTGTCCGTAAAATTGTCTCAAATATCAAATGTAAAGTTCTATTATATATATATATATATATATTCTTTTTCAATTTAGTTGTGTTAATTTTTAAAATTGAAGATTTTGATCAATTTATTCATCTTTTTGACTTTATTTTTATTTATTTACTGATTATGTTCATTGTCTATTTTTTATTATAAACTTAAATAACTACAATATGCATAATATATTACAGATTTTAACAAATAGTCCATATAATTTTTATTAACATATCAAAAATATAAGATAAAAATAACTTATTTAGAAGAAGAAAGTTTAACGAGCAAATAAAAATAAATAAAAATATTGTTTTAAAAGAACAAAACAATTTAAAAAGAAAATAAAAAGAAAAATCCTACAAAGATTAGGATTTCTTAATTTTAATTAGTTTTGTATATGTTACATTTTTTATTTTGATTAGTTCTGTCTTTTTTAAAATTTTTGAATTCGATAATATTTTGTACTAAAATGTTGTTGTACTATATTTTTATTTGATATGATAGTATTACTAACATATTTTCATAATTTTTGATGAAAACCCCTATCACAAATAGAAATCTCGTGCATCGCACGGGTAAAAATACTAGTTATTTTAATAGTAAAGCAATTTACTTTAAAAAATATTTTTTTTTCTAAAAAAATTTAAAATAAGTTATTTAATCATTTCTGGGATCAAATTATTTTTTATTATTTTTAACCTCAGCCAAACACGCTTAAGCTTTTAGCTTGTCAAATTTTGCCATGGAACCCAGAGTCCAACCTGTCTATTCTTGATATACACTTGGTGAATGATGCTCCACTGCCAAATTGGTTATGCTTTATTATCTTTTTGGTCTTTCCTATTTAGTTACCTTTTATTTTTCATGCTACGGTCCAATGTCTTAATTCTAACCTCACCTTTTACTAGATGAGCACGTCACATAAAATTATCGGGTTTTCTGATGTTGTGCAGTCAAAGAAGGTGCGCTCGAGGGCAAGCTGTTATGTGCCCACTGTGAGGCCCGCTTAGGCTACTTCAACTGTTCTGGCATTCAGTGCAGCTGTGGAAGCTGGATCACTCCAGCCTTTCAGCTTCACAAAAGCCGAGTAGACATCAGCACCATATAAAATTTCTCATAGACGCGATATGGATTGAACCCATTTGTGGGTTCTACATGCTTTTGCATTTTATCCTGAATAAATCTCATGCGTTGGCACCATATTTTGTCCGGGGTGCCAATAATACTGGGTTCAAATTGTTCGACCATTTTGGGTCAGACGCGTGTGAAACTTATGCATAGTGCTTTAGAGTTGCTCGAGCAATTAATTGATACTGTAAGACCTGCCTCTATGAGATACAGCTGCTGCTTTTCGTCTGATGAAAATATTGGAAGAAAAATTTGAAGTATTAAATAGAATCAAATTTTGTTTATGATATTTTAATTTTTTGTTCCTAGGCTAAAGGGTGATCGTTGTAAATTTATTTCAAATTCTATGATATATTTCCTATGTAAGAATTATACTCGATCTGCGATGCTGAGGAGATATTTTTGAAGCTATAAGCTAGCACAGAATGCTATAGAAATACCGTTGTAATGTAATGAATATAACACCAAATGGATTTCTGGATCTTTGAAGGCATGTTTGTTTTGCTGTAGTATTGGAAAGTATAATTTTGTTTTGTACTATCCATCCATTACGCTCCTACCAAACATGCCACTAGCATAGTTCGCTTAGCTTATAAAGTCAACTTCTGAGAGAAGTGGAACATAAATGAGAAAAATGTTCAACCCAATTCAAAAATTAACATTCAATATATTCAGAAATTCAATTTGCTAATAGCCTGCATTCATAAACATCTATAATACACATGAAAACCGATCCCTCCAAGACTAAAGGTCAACAAACTGTAGACGAGAACGCATCTTGATTTGAGTACGCCTCTCGTTTTCCGAAGTCAAATTATTGCCAGCTTAATGTGCCTGTGACTCGAGAAGGATGTTGGTAGCGATGTTAATGTCATTTCCGGCATGAATCAGTGCTTGCCTCGCTTGGTTACTCTCGAAACCCATAGACACCAGTATGGAAACTGAGTCCTCAGCTGGCTCCATCGTAGAAGACAAGGATGCAGGGTGGTCCTGAAACAAAAATAAGTTAGTTTTTTGAAAATGGCCTAATTTGTGGATATAGATTTGATTGTGCTTTCCATATGCATGTATGTAAAAGAATGACGCTATATACCAAGACGAATATTCGTGTATATTTTCATAAAAAAAAAACTGGAAATATGTTAGTTCATAAAATATTATTGGGATCGTCCAAGTAACAATTGGTCATTAACCTTTTATTATAGTTGCATATTTATTTAATGACATGAACATACAATTTTTTGTTAAATTATCACCATGCTTGTGGTGATATATCTCCCTTAATTTTTTAGGCTGTAGCAAAAAATTGAAAAAATAAAAAATAAATAAATTTATGAAGTTGGCTTTATGATGGCCACATGACATGCTTTCCATGACTCATCCATGATTTTGCAAACTGCCATCATATCAACTAACAATTGAAACGTTCTCTAATTAAATAAGAAAATCAAACTTTATACTTGCCTCCACTAGACGCCTTGCTTGGAATGGTGAACTTCCCGGGATATTCCTAGCTGGTGCAGTGGTTGATGTACTACCCGTGAATGGCCAAGAAAGGCGCGAAAAAAACGAGGAAATAAATTCAGGAAACTGAAAGAAAAGCAGTAGATGAAAGTCATGCGCTATAGCTTCAAGAAACAACAATAACAGTTCGTGCAGTTTTGTTAAAGGCAAAACTAAGCCCCTGTTTGGTCTCCATTTTTAAAAACTCATTCTCAACCATACATTTCATTGGACTCACAACTTTTATCTACTTTTTAACCACAAATTTCATCAACTTTAATCAAAATGTACTAAAAATCTGATTTTAGTAAAACTAAACAGGGGCTAAATAGAAAAGATTAAGTGCAACCTTAATCTTGCGAACATGAAGAACATTTAAGCGATACAGGGAACCTGCAAGAATACCGCAGATCCCAGGTAAAATAGATTTTTTCCAGGATGACAGAAGAAGCTGCAAGATAAAACATTTGGCATTAGACCAGATGAGTATCCCAAATTGGGAAAAGAAAAAGATGAAAATGGATATATTCATGCTTATGTATTACCTGAAGACCAGCTAAATAAATAAAAGTTTTGTCGGAAAAATGGAGGCTAAAAACTCGAAACCTTGTTGAAACTGGAATGTCGAAATAGAAGGGTATAAAGGAAGAAAATATAAGACCATAGGGTCCTGATGTGAGCATAGTCAAGGATGGATCTGCCAGAAAATATAGGATCATAAAAATCAACAATTAGTTTATAGTCCATCACTCCACTGCACCGGATTCAACAATCCATAAGTAATCAGTAAAATGAACAATGCATAAATAATTGAACACCGCAAGTTCTCAATTATCCCAACCTTTCAGATATAATCAAGGATACTACAATTATCATGATACATGAAGAAAAAGAGAAAAAAAGGCCATAAATTCCCAATATTTTCTTTTCTTTGTTCTTTTACTTTTTCAGATGAGCCATAAGATCAAATGTGTCAAGAAAGTTAATGATACAAGATCTTTACATTGTCAGATCTAGTTGGATGTGACCCATTAGACCTTGCTAATCTAATTATAATATTATGGATCCAATTTAGCATTAATCAAATTCAAGAGAGTAAGATATAATTATTTCAAGGAAAAAAGGAAGAGAATACTCGAGCAAGTTTTATAGGAGGTGTCAAATGATTAACAGTCTTGCGCTTCACAAGAAAATTGCCAAGAATACTTGATATTAATGTCATAAATAAATGTAACCTCGAGCAGGAAGCCAATAAAAGTCACTAAAGTAAAGGAAAGGAAAGGTAAGAAAAGATAAAGGTGTATACCTTTGAGTATGTTTAGTGCGAGGACTTGGAGTAGTAAAGACAAGATGACAGAAAATAAGATAAAGACCTGCGTGATAGATTGATATAGGAAGGTCAGTAACATGCTGGTAAAAAGAGATGCTTAACTCTTCTTCCATCACTAGTTCATTTTAAATAGTCAGACAAAAAAGTTATCTTAGAATCTATAACATGTGATAGAGATAGTGGATCTGGCATTAATATGATGTTATTAAGAATTAAGAAACTATCAACATAGAATTCTTCAAATACCAAATTTACAAAAAATATTATGTCAGCATTGTCCAGTGGGACAATTTTGTTTTACCGCTGAAGTCACTTAAGTGGTGAGGCTGCGGAGACAGTGCATCCTTAAGTTAAAATCTCACTTCAGGGTACACCTGTCAACACTTGAGACCTCGCAGGAGATGGAGGCGGAGTTTCTTCGGAATTGCTATCATTTCCTTACAGCGTGTCATTGGCCTTACATGATCGGAATCGTGACAATGATCGCTGGAAGGGCAATCGCTCAATGGATAAAAGTTACTCTAGGGATAACAAGCTAATTTTCCCCAATTATTTTTTCAGCATCAACAGAGCAAGAAGTTCATCAATGTTTGTGCAAGTTCAATTTTAGGACACTTGAAATATAATTTAATAGTTAATTTTCATTTTCACATAAAGTCAAATATTCACATAAAGTCAAATATTCTTCAGAATGAACAGCAACGATCAACTTGAATATCTTACATGCCTACTACAGGTTAACAGAAAGTTGAAAGAAATCAATGAGATTTTTCTATCCCATTCCTTGCATTGCATTGCATTCCATTCATAAGGAGACATCTCAGAGTGTCAGAAGTACTTAAGACTCGATCTGTAGTTCTGTACCATGTTATTTTCTAATGTATGTTACAGACCAATATAAACTTCATGAAGAACACCAAATGATAAGTTTAAGTTGAATAGAAACTTACAGAATATTTGTTTGAACCAATTTGCCTTTCAAACATACGGAAGTAATACAGCAGATAAATTCCAAAAAGTAGTTCTGGTGTCGACGAAAAGGCAAAAATTGACGCTATCAGCTTCCATAATTGAAGTTTCTTGAAAATATCCTGCCATGGGAAAACCAATATCATTTGTAACCTAATTGAACCAGCAGCAAATAAAATTCAGTGCTAAACTTGTCGACTCTTTTGTTTCTGCATTTGATTATAACATTCTCAGTTTAAACAGCAGATCATCTGTCAGACTGTCACCAGCTGTTTGTTTGGGTCAAAGAAAATAACACTAAGATGACCCAAGTCCATACCAAGAAATTGATACTCGAAAACATAAGGTTGCCTAAGACTACGATTTCAACCTAAAAGTACTTTCCTATCCTGCATGAATAACTACACTTCTGCAACTGTATGAATGCTGTTCGACGTACTTGTTAGAATTAGAAATCAAAACATGGTAAAATCATAGCCAAACATAAGAATTGGAATGAAATTTAAAATGAGAAGGCTACAACTTCAATTTTAATCTATAGTCTAGAATTTGGGATACAGGCTAAAAATGATTACAGCTGGCTTCATCTAGTAACAAGGCAGGTTAATATACTTTATACTCGTCTGAGAGACGAATGAATTGACTAAAGATCCACGTACTTATCAACCGTTATAGTGTTACTTAGGAAACAGTACAGTTGTTTTAATAGTAAATGCAATCAGTCATTAAGTATATTCTCTACTTGTTATGAACTAATATGAGCAATAATTTAAAAGCTTCACATACTATACGGAAAATTATAGCATAACATTCAATCAAAACAAGAGATTCAAACTGAAATCAATTACCAAAAATTAAAATCATAATACAATAATTGAGGAAAGAATGGGGGAAAACCCTTAAAGCTTCAAGGAGAAAATGCAAAGAGCAACAAAAATCACGAAATTACTATCATATCATACATCAAAACGAAAAATAAAGAATGCCGCCAATGAAACTAATTAAAATATAACCGAAAACCCAGAAATACTTTAGTCAAATGAGTACCTCATAGGGCCAACCAACTTTGCCGGAGCGACCTTGAATCCCAATGAGGACTGTAAGTAGGGCACTCGTAATTATTATCGTTCTTGTCACCGGCGTGTTGCCTGTAAAACAAAATCAACATTATCACATTTATAATACATTTTCCACAACAATTTTTTTTCCCAAAAAAAAAAAGTGAGTAAAAGATCATGTAGAACATGTAAAACGTACTGAAACCAGATGGGCCGCCGTTCATTTTCCAGATGAACCAACTAACTCTCTTGCTCGCGGTGTCTCCCTCTATATATTATCGTAAAAATCTCTTGTATATAACTGTATATGTGTACGGTCCTGATCGTCTTTCTCTTGGGTGTTTTCCTGTATAATTTTTTCTCTCTCTTCGACTTTTATCTTATTATATTCGTCTGGTAAACGGACTCGGACCCGATCCACTTTTGCTTGGATCCTCCATGAATGTTCGGCTCTTTCTTGTTGGACTCGCTGACATGGAAACAATAACCTTGCAAGATGAGACCTTGCTATGCCTATTTGTACAAATAAACGGTACAAACAATTCTATAAATAGTTAAAAGATAAAATTTTTGAATGTTTAATTACTATATTATCATTTTGATTATAATTTTTTTAATTTTTTGATGTTATGTCTATATTTCTAAATTTATTTTTTACATAAAATACGTAATATATACTATTATATGTTAAAGTTTCTTCTTCAATAATTATATTTAATTTTTCAATTTTTTTTCTAAATCACTAATTATTCTTCCTTTATTTACTATAATTCTAGTAAATTGTGAAAAATCTGTAAATAAGGGTTCTTTTATTGCGTAGTCTAATAAATTATAAAATCTTCATAAATCTTCTCTTATAATTTCTAATTGTTTAATTGTTTCTTTTTTTAAATACTTAAAGTCGTTTACTTCTGAAGGATTCAATTCTATTAAAGGTTCTGAATTCATAAATTATAAAACTAAATATTTGAATTTAAGCTATTAATTCAAATCCTCTTCTAATAGTTAATTCTTAGAATAGTAAAAACAAATTTTCAACCTATGTAAAAACATGTAAGAGATATCATAAACAAAATGATAAATTTAAAACAATGATAACAATACTGGGATAAAAGCAATGATAAAAACGATATATAATCCACCATAACTAATCAACAATACTTCTTTCTATCTATGGGTCAATCACGCTTCTTTGTAAATCTGATTTTAAAAGATTTTTGACCAAATACTCTTTAGTTATTTATCTAAGTATTAAACACAACTCCATAGGAGTTCATTGCTGCTCGAAAGACTTACTCCAATACTTTCTGTTTAACACTTAAACAAACACTTCAAAGAAGTTCAGTACAATTCAGTTTTGTTTCTTACCTCTAGATATACTCTTTTAACAAAAGTTTTATAAAGAATACACTTATGGACTCATAAATAAATAGAGTATTGCTAACTATTTTATGGCTTCATATATATCTATGTGGAGTTTAATTACTCATACATTCTGCTAATTGTTTTTGGATTGGTTTGATAGTAGAAAATTTTGAACTAGGAATGAAAAGAAAGACAATAGATAGAGAGAATATAGATTTTTATTGTTGAAAACCAATATGATTTTCGGATGCTTACAATGAGGAGAGACTCCTCCTTTTATAGTTGGTAAAAGAAAAGTTGGGGAACAAGATAATATTCCCTATCTTTTTCATACTTGGCTAAGAATTAAAGTAGATAAAGTAAAGTTAAAGTTACAATAATTTCTACCGACTTTTCTAAAGTTTCACACGGGTCTGGACCCTCATGCCTTGAATAATTCATGTTCAGACAAGGTAGGCTTTATCTTCATTGTAGTTGAGTAGGTCCCCACAATTATTATAGTTGTGACCCGTTTCTACCTCCATTAGTTGATGTAGATATTCATAGGCTTCTTTGCTAAGATCCAAATTGTCAACAAGTATATTCTCAGCATATTCTCTTAATTTCCATAATTGACAATTAACTTGATTAATTCTTGCAATACTGTAGATTAATAATTTGTCATCATTAGATTCATATACCCAAACATTAGTTTGTGTAAGTGTATCCCTTAATTCGGTGTACATGACTCTAAATCCCAATGCCCTTTTTTTCTGGAATAGATTGTATCTGTTCTTCTTTGTTAAATGGCTTAATTTCTAGTTCTGAAAGAATAGCTTTGCTAGTTACTCCAAGTTTTACAATATGTTCTGCCCTTAGAAATTCTTCATCAATAAATTTCGGAATGGCTGAGTAAATCCTGACATAGATCTTTTCAGCTTTGGTAATTCCAAAATATATTTTAACTGCTGCCTTGATAGAATTAGATAATAATGATATTTCCTTCATATCCTTGCTAGGGTAGATGCACTGAATAAGTCCTTGATCAAACAGCCCCCTGACTGTTCTTGGTTCTGCTCCTGGAAAAATAATTGCTTTATTGATTTTTTGATAGATAATTGTCCTTAGCCATTCTCCTTCTTTTGTCCTCTTGTTTAGATACTCCACATACTTCAAGAATGTCTCTAGTTTCTTCATAACTTTCTCCTTTTCTGATAGTTCCTTTGTTAAGACTGCTGGTTTCTTCGCAGCTTCTAAAAAAGTTTCTTTAGATGGTTCAATAGTTTTGCCAATGACTTTGGAAGATGAACTTTCAATAATTGATACATTAGATACTTCTTCCTTAATAGGAAGTCCTACAGATAAATTCTTCATTGAAGAAGATTGAGATCCTCGTTTGTACATTTTCTCAAGAGAATTAACCCTTAACTTGTAAAAAGCTAGTTCACTGTTAATTTGTACAATCTGCGCTATGCAAGTATTCACATGGTTGAATAGATTTGAATAGTTGATATTCATTTGACCCATGACCAAGTTAATTTCTTCAACTTTCTTAAGTAGTTCCTCCATGTCTTGATAAATAATCTGCAATAACATTGTCAGTACCCTTGATATGAATAATTTCAAAATCATAATGGCTAAGTTCTACTTGCCATCTAATTAACTTTTTATTTGCAATAGTTGGATCAATTTCTTTAGTTAACCAATATTTGACTTGTGTATTATCGGTCCTAATTTTGAACTTTGTAGTAACAATAAATAATTCAAACTTTTTAATAGCAAATTTTACAGTTAATAATTCTTTTTCATTTATTTGATAATTAGTTTGAATTTGAGTAAAACTGCCACTAGTGTATTGTGCAATTCTTTCCTCATCCTCATTTGGATAAATATATTTAAGTACTGCTCCCCATGCGGTTTCTATAATCCAATCACATTTTTTTTGGGTAATTCTAATTCTGATAAATCTTTACAAAGGTTTTTAATTTTTTGTACTTCCTCTTCTTCGTCTTTGGACAACGGTGTCCATCTAGTTTTTCCTTTTAATTTTTTTTTGTAATGGAATTAAATGTTTTGCTAAGTTAGGTACATATTTCCTAGTTTGGTTCACAAGTCCTAAAAAGCTTTGTAATTGTGTTTTATCTTTAATATGATTGTCAAATTCTTGTATTTTTGTACCAATATATTTTTGGAGTTTTATTCCTTCTTGGCTAATTATAGATCCCAAAAATTCTACATTCTCTTTAGCAATCTCCATTTTTGTAGCTGATAATATAATTCAATTATTTCTTACAATATCTATAAAAATATTAAGATGTTTTAGGTGGTCTTGTCTAGTTTCAGAATAAATAAGAACATCATCAATATATACTGTAATAAAATGATAATAATCTTTAAATATTTTATCCATGTACCTTTGAAATTCTCCTGAACTATTTTTAAATCCAAAAGGTAATACATTCCATTCATGAAATCTTTATGGTACTGTAAAAGCTGTTAAATGTCTAGATTATTCAGTTAACATAATATGAAATCCTGATTTAAGATCAAATTTAGAGAAATATTCCTTTCCTCTAATTTGGTTAAATAATACTTGTTGATTTTTTATTGGATATTTTAATTCTTTTGTATAAGTGTTTAGCCTTTTATAGTTTATTACTATTCTAGATTTTCCTCTTTTTTGTTCTGAATGTTTTATTACAATGAAGGTTGGACTACTATGTTTAATATTAGATTCTCTAATGAATTTCTTTTCTAGCATTTCTTTTATGTGCATTTCGAATTCAGGTAATTTTTTTGGTATATGTTTAATTGGTTTTACACTAATTATCATAGTGTCATCTTCTAATATAATTTCTGCCATATGTTTATTTATGTGCCATTTTTTCAAATGATTTTCTCCTGTTAATTTTAATAATTTTTCTGTTATATTTTTTATTACAATTTGATCAAAATGCTCTTATACTAGATTTATTCTATTTTTATTAGGCATAAATTGTGTTGTTTGTGTTAATTTTTGTCTATCCTCACCACGCTGAGCTACTATATGAGGCATTTTTTCTCTACAGTAAGGATCATTAATTCTTATTGCTATTGCTATATGGTGACAAGGAGTAGATAAAAGTATAATTTTTTCATCTATAGTTATTGGATAGTATTATTTTATGAAATTGTTTCCTAATAATATGACCCCTGGCATATCATCAAATTGATATACATAAGGTATTTGTAATTCATATTATCCTATTTGTATTTTAACATTCCTTGTTACTTTAGTCATTAAGTTTGTACTTCCTTCAAATCCTGCAAGTATTACTCTTTCTTCATTATCTTTTTTATTACTCCACATTTTTTGGGGTAATACATCCTCTTTAAATAAACAGGATGATGCTCTTGTATCAAATAATGCATGATAATTTCTGCTAAGATATCCATTGTAATTCATTTTAGTTAGTATATAAATATGTTCTCTTCCTCCTTGTATTTTATTCATATTAACCTTGGTATAATTAGATTCTCATTTTGTATTGTTAATTGCATCCTATCATCTTTTATGTAATATGGTTTTACTTGCTCTAAGAAGTCTGTTCCTAATAATAATTCATGATGTTGTCAAAAATTCTAACCTTGACGTGGCAGAATCTGATGATATTTAATTGCTGGAAAGATCAACGAGCTCGCCTTGGATGACCTGCAAAAAAGGCGAGGAGGATTCTCCCCGTCGCCCTTCCGGTGTGAGAATTAGTTTTCTGAAAAGATAGAAATGGAATATTTTACTGGAAAGCGTAAAGAATTTTGAATGAATATTGTGATCAAAGGAGCTGTATTTATAGGGCTGAAAAAGCCCATAACTTCCTTAATTTAAGGAAGGAGTCCTTTTTGCTATAAACTTACCTTTTAGGAGGAGTTCTAATCTTATAAGAATTGTACTTCCTCTTTTTTAGGATGATTCCTTATGGGCTATGTTGTATTCCGAGGGCCCAAGAAGGTGGCCCATTGTTAAAGCCCATAAACGGTGAACACCTGGAATCCGAAGTGGCCGGGATAGCCGGGGCACGTATCCCACTATGGACGTAGGACATGAATAGGTCGGGCATACATGGGCCGGGACGGTCACATGGACGAGCAAACATCCCGGCCTATAGAAGAAAAGATGGATGACCGGGACTGTAATAGCCCGGGATGGACTCTCTCGGGAATTAGCCCGATCAATGGCCCCCGTGCATCAGGGGTCGAGGATTGATGCCTGAATGCAAATAACTCTTGACAGCTGTCACCTTTATTAATGATGTATTTCACCAACTGTTTTGTCATTTATTCTAAGCGTCATCATTAATGCCACAGTTCATGGATTGCTGCCACGTGTCAAAAATGAGTGGCGGGATTTCAAAAATATTCCCGCCTTTTTCCTCTTATATATATGTGGTCCCTATGCTCTCTTTATTTTCACTTTGCAAATTTAGTGAAAACCAGACAACTCCCCGAGCGTCTAACACGAGCTAAAAATTCCAAGCACGACCTTTAGGTAATCTCGACCTCTCCCAACGTTAATTTTATTTCGTAATTTAATCGTTAGGAAAATGGCCAGGCAAGTGAACATCACGGACCTTAGGGATGTAGAAAATTTGGACGAGGCCTTAGACGTAGAGCCCATAGGATTTTACCAACCTCCGGGGGGGACGAGTCGAGCGATGACGAGGAAGTCAATAACCCTGAATTTGATGATAGACCGGGCAGTCCCGACCTAGAATTACAAACATACAACAGTAGGATGAAGGAACACATGGTCGAGGCTGACATGAGGAAGTTTGGTCTATCTGATAGGTATTCATCCCGGGCCCCCGAGCATGATGATGTATCATATCATTGTCGGGAAGGGGAGATCGTAGTATTCCATGACTCACTAGTAGCCGGCCTCAGGTTCCCCTTGCATCATTTTTTCATAGACTTTCTGTTAACGGCCAGCATTCTTCCCGGGCAGCTGGTCCCAAATGGGTGGAGAATCCTTGCTTACTTCTTTGTTTTATGTAGGAGTCTAGGGATCGAACCTACCGTGAACCTTTGTAAATGCCTTTTAAATTTGAAGTTTTTACCCCGATGTAACTGCTTCGTTTACTTATGCAGGAAGGGAAGGTTCGAGGTGCCCTGGGTCCCTTCATCCTTAAAGTATTGGAAGGAAAAATTCTTTTATATCAAACCTCGGGAAGGTGAGAATATTTTTTGGCCCACTTTTAGGAAACCGGAGGTAGATAACTTTAATAGAATGGGTAATGTGGGGGAGGACGAGATGGCCGACCTCTTGGCCAACGCCATAAGAGTTTGTGACTTCGGACTTCTGACCGAGGAGGCTTCAGATCTTACTACCAACGAGATCTTAGGTCAGGCCGGCCTTGACTTGGAGCCCGGTAGGACCCGACCTTGTAAATTAAGTAATAGTTGATTTCAATTTTCCACTAGAAAATGTTCCCTTCCCCTTCTTATTGCTTTTTATCTAACCTTCCCGTTCTTTCACATGTATGACTTTTGATGGAGACAGGTTACGGAAGGCGGCCGAGGAGAGGGCTCGAGCTGCTGCCGAGAGGAGGGAAGGTGGCATAACTCGAAGACGGCCACAAAAAAGGCCACGCCAGGCACAGTCCGGGCCGGGCGAAACTTTAGGAAGGAACACTGAAGCTCCTCCTCGGCGCGAGACCAGCCAAGGTGTTCGCCGCCCTCCTGTCCAGGAAGAGAATGCCAGGTCTGATCCTCTCGAAGTTGTTGCAGAGGGTCCCACCCTGGCTGACTTGCGTTCCAAATTAGAGGAGAGTTACCACCCCGGTCTACTGGAGAAATATTCTGACAAAGTCTCGCTGGAGAACGGGGTGGATCATTTTCTGAATGCGGCGCTCAAGGTAATTTCACGACGACCTTCTACTTTTGGTGTTGCATTTTGCCTTCAATAATACAAGTATTTAACTCGTACAGATGCTCAGCATTGGTCGGGGTCTTATAAACCAAGGTGTCCGGCGAGGGGAGGCTACGAGTCAGCTCGTCCATTCTGTTCAGTACGAGGCAACCCGTGCTAACAATGCTGAAGAAATGTTGACCAGAATTGAAACTGACTTGGCTTTTATGACTCAAGACCGGGATCTTGCCAGCTCTGAAAATGCCAAACTATCTGAAGATCTTCTCCGGGCAAGGGAAGAGATAGAAGTGGCGAAGGTGGCGGCGGTCGAGGCTTACAAGGAGTCTGAAGAATATGACCTTGCCGTGGGTAACTATGCCCTGGAATCCTATTCCCAGGGCATGAGACAAGCCCGGGCATGGATCAAGATGCATGCGCCCGACCTGGATACCAGCTCGCTTTCTCAATTTCCATTGGGCATGGAAGATCTTGACCTTACTCCTTTCATGGAAGATGTAGTGGAGGTCGAGTCTGACAAAGAAGAAGCCCGTGCTAGTGACCCCGAGCAGTAGTAGGAAAATCTGTTGTACATTTCCCTTTCATAGGCCGAGGTGTAACCTCGTGGCCTCTTTTTGTAACAAGGTTTTTTGTTAATGAAGAATGTCTCTTTTTGCCAAAGCTCGTGTTTATTGTTTCGTATGATCTTCCGTTTATCATAAAATAATCCGAGCTTTTTACTTGTACCAATTTTCAGAAATGACATCCTATAAGGTCAGGTAATACCGAACAATTCCTGGGGTTGTGCACAAGATTCCTAGAATTTATCTAGTTGTGACACTATATGGTCGGGTTGTACCCGACCTTATGTTTCCCATCATAAGAACGGTCTTAACCTTTTGTAGCATCAAGACTTTGAGTTGAGTACAACTGGAGAGACCGAGTTCGCCCGACCCTTTCAGTCAATTGAATAGATCGGGTGATACCGACCTGTATTTGTTAATTATTGAGTGGGAAATAATTTGTAACGTCTTTCCATGAGACCTTGTAAATTATTCGTGGAAGAATAATTTGTAAAGTCTTGCCATGAGACATTGTAAATTATTGGATGGGAAATAATTTGTAATGTCTTGTCATGAGACCTTGTAAATTATTCGTGGAAGAATAATTTGTAAAGTCTTGCCATGAGACATTATAAATTATTGGATGGGAAATAATTTGTAAAGTCATGTGAATGACCTTGTAAATTACTCCGATATCTGATCTTTGTAGTGCTCATTCTTTGGAAGAAGTACTTTTATTGAAGGGGACTGAACAATGGGCCTCGTTAAAACCTTACCCAGAAAAACCCATTGGGAAAAATCTGAAAAAGGAAAAAGAGTACCCGTCCCAGACACTGAAGGACAGAAAAATGGGCACGCAGGCCTGACCATAATATTCTCTGATAGACGTGCAAGTCCGAAAGCAAAAATAAAAATGGGCGCGCAGGCCTGACCTTAATATTCTCTGATGGACGTGCAAGTCCGAAAGAAAAAATAAAATTGGGCGCGCAGGCCCGACCTTAATATTCTCTGATGGACGTGCAAGTCCGAAAGCAAAAATAAAAAGGGCGCGCAGACCCGACCTTAATAGGACTAAATAACTTGATATGACTACTTGTAGTATGGCTTCAAGTTCTCCACATTCCATGGCCGAGGAAGGGGTTTTGAATCCATTGTGCGGAGGCTGTATGAGCCCTTGCCCACCTTCCGGATGACTTCGTAAGTCCTTCCCAAATAGGTCCAAGTTTGCCTGGTTGATGACCGGCAGCCTCACTGCGACGAAGGACGAGATCCCCCATTTTGAATTCCCTCTTCTTCACTCGGATATTGAACTTCTTAGACATGACCTGTTGGTAAGCTGCTATTCTTAATGATGCGTTTTCCCTGACTTCTTCTAGAAGATCCAGACTTTCTCTCTGTCCTTCGATGTGATCGGGTGAGCCTGTGGTCATAGCACGGAAGCTTGGAATGGTTACTTCTACAGGAATAGCAGCCTCCATCCCGAAGGCAAGCATAAATGGAGTTTCCCCCGTGGCCGTTTTGAATGTGGTTCGATTGGTCCAAAGTACTTCTGGGAGAAGATCGGGCCAATCTCCATTGGCACTGCCAAGGCGAGTCTTTAAGTCTTGTAAGATGAGTCTATTTGTAACTTCAGCTAACCCATTACTCTGCGGGTGCGAAACGGAGGTCAACCTGTGTTCTATCCCCAGATTCTTGCAGAATTGCTTGAAGGCTTGGCACTCAAATTGACGCCCATTATCTGTTATTAAGGTCTTGGGGAGGCCAAAACGGCAAACTATTGATTTCCACACAAATGCTTCCAACTTTTGTTCTGTGATTACGGCCAGCGGTTCGGCTTCCACCCACTTAGTGAAATATTCCACTGCAACTGCCAAGAACTTGACCTGACCCCGGGCTATGGGGAAAGGTCCGAGTATGTCGATTCCCCATTGGGCGAAAGGGTATGGACACAATATTGAGGATAGTTCTTCTGCGGGTTGATGTAATCGGGCTACGAGTCTTTGGCACTTGTCACAGGCTTTTACATAACTAAGGGCGTCTTTCTGTAAGATTTGCTTCAAGGGCTGATTTGTGAGGACGGTTATGGCATGTGCTTGAAGAAGGGAAAACATTTGTCCACTGCTCTTGACATAAATCTACCCAATGCTGCTACTCTTCCTGTTAACTTTTGCACTTCCCTGATGTTTCGGGGAGGTTCCATGGATGCTAGGGCTGAAATTTTATCTGGATTAGCTTCGATACCTCTCTGAGTGATCATGAATCCCAAGAACTTTCCTGAGCCTACTCCGAAGGTGCACTTTGCAGGATTCAATTTCATCCGATGTTTTCTAAGTGTTCTGAATATGTCATCAAGGTCAGCAATGTGGTCTTTCTTTCTTGAGCTTTTTACGACCATGTCATCAACGTAGACTTCAATGTTAAGCCCAATGTGTCTAGAGAAGACCATGTTAACCAACCTTTGATAAGTAGCTCCAGCATTCTTCAATCCAAACGGCATGACCTTGTAGCAATATATTCCTTCATCTGCCATAAAGGAAGTTTTTTCCTGATCTTCCTGTGCCATCCGAATCTGATGATATCCCGAGAAGGCGTCCAAGAAACTGTAAAGCTAGGAGCCAGACGTGGAATCCACCAATCTGTCGATTCTAGGAAGGGGATAACTATCTTTTTGACATGCTTTATTCAAATCTGTGAAGTCTATACAAACTCGCCACTTGCCATTCGGATTCTTCACCAAGACCACATTGGCTAGCCACTCTGGATACTTCACTTCTTTGATGAATCCTGCTTTCAAGAGTTTATCCACTTCCTCTTTTATTATTTGCCTCCTTTCTGTGGCAAACTGTCTTCTTCGCTGTTTTACGGGCTTCTTGTCGGGCATGACGTTGAGTCTGTGCTCGACGAGCTCGGGATCTATCCTGGGCATATCTTCAGCACTCCAAGCAAAAATATCGATATTCTTCTTTAAACACTGTGACAATTCTTCCCTTATTATTTTGGGGAGCTCTTTTCCAATTGTGAAGCTCTTCCCTTCTGAGACATGAACCTCTTCCAATTTTTCTACTGGCGACATTCTTTCTTCAAGAGGAAGTTCTATTGACATCAGATCCATCTTTCCCTTTCCAATACAACTGATATAGCAACTCCTGGCTACAGATTGACTTCCCTGAATAGTTGCTATGCCTGCGGAAGTTGGGAACTTGATTGCCAGGTGATAAGTTGATACTATAGCTCTCAGGTTGTTTAGGAATGGTCCCCCAAGATGGCATTGTAGGCCATAGGAGTTTTCACAACTTGGAAAGGAGTCATCTTCGTTACACGATTTTCCTCTGATCCCAGTGAAGTGGGAAGGTCAATTAGACCTTCTGATTTTACGGTTCCTCCACCAAACCCAGTTAGGGGAGTAAGGACCTGTCGAAGCCGATCATTGGGAAGTTGCATCTGATTGAAAGCTTCCAAGGAAAGAATGTTGGCTGCGCTTCCGTTGTCAACTAGCACTCTCTTGACATCAAAATTGGCTATTATTGCACTGATAACAACAGCATCGTCATGAGGATACGAAATTCCTTCCATGTCTGCATTACTGAAGCTGATGCTATTCGAGTCCTCCTGGTCATGACTTCCCGACCTTTCTTCCCGATCACTTAGAGCACGGGCATGGTTTTTTCGGGCGTTATTCGAATCACCTCCAGATGCTATTCCTCCGACGATAAAATTTATGGTGCCTGCAGATCTAGTATTTTCTTCCCTTGTTCCATGCTCTTTATCATCCTTTTTTATGTAGTGCCCCATGAAGCCTCTTTTTATGAGGGCTTCTATCTCCTGTTTTAAAGTTCTGCACTCATCCGTGGTATGTCCCGGGCTCTTGTGAAATTCGCAATACTTATGTCGATTCTTTTCGTCGACTTTTCCCTTAATAGGCTTGGGCCATCGCAAATCTTCACGCCATTTGATTTCCATTAGAATGTGAGATCGGGATGCGTTTAGCGGAGTTAAACTCTGATGCCCATGACTGTTCCCCTTCTGGTTATTTCGGGAAGGATTTTTCTCATCTTCCTGTCTTGATCTCTTATTTCCCTGCCTTGTTGATTGTGAAGACTGTGTTATTGTCCCATATCCTTGATCCTGTGCCCGAACTGACAAAAGTTTTTCCTCCATGTTTATGTACTTTTCTGCTCTCCGAAGAAGTTCTGTTACATTGGAAGGTGGGTTCTTGGATAGGGACATTCTGAATTCCGGTCCTCGAATAGCCAAGGTAAGGGCTGAAATTGCTGATGATATATGGAAGTCTGGAATCTGAAGTCTTTCAGCGTTAAACCGAGTCATGAACTCTCGAAGTGTCTCATTTTGGGCTTGCTTTAACTGCATAAGGGATGCGGCGGTCTTCTTGATTCTTTTGCTGCTTGCAAAGAAAGCAGTGAACTTCTCAGTAAGATCTCCAAAGGAAGAAATGGACCCTGGAGGTATCGTGGAAAACCAGTCTCGAGCTGAATTAGTCAAGGTTTGCGGGAAGGCCTTGCACAGAATCTGATCGGGAGCATTCTGCATATCCATGACATGAGTGTAGGTATTCAAGTGGTTGTTAGGATCCGTTGTTCCATCATATTCCTTTATCCGAGGATATTTAAATCGGTCTGGCAAGGGAAAAGATGTTATTTCAAGAGTAAAGGGGGTTCTTCTCACGAATGGTGTCCGACCCTGGGTGTTCTGTCGTATTCCATTAGCAATTCCTTCCTGAATGATTCTCGAGAGCTCTTGCTGTGTCACGTTGGCAGATACTTCTGTCATGGGATGAGCACCCCTAATTCCCGGGGAGTTGTCAGCTATAGGATTAGCTGGTGGGGGATCTTCTCTGGGAATTGTGCCTGGAGTGTTCGGGTCAGATGGCGCTTGATGACTGTTCTGTTGTTGAAGATTTTGACGAAGTTCGCGGAACTGCTGCTGAAGTTCGTTGAAATCCTCCCGACTAACAGGCTCAATGTCTGGAGTGGCCTCCGGGTTTTGTTCTTCCCCAACATCTTCCAGAGGTGGAGGATTATCATTCTCAGCCGAAGTGTTGGCCGGAAGGGATTGATCAGTGGATGCGGAGGGATGGGCTTGACGTCTATTAACCATGGCTGATTGTGTCTCTTCCCACAGACGGCGCCAATTGATGCTGTCAAAAATTCTAACCTTGACGTGGCAGAATCTGATGATATTTAATTGCTGGAAAGATCAACGAGCTCGCCTTGGATGACCTGCAAAAAAGGCGAGAAGGATTCTCCCCGTCGCCCCTCCGATGTGAGAATTAGTTTTCTGAAAAGATAGAGAGGGAATATTTTACTGGAAAACGTAAAGAATTGTGAATGAATATTGTGATCAAAGGAGCTGTATTTATAGGGCTGAAAAAGCCCATAACTTCCTTAATTTAAGGAAGGAGTCCTTTTTGCTATAAACTTACCTTTTAGGAGGAGTTCTAATCTTATAAGAATTGTACTTCCTCTTTTTTAGGATGATTCCTTATGGGCTATGTTGTATTCCGAGGGACCAAGAAGGTGGCCCATTGTTAAAGCCCATAAACGGTGAACACCTGGAATCCGAAGTGGCCGGGATAGCCGGGGCACGTATCCCACTATGGACGTAGGACATGAATAGGTCGGGCATACATGGGCCGGGACGGTCACATGGACGAGCAAACATCCCGGCCTATAGAAGAAAAGATGGACGACCGGGACTGTAATAACCCGGGATGGACTCTCTCGGGAATTAGCCCGATCAATTCCTATTTACCTTTCCTGTATATTCTACGTACATGTTTATGATTATTTCCTTTCTTTTATTTATTCTTATTGGTAATTCTACATAAGTATCCATGTGATGAATATTTCCAAAACAATCTTGTATTTGAATTGGATTATTTGTTACTTTAAATTCTAAATCTCCTATTATGTTTTCTTTTATATGAGATACAGTAGCTCCAGTATCTATTAATACTTTCTACTCTTTCCATTCTCCATTTATTCTAATTTCTATCATAACTTCAAATTGTTTTGTCTCATTTCTTTTACATAGATTCATTCTTGGTATTTTTCTATGTATTTTTGTCATTATTTGTTTTTGAATCATTTCTATTTTCTATTTCATTTAATGATCTTGTACTAGTATTTCTTCTTAGGCTAATTGATCTTCTTCCAAATTCTATTTGTGGTTTATTCATATTTACTAATCTTCTAGCTTAATTGAAATCTATTTCTATATCTTCTGGTATTGTCATTCTTGGATTTTCTTTAGCTGGTTTGTATTCCAATAAATTTTTAAATATGAGTTCTATTATGTGCGTTCTTGTAGCATTCTTAATTTTTATTTCATATTTACTAGTAAAAGCATATATTATTCTAATAGTTAAACATATAGTTTTACTTCCTGGTTCCATATATATTCCTCTTAATCTGTAATATAATATTAAGGTTTTATTTTTATTTTGTTCTCCCATACTTATGCTGAAATTTGGTCTTATTGTAAATTTTACTTTTTGGTACATTAAGTTTCCTGTTAGAGCATCTTGTACTGAACTTACAATTCTATCATCCATAATATAGAATTCTATAGGTGTATCTATTCCTTCTCTGAAATAGACTTTTGCTATAATTTGTACGGCTCCTAAATATATGTTCTTTATTTTTCCTTTTAGTTCAGGATTCAATAGGTTTATTTCTTGTCTTATAATTTCTTCATTTATTATAGGTATTAATGTATTTCCTGTAGTATATCTTATATCTATGGGGTGACTATGGTTTCTTGCTACATATGTTATTTCTTTATTTTTCTGCCAAAATGGTAAATTAAATATTTCTTTTGGTTCTACATCTAATTTTGATTTTAAGATCTTTTCATACATTTTAGGATTAAATATTAATCTTTCATTTAGTTGTTCTTCATTTTCTTCTAATTGGTATTCATATTCTTTAGATGTACATTCTTCACTAATTTGTCTAATCATATTTATATATAAATATTCTTCTTCACTAGATTCATTAGATTCACTTTCTTCTGAAGATTCTAATTCCATTATTGTATTTATTACTTCATGTTCTTCTAATTCATAAATTTCTTCATCTTTAAGAATTTCTTCCCATTCTTCTTCTTGTTCAATAGGTAATAAGTTGTAATTTTCCTTTTCTATTAATGAGATATACATCATATTTTTCTTTTTATCTTTCTTGGGACATTCTGGAGATATATGTCCTACTTCTCCATATGAATAGCATTTACATTTTCTAGGATTTTTAGGGTTTGTTTTAGTTTTGTTTTATTTTTGCCTTAAATATCTCTTATATGGTACTCTATACATTTTAAATGTTTTATTATATGCCTTTTTGTATTTATTGAATTTTTTAAATTTGTTTCTAAATTTATCTTTTCTATAATATTTCTTTTTCTTATATTTTCTTTCTAGATGACATCCCCATTGAGTTGGTTTATATTGTACTTTATCACAACATAATGATTTTTTTACTTGTTTTATGGAATTTTATCATATTATTTGCTTCAATACATTTTTCTTGTTATCTCATTTCTATAAATTGTATTCTTGCTCCTAGACTATTATTACTTAATGATATTTCTAATTTTTTTCAGTCCTTAAATAATTCTAAATTCCATGGGTTTGATAGTTTAAAGAATATTTGGTTCATAATTTCCATACCATATGTTTTCTGATTATATTCTGCATTTTCAAAATATTTTCTAAATTTACATGCAAATTGTTTAAAGTAACACATATCACATATTGATAGATTTTCTAATAAATATCTATTTCTTAGTTTTGAGCTAATTTTGGTATTTCTGTCTATTACTAATGTTTATTCTCTTTTTAATGCATCTTCATATCTGCTCAAAATAGTTCCTATTTCATCTTGGTCATTTCCTCTAACTTGTCTTATATAAGTTTCTGTTAAATTTCCCCACCATCTTGCAGTAGTTCCTATAAATGTATTTTCTAACATTAATTGTAATTGCTTTCCTGTTAATTCTCCAATATAGGTCATCATAACCATAGATTTCATCCATAATTCTAATTCATGATCTACATCTTGCACACATCCTAAATCTATCCATCTTCCTTCTGAACTAATTTGTGTTTCCATACTTCTCCATGGTGTATATTTTATAGGATAATTTTTACTTGGCTTGGTGTAATATTTTTGTTGTGATATAAAATTATTTGTTTTAAAATTTTGGTTTTTTCTTTGATTCATATAAATTTCTGGTGTATTTTGTGGATTAGTATTACTTGTATTTTCTTTTTTAACTTGGTTAGTTCCTGATTATTGTATATATTCTGGTGGATTTTGTCATGTTGGTACTAAAACTCTTTGTTGTTCATTCATATTAATTTCTTCTATTTTAAGATTTTTAAATTTTTCTATATAATCTTCTTCTATTATGTAATCTTCTCCACCTTCTTCTTTAGGATTTTCCATAAATTTTTCTATTTGTTCAGTAATCATATTTATTCCTAATATATTGATGGCTTTAAATTCTTTGTCAGTTATTATTCTTTTAGGTTTTCTTTTTTTCATTTCATCATATATTTTTGTTATATTTTGGTTTACAATTTCAATATTTTGTTGTATATTATCTAATCTTTTATGTAAATCATTCTTTCTTATTTCTTCTTCTTTAATTGTTCTTACCATATTTATTTGTTCTATAATTGTTTTTTGCTCAGTAATTTCTATTGGGTTTTCATACACTCCTACCGTATTTCCTATTTTATTTATTTTATCAGTTATTTGCTTAATTTATTTTCTAAAGTTATTAATTGTTTTGATATGTTATTTAAATATTGCTTTACTTCTAATATTTGTGTGAGTATATTTTTGTTTATATCTTTATAATTATTAGTTATTTCTATCATTTGTCTTATTTCTAATGGTAAATTATTGATAATTTCTTGAACTTGTTCTGAATTTTTTGCTTGTTTTAAGTTTTGTTCTGTAGTTTTATCTAAATTTATTCCTAATTTATTTAGTAAAAATAAATTTGTCCAATTTAATTGCTTATATTCTCCAAATCCTCATTCTCCTAATAGTATAAATGGTATAAATTTTTCATATGTTTCAGTTATTATGATTATTATTTGGTAAATCTTTAGATTTATAATTATATACTCTAGGTTCGATTATTGGTAATTTTTTAGATATTTTTCTAAGTATAACTACTAGCTCTGATATCACTGTGGATAGAATCGTGATCGTAAAATTTAATTTTGCGAAATTATAATCTTTGTCTAATTCTCCTTAAAAATCTTTCTTCAAATTCATCCGTATATCTTATATCTTCTTATCTAATTAAGTTTTCTTCTTTTAATTTTAAATATTCGTTATATTGTAAGACTGGCCTTTTAATTTCTCTATATTTTTCTATAGCAATAGGATCGGTATTTAAGTCTCTTCCTGTTCTTTCCAATTCTAAATATTCACAATGTAAACTTCTAATTAATTTTTTTCTTTTTTTGTGAAGTATATGAGGATCATAAACATGCATAATATTTTTTAATTATGAAATAAGTAATAAAAATTTTAAAGTAATTAAATTTTTAGAACTTATTATGTGTTAAACTTAATAAGATAATATGTGAAATAAGGTATTAATTATATTTTTAGCTAAAGGGTAAAATATGTATTAATTAATGTTTGTACACTAGTTTGTAGGATTTGTTTGTACAAGTAGAATTTTTGTGCAATATGATGCCAAGAGGGATGCTCTTTACCACGTGTAAATTCCTGTTAATTTTTTAAGACAGAAATTTCGAAATGGTTGACACGATCAAAAGTGGGTGAGTATTTATTTCTCTTTGAAAGTTGGGTGAGGAAGTATTTCCACTTCTAAAGTTCGGAGTGTTTGTTAATTTTACCCTAAAAAAATTGTTTAAAAATAAAGAATGTGATATTTTTAAATATGGTTAAAATGTTGAAAGATAAAATGTATATAATTAAAAAGTAATTTAAGAAAATGTATTATTTAAAAACAATTCACCAAACATAGGTTAAAAAAATGTTTTTGAAAAATGTGTGTTTAAAAATAAATTTGAAAAATTGTGTGAGTCTATGAGTCTCTGTAGCTCTGTTTGGTAAAGTGCTGTATATAAATTTTGTTTATGCCTCAGTTTCTTAAAATTTTTTTGTTTAAAAATATGTTTTTTATGTTTTCTAGGTAAAATGTGTGGTTGAAAAATGGAGAGAGAAAATATATGTGATTAAAAAGTGATTTAAGAAATTGTGTAGGAAAAAACATTTTTAAAAACATGTTTTCCAGATGGAGGCTAAACAATCACATGACAACATCTTATTGAACATTTTTTAAAAGTCAACAATTTCGACTAATCAAAGATTTTCGCCACCATTTTTAACTTTTTTTTTAAATGATGAAATTATGGCATGTCGCTATTTATTTCATAAACAATATTTTGCCAAATAGAAATTATATTGATGTATAAATGAGTAATAATGAACACTAAAAAAGATGACCCCGAACATGGATGAAATAGGTAAGCCCAACCACTATCAGGAACTAAGTTATGATGTTCCAAACCCGAGGACCAATATCATCCCCGATCACAACTCATCCCTGAGGACCCCCATCAATAGTAACTTATTAGCAATGTGCTCGGGGTAATCTGCTCGGGGACAATCCTCATGAATGATCGGGGCACCTTATATTTGACGTGAAGTATCCATCTCCTAAAAGCAGTTAAAGACTTGTATCCTTATCCAACATCTAACAACGTTATCCCTAAAAAAATAAGAGAACATCTAGTAGGAGTTGTGCCTAAATTCAAGTACCCTATTCCTACTAGAACTCAACTTTGCACATCTATAAATATTCGCCTCTCAATCATAATTCAGGTACACAACTATTATTTTTCAGTTTATAGTTTGTTTCATAAATCTTCTCCTTCCTTTACTGACTTAAGAATCGGAGGGGCCTTTGTTTCATGTATTAGGAGATCCAGTTTGTGTTCGTGTTCGTTTGTTGTTCAAGCTCGAAATATTCCATATGCGAATTTTTAGCTCCATCAAGTAATATTCACGTTAGAGTTGAATGTTTTCAAAATGTACTTTTGCTTTTCTGTTACAAAGATTCGCTTTTCTTTCTTTTTTTTGGGTAGGAATTAAAAAAAAAAATTAATAAATTTTGATAGAATTTGAATTGATGAAATATGTTGTGAACAAATTATGGTTATTATTTTATTGAAACTATTGATTTTACCATTAGTTTCATTAACATTGACGATAAAATGGGAAATATATTAAATATACGTAGTTCTAGTTCTATAATTTAATTTAGCCCCTTTTTTGTATTGATAAAAATCAGATTTTTAGTAGATTTTGATAAAAGTCGATGAGATGTGTAGCGCCCCGAGTTGTAAATACCCGATTCACCACATCATCGTCTGATCTAACTTTTAAAATAATATTTTAGCGGAAGAAATAATTGAAATTCATTTTTGGCAACATTAAATAAACTGTAATGGTCGATAAAATTTAAAAACTTTATGAAACAATTCGAAATAATAAATCGAGCCATTAATATTGTAAAACAATTTGCAATGTCATAATTTTTCAAATAATTGAAATTCTCAAAATTATCCAATGTTTGGAAATACGGATCATTAAAATAAGATTTTCAACCATTTAACAACTATTGCCACAATCATCCATCACTCGCTACCCTCTCCGAAATTTGCAAATATTGTTAAAATAGACATGAGCATTTCATAGAAATACTCAGTAGACTCATCGCCAATTAATTAATCTACAATATAATTGAACACATAAATGCAGGCTATTTAGAAATCATAGGGCGTGAGTTGCTCTTCTCGTGCATTAAAGCACATGGCTTTTCTTTGAAAATCACAGGTTCTTTAAAATCATAGGGTGTGGGTTGCTCTTCTCGTGCATTAAAGCACGTGGCTTCCCTTTGAAAATCACAGACTCTTTAAAATCATAGGGTGTGGGTTGCTCTTTCTTCTCGTGCACATAAGGCACATAAGTTATGCATAACATCATCATTTATCTTGCAAGACATTTTCTTCTTTCTTTCTTTCTCATGGATAAAAGCATATAAGTTATGACAAGCATAACAACATAAATATTTTCGAAGAAATACATTCTCGTCTCTTTTCATAAAAAATGACTTTCACATAAGTCACATAACATACACATTCACATGCAATCATAGTTTAAATAAATTAATAGGGGCGAGTCTCCTTAAATTTGACGAGTGCAAAGTTGAGCGGGAAACGACTTCAATCCTTTAAATCTTCGTACGCTTCGTCTAGCCAATTAGAAAAATAAGTTAAATTAGTCTTTTGAAATTGTAGCTTAAAACAATGATTGCTCAAAATTTAGGGATTGAAATTGTTGATTTTGAAAGTTGAGGGACGAAAATGAATACTTGAAAGTTGGAGGACTAAAATGAATAATTTGAAAGTTGGGGAACTAAAATGAATACTTTGAAAGTTGGGGGACTAAAATGAATAATTTGAAAGTTTAGGAACTAAAATGAATACTTTGAAAGTTGAGGGATTAAAATGAATAATTTGAAAGATGAGGGACCGAAATGAATACTTTTCAAACTTGAGGGACTAAAATGTAATTTTCAAAAGTTGAGTTGAAGCTCAAAACGAATATTAAACTATAGGGCTGAAATAATTGATTTTTAAAAAAATGAAGTGGGTGATTAAATCATTTAAAAACTTAAGGACTGAAATTATAAGTTTAAAACTATAAGGACTGATTTGAAACATTTTAAAACTTGGGGACCAAGCTGTAATTTTTGAAAATCAAAATATTAAAACATATCATTACCCTCTCCTTCCACATTCCCGTCAGAGAAAAGAGAGAGAAGAGAGCGAGGTGCGACGCAGCACCGGTGAGGGTACTGTCGGCGCCATTCCGCCGGCAATTCCACGGCAGTATCAACGCCATCGTGTGGCGGTGACAAGGAGGAGCAAAAGGCCACGGTTTGGTGCTGATTGGGTGCGAAAATCAAAGTAAACCGAGGCTGTTGTTTGGTGATTTCCGGTGAAAAATTGGTGGTTGAGGTAAGAAAATGAACTTCTTGATTCATGGGTTTTCTTTGGGTTCGATTTGGAGGTCAAAACGGGGAAAACGCAATGGGTAGTGGAGTTGGATTGGTCGGTTAGTGATGGTGTTGAGGGCTGTTGAGGTGGTGAGTTGGAGGTGGCTATGGTGACGGTTTGAGTGGTGAAGATGCTGCTAGGTTGAGGTGGTTGTTGGCTGCGTGCGGTGGTGGTTGTGTTGGTGGTTTGGTTTGTGCAGTGAACAAAAATGGGCAGTGTGATGATGATGATGGATGGGGGTTTGTGGTGTGAAAACCTAGACAAGCATTGCACGTAGTTCGAGGAAAATTCGCACGCGAAATCAATTGGGTCGGAAGAATGAAACTGATAAAATGAGATTGATGAAATTTGGAATTTAAAATGATTTTGAAAATAATAATTTAAATAATAAAATTTTGGAAATTCGGAATTTATTTAAAATCGAATGGACCTGACAAATTCTTGACTTGGTTAGACGAACGCGTCGTGATGTTAACTTAAAAATAGGTGATATCGCAGTGACACGATTTTCGAAGCTTTGAAATAATTATTAAATTGCGTAAAAATTCTCGATCGCTAAAAGATGTGTAGTTGAAAAGTTGTATGCCCCATAAGATTAAATATTGACTTTGAATTAGATTAAAATTTAAAAAGTAATGTTACTAAACAAGAATGTATTTGTTGCCGTATTATATAATAAAAATTTATTTATTACTTCATATTTACTTCATTTCTAAATCAATTTTCAAACAAATTGAATAATTAATTTTTGCCCAAACAAGATATTAATTCAAGTGGAAATTACACTCACCCCTACATTTAAAAATCCAAATTCATAAATAAGATCAAACATAAATAAATTCAAATTTCAGGTTATAATTAAAAATAAATATTATTAAATTAAAATAAATTCATCCAACCTACCCAATCCCTCACCCACCTCAAACCCTAATCTTCTCATTTCACACAAACATTAAACATATTTCGTACAAGCGGACTCTCTCTCTCTCTCTCTCTCCCCACACCTCCAACCCACTTCTCCGGCGACGGTGCTCTCTTCCCACAACCCCAACCCACTTCTCCGACGACGGTGACTGTCTTTCTTCCTGCACCTCAACCCACTCTTTCTCTTTCACGACCAGAGTCTCTCTATCAGCCAGTCCACCATGCAGATCTGGATCTCATCGCCTTTCACTGCGCCGCGCCCTGCTTGGGGTGGATTGCTACTGGCAGCGGCTCGCTCCCTTTTTGCTACGCTGTAGCCTGCGTGCGGTGGTTTACTGCAGCGGTTGTTGACTCGCCTTTTGCTGCGCCATGGCCTGCGTGTGGTGGTTTGTTGTCGCGACAGCTTACTACTTGGGGAAGGTGGTGGTTGGTAGTGGTTTATTGGAGGGATGGGGGTTGTTGGTGGTGGTTTATTGGAGGGATGGGGAGGTGAGGGAGCTATTGTGGTGGAGCGATGCAAGAGCAGTTAGTGGTGGTGGTGGTGGGCCATGTACGGCGATTGTGTCCGGTGGTGGTGGCGGTGGTGCCGGCAATCCATGTGTTTGCGAAGTGGTGGTGGTGTATTGGCATCGACAGTGGAGATGTCGACGGAGGAGGTGGATGTCGACGGAGGAGGTGGAGGTGGAGGTGGTGGTGGCCGTTGTTCTGTGACCTTAATAATTTGTCACCTGTGACCTTGAAAATGGTGATTGTGATTTGTTTATGTGACCCAACCGCGATCTGTGACATTGAAATTAATTTGTGTCCTAAGCAATTTACATTTTGTGCCCTGAATTTATCTTGTATTATGACCTAGAAATAACTCGGGATTGAGTAATTAAAAACTTGTGACCTTGCAATTATTTGTGACTTGATAAAACTGTTATTGTGACTTACTATTTTGATAAATTGTGACCCTAAAATTATATGTGACTTAAGCAATTTACATTTTGTAACTTGAATTTATCTTGTATTGTGACCTGAATTTATATAATTAATAAAAAGATCTAATTATTTTAATTTAGTTAAATAGATACCTGATTTTTGAAATTTTTTAAGTTATATCTTAAAATTGAAATTGTGTATTCTAAACACCTTATATATGTATTTTTCCCATAATTCAGCCCGGCTGAATGATTGATTTTATCCACATCAAGAAATTGATTCAACTCAACCAAGTCCAACATATTCATATAGCACAATTTTTTAATTGATTTGAGCCAAAATAAAAGTAACCCAAACAAGTCCTTTCCAAACAATATCAACCCGAACAAATAAAGAAAAAGGGCAGTTACAAGAAAAAAATAAATAAATAAAGAAAAAGGACAGATCTTGAATTTCTGGAGCAAAATTGGAAAAAAAATAAAATAAATAATAGCATCTTTGAACAGACACATCACTGTTCACAAAAGAAACAATATGCTGTTTTCCATACATTTCGTAGGCTTTTGATTAAGGATAAAACTATACTTACTAACAAAATCATACTAACAACTTACTAACATAAATTAATACATATTTTACCCTTTTAGCTAAAAATATAATTAATATCTTATTTCACATATTATCTTATTAAATTTAACACATAATAAATTCTAAAAATTTAATTACTTTAAAATTTTTATAATTAAAAAATATTATGTCTGTTTATGATCCTCATATACTTCACGAAAAAAAAAATTTAATTAGAAGTTTACATAGAGAATATTTAGAATTGGAAAGAATAGGAAGAGACCTAAATACTGATCCTATTGTTATAGAAAAATATAGAGAAATTAAAAGACTAGTTTTACAACATAATGAATATTTAAAATTAAGAGAAGAAAACTTAATTAGACAAGAAGATATAAGATATATGGATGAATTTGAAGAAAGGTTTTTAAGGAGAATTAGACAAAGATTATAATTCCGCAAAATAAAATTTCACTTTGACGATCCAACTCACAGTGGTATCAGAGCTTGTAGTTATACTTAAAAATATATTTAGAAAAATGTCTAAAAAATTACCAATAATCGAACCTAGAGTATATAATTATAAATCTAAAGATTTACCAAATAATAATCATTGGCTATTAATAACTGAAACATATGGAAAATTTATACCATTTATATTATTAGGAGAAGGAGGATTTGGAGAACATAAACAATTAAACTGGACAAATTTATTTTTACTAAATAAATTAGGAATAAGGTTAGATAAAACTACAAAACAAAATTTAGAACAAGCAAAAAACTCAGAACAAGTTCAAGAAATTATCAATAATTTACCATTAGAAATAAGACAAATGATAGAAATAACTAATGATTATAAGGATATAAACAAAAATATACACACACAAATATTAGAAGTAAAACAATATGTAAATAACCTATCAAAACAATTAATAACCTTAGAAAACCAAATTAAGCAAATAACTGATAAAATAAATAAAATAGGAAATATGGTAGGAGTATATGAAAACTCAATAGAAATTATAGAGCAAAAAACTATTATAAAACAAATAAATATGATAAGAACAATTAAAGAAGAAGAAATAGGGAAAAATGATTTACATAAAAGAATAGATAATATACAACAAAATATTGGAATTATAAACCAAAATATAACAAAATGAAATGGAAAAAAGAGAACCTAAAAGAATAATAACTGACAAAGAATTTAAAGCCATCAATAGATTAGGAATAAATATGATTACTGAACAAATAGAAAATTTTATGGAAAATCCTAAAAAAGAAGGTGAAGAAGATTACATAACAGAAGAATATTATATAGAAAAATTTTAAAATCTTAAAATAGAAGAAATTAATATGAATGAACAACAAAGAGCTTTAATACCAGCAGGACAAAATCCACCAGAATATATACAACAAACAGGAACTAACAAAGTTAAAAAAGAAAATACAAGTAATACTAATCCACAAAATATACCAGAAATCTATATGAATCAAAGACAAAACACAAATTTCAAAACAAATAATTTTATACCACAACAAAAATATTACACAAAGCCAAGTAAAAATTATCCTATAGAATATACACCATGGAGAAGTATGGAAACACAAATTAGTTCAGAAGGAAGATGGATAGATTTAGGATGTGTGCAAGATGTAGATCATGAATTAGAATTATGGATGAAATCTACGGCTATGATGGCCTATACCAAAGAATTAACAGGAAAGCAATTACAATTAATGTTAGAAAATACATTTATAGGAACCACTGCAAGATGGTGGGAAAATTTAACAGAAACTTATATAGGACAAGTTAGAGGAAATGACCAAGATGAAATATGAATTATTTTAAGCAGATATGAAGATGCATTAAAAAGAGAATATACATTAGTAATAGACAGAGATACCAAAATTAGCTCAAGACTAAGACATAGATATTTATTAGAAAATCTATCAATATGTGATATGTGTTACTTTAAACAATTTGCATGTGAATTTAGAGAATATTTTGAAAAAGCAGAATATATTCAAGAAACATATGGTATGGAAATTATGAACCAAATATTCTTTAAATTACCAAACCCATGGAATTTAGAATTATTTAAGGACTGGGAAAAATTAGAAATACCATTAAGTAATAATAGTTTAGGAGCAAGAATACAATTTATAGAAATGAGACAACAAGAAAAATGTATGGAAGCAAATAATATGATAAAATTCCATAAAGCAAGTAAAAAATCATTATGCTGTGATAAATTACAATATAAACCAACACAATGGGGATGTCATCTAGAAAGAAAATATAAGAAAAAGAAATATTATAGAAAAGATAAATTTAGAAATAAATTTAATAAATATAAAAAACCATATAATAAAACATTTAAAAGGTATAGAGTACCATACAAGAGATATTTAAGGCAAAAACAAAACAAAACTAAAACATACCTTAAAAATCCTAGAAAATGTAAATGCTATTCATGTGGAGAAATATGACATATATCTCCAGAATGTCCTAAGAAAGATAAAAAGAAAAATATGATGTATATCTCATTAATAGAAAAAGAAAATTATAACTTATTACTTATTGAACAAGAAGAAGAATGGGAAGAAATTCCTGAAGATGAAGAAATTTATGAATTAGAAGAATATGAAGTAATAAATACAATAATGGAATTAGAATCTTCAGAAGAAAGTGAATCTAATGAATCTAGTGAAGAAGAATATTTATATATAAATATGATTAGACAAATTAGTGAAGAAGGTACATCTAAAGAATATGAATATCAATTAGAAGAAAATGAAGAACAACTAAATAAAAGATTAATATTTAATCCTAAAATGTATGAAAAGATCTTAAAATCAAAATTAGATGTAGAACCAAAAGAAATATTTAATTTACCATTTTGGCAGAAAAACAAAGAAATAGCATATGTAGCAAGAAACAATAGTCACCCTATAGACATAAGAGATATTACAGGAAATACATTAATACCTATAATAAATGAAGAAATTATAAGACAAGAAATAAACCTATTGAATCCTGAACTAAAAGGAAAAATAAAAAACATATATTTAAGAGCCGTACAAATTATAGCAAAAGCCTATTTTAGAGAATGAATAGATACACCTATAGAATTCTATATTATGGATGATAGAATTGTAAGTTCAGTACAAGATGCTCTAATAGGAATTGTAACAGGAAACTTAATGTACCAAAAAGTAAAATTTACAATAAGACCAAAATTTAGCATAAGTATGGGAGAACAAAATAAAAATAAAGCCTTAACATTATATTACAGGTTAAGAGGGATAGATATGGAACCAGGAAGTAAAACTATAAGTTTAACTATTAGAACAATATATGCTTTTACTAGTAAATATGAAGTAAAAATTAAGAATGCTACAAGAACACATATAATAGAACCCATATTTCAGAATTTATTGGAATACAAACCAGCTAAAGAAAATCCAAGAATGACAATACCAGAAGATATAGAAATAGATTTCAATCAAGCCAGAAGATTAGTAAATATGAATAAACCACAAATAGAATTTGGAAGAAGATCAATTAGCCTAAGAAGAAATACTAGTACAAGATCATTACTTGAAATAGAAAATAGAAATGATTCAGAAAAACAAATAATGACAAAAATACATAGAAAAATACCAAGAATGAATATATCTAAAAGAAATGAGACAAAACAATTTGAAGTTATGATAGAAATTAGAATTAATGGAGAATGGAAAGAGCAGAAAGTATTAATAGATACTGGAGCAACTGTATCTCATATAAAAGAAAACATAATAGGAGACTTAGAACTTAAAGTAACGAATAATTCAATTCAAATATAAGATTATTTTGGAAATATTCATCCCATGGATACTTATGTAGAATTACCAATAAGAATAAATAAAAGAAATGAAATAATCATAAACATGTACGTAGAACATACAAGAAAGGTAAATACAGAATTACTATTAGGAACAGACTTCTTAGAGCAAGTAAAACCATATTACATAAAAGATGATAGAATGCTATTAACAATACAAAATGAGAATTTAGTTATACCAAGGTTATTATAAATAAAATACAAGGAGGAAGAGAACATATTTATATACTAACCAAAATGAATTACAATGGATATCTTAGCAAAAATTATCATGCATTGTTTGATACAGGAGTATCATCCTGTTTATTTAAAGAAAATGTATTACCCCCAGAAATGTGGAGTAATAAAAAAGAAAATGAAGAAAGAATAATACTTGCAGGATTTGATGGAAAATATGAATTACAAATACCTTATGTATATCAATTTGATGATATGCCAGGGGATATATTATTAGGAAATAACTTCATAAAACAATATTATCCAATAACTATTGATGAAAAGTTATACTTTTATCTACCCCTTGCCACCATATAGCAATAGCAATAAGAATTAATGATCCTTACTGTAGAGAAAAAATGCCTCATATAGCAGCTCAGCGTGGTGAGGATAGACAAAAATTAACACAAACAACACAATTTATGCCTAATAAAAATAGAATAAATCTAGTACAAGAACATTTTGATCAAATTGTAATAAAAAATATTACAGAAAAATTATTAAAATTATCAGGAGATAATCCTTTGGAAAAATGGCACATAAATAAGTCTATGGCAGAAATTATACTAGAAGATGATACTAAGATTATTTGTGTAAAACCAATTAAACATATACCAAAAGAATTACCTGAATTTGAAATGCATATAAAAGAAATGCTAGAAAAGAAATTTATTAGAGAATCTAATAACAAATATAGTAGTCCAGCCTTCATTGTAATAAAACATTCAGAACAAAAAAGAGGAAAATCTAGAATGGTAATTAATTATAAAAGGTTAAACACTTATACAAAAGAATTAAAATATCCAATACCAAACCAACAGGTATTATTTAATCAAATTAGAGGAAAGAAATATTTCTCTAAATTTGATCTCAAATCAGGATTTTATCATATTATATTAACTGAAGAATCTAGACATTTAACAGCTTTTACGGTACTACAAGGATTTTATGAATGGAATGTATTACCTTTTGGATTTAAAAATAGTCCAGGAGAATTCCAAAGGTACATGGATAAAATATTTAAAGATTATTATCATTTTATTACAGTATATATTGATGATGTTCTTATTTACTCTGAAACCAGACAAGACCACTTAAAACATCTAAATATTTTTATAGATATTGTAAGGAATAATGGAATTATATTATCAGCTACAAAAATGGAGATAGCTAAAGAAAATGTAGAATTTTTGGGATCTATAATAAGCCAAGAAGGAATAAAACTCCAAAAACATATTGGTACAAAAATACAAGAATTTGACAATCATATAAAAGATAAAACACAATTACAAAGCTTTTTAGGACTTGTAAATCAGACTAGGAAATATGTACCTAACTTAGCAAAACATTTAATCCCATTACAAAAAAGATTAAAAGGAAAAACTAGATGGACACCATGGTCTAAAGACGAAGAAGAAGAAGTACAAAAAATTAAAGATCTTTGTAAAGATTTACCAGAATTAGAATTACCTAAAAAAGAATGTGATTGGATCATAGAAACCGATGCATGTGAAACAGCATGGGGAGCAGTACTTAAATATATTTATCCAAATGAGGATGAGGAAAGGATTGCACAGTACACTAGTGGCAGTTTTACTCAAACTCAAACTAATTATCATATAAATGAAAAAGAATTATTAGCTGTAAAATTTGCTATTAAAAAATTTGAATTATTTATTGTTACTACAAAATTCAAAATTAGAACAGATAATACACAAGTTAAATATTGGTTGACTAAAGAAATTGATCCAACTATTGCAAATAAAAGGTTAATTAGATGGCAAGTAGAACTTAGCCATTATGATTTTGAAATTATTCATATTAAGGGTACTGACAATGTTATTGCAGATTATTTATCAAGACATGGAAGACATACTTAAGAAAGTAGAAGAAATTAACTTGGTCATGTGTCAAATGAATATCAACTATTCAAATCTATTCAACCATGTGAATACTTGCATGGCGCAGATTGTACAAATTAACAGTGAACTAGCTTTTTACAAGTTAAGGGTTAATTCTCTTGAGGAAATGTACAAAGGAGGATCCCAATCCTCTCCAGTGAAGAATTTATCTGTAGGACTTCCTATTGAGGAAGAAGTATCTAATGTATCAATTATTGGAAGTTCATCTTCCAAAGCCATTAGCAAAACTATTGAACCATCTAAAGAAACTTTTTTAGAAGTTGCGAAGAAACCAACAGTCGTAACAAAGGAACTATCAGAAAAAGAGAAAGTTATGAAGAAACTAGAGACATTCTTGAAGTATGTGGAGTATCTAAATAAGAGGACAAAAGAAGGAGAATGGCTAAGGACAATTAGCCATCAAAAAATCAATAAAGCAATTATTTTTCCAGGAGCAGAACCAAGAACAGTCAGGGGACTGTTTGACAAAGGACTTATTCATTGCATCTACCCTAGCAATGATATGAAGGAAATATCATTATTACCTAATTCTATCAAGGCAGCAGTGAAAACATATTTTGGAATTACCAAAGCTGAAAAGATCTATGTCAGGATTTACTCAGCCATTCCAGAATTTATTGATGAAGAATTTCTAAGGGCAGAACATATTGTAAAACTTAGAGTAACTAGCAAATCTATTCTTTCAGAACCAGAAATAAAACCATTTAACAAAGAGGAACAGATACAAGCTATTCCAGAAAAAAGGGCATTGGGATTTAGAGTAATGTATACTGAATTAAGGGATATCCTTACACAAACTAATGTTTGGGTATATGAATCTAATGATGACAAATTATTGATCTACAGCATTGCAAGAATTAATCAAGTTAATAGTCAATTATGAAAATTAAGAGAATATGCTGAGAATATACTCGTCAGCAATTTGGATCTTAGCAAAAGAGCCTATGAATATCTACATCACCTAATGGAGGTAGAAACGGGTCATTAATCTAATAATTGTGGGGACCTACTAAACTATAATGAAGATGAAGCATACCTTGTCTGAACACGAATTATTCAAGGCATGGGGGATCAGACCCATGTGAAACTTTAGAAAAGCAGCAAAAATTATTGTAACTTTAGCTTTACTTTATCTACTTTAAATCTTAGCCAAGTATGTAAAAGATAGGGAATATTATCTTGTTTCCCAACTTTGCTTTTAACAACTATAAAAGGAGGAGTCTCTCCTCATTGTAAGCATCCGAAAATCATATGAGTTTTCAGCAATAAAAATCTATATTCTCTATCTATTATCTTTCTTTTCATTCATATTTCAAAATTTTCTTTCATCAAACCAATCCAGAAACAGTTAGCAGAAGGTATGAGTAACTAAATTTCACATAGATATATATGAAGCTATAAAATAGTTAGTAATACTCTATTTATTTATGAGTCCATAAGTTTATTCTTTATAAAACTTTTGTTAAAAGAGTACATCCAGAGGTAGGAAACGAAATTGGATTGTGCTGAACCTCTTTGAAGTGTTTGTTTAAGTATTAAACAGAAAGTGTTGGAGTAAGTCTTTCGAGCATCCTTTAATACGTAAGTCTTTTGAGCAGCAACGATCTTCTATGAAGATATGTTTAATACTTAGATAAATAACTGAAGAATATTTGGTCAAAAATCTTTTAAAATCAGATTTACAAAGAAGCGTGATGGACCCATAGATAGAAAGAAGTATTATTGATTATTTATGGTGGATTATATATCGTCTTTTTTATTGATATTATCCAAGTACTGTTATCATAGTCTTAAATTTATCATTATGCTTATGATATCTCTTGCATGTTTTTACATATGTTGAAAATTTGTTTTTACTATTCCTAGAATTAACTATTGGAAGAGGATTTGAATTAATAGCTTAAATTTAAATAGTTTTATAATTTATGAATTCAGAACATTTAATAGAACTAAATCATTCAGAAGTAAACGACTTTAAGTATTTAAGAGAAGAAACAATTAAACAATTAGAAATTATAAGAGAAGATTTAGGAAGATTTTATGATTTATTAGACTACGCAATAAAAGAACCATCATTCACAGATTTTTCACAATTTACTAGAATTATAGTAAATAAAGGAAGAATAATTAGTGATCTAGAGAAAAAAATTGAAGAATTAAATATAATTATTGAAGAAAAGAGTTTAACATATAATAGTATATATTACGCATTTTATGTAAACAATAAATTTAGAGATATAGACATAATATCAGAAAACTAAAAGAATTATAACTAGAAGGATAACATAGTAATTGAACATTCAAAATTTTTGTTTTTTAGCCGTTAGTACAACTGTTAGTACATTTTGTTAGTACATGTAGCAAGGTCCTTTGATTAACTCTTCACAAATGGATTATTTTAAAAATGTTATAAATAATATATTATGTGAATGATCAATTACCATTGTACCCCTATACACTTTACATTATTACGCTTGTGTCATTATCTTTCCCTATAAATAGGGGGCCTAAACTAATTCATTCCACACACCTAATGAGAATGATTTCTCTCTACCTCTCTATTGTCTTGTTCTAAGATTTTGATAGTTTTACAACACGTTATCAGCACGAGTCTCTAACCAATTGAGTAATATAATGAAAGTATACCCTACAGTTGCATCTAAATGATGAACAACTGTATGAAAAACCTTATTATTATTATTAATCAACATATTATTACTATTGTTAATCTGAAAATTCTAGATTTTAGTTTCAGCATTTCCAAATCAATTCCAGATTTCAATTCCCTAAAGTTGCATCCAAGTCAAGCCATCACAATTGACAAAACCCGTATCAGAGAAACCAAAATAAATCTAGAAAGAACTCCACTTCCACAAACATACATCAATGCAATTCTTTTTCCAGGGTAGGAATAAAAGCATCAGAAGCATCAATAGCATCCTCTTAAGCAACTACATTGAAAGGGCCGAAATGTGCCTTCGCCAGCTGCCGAATTTTGAGGGTGCCGATGAAGAACAATTGGCTGCAGCTTATGGATTTTCCATTCGAGTTTGCTGACTATTGTGTGTGGTTATGTGCGTGTGTTTTGCGATCGAATATCGATTGAGCTGTTCAGAAATTTTCTGCAGTTTCAGAATTTCCAAATCCAGATCTGGACTCGCCGGTGTCTGTACAATTTGGTTACTCATCCTCCGTCAAAAGCAAATAAAGCAGAAGAAAAGATTAAAAGAGGAAATCATGGGAAAAGGACAAAGCATCCAAATAAGTTAGTGGTAACAGGTAATATGCTAAAGTCATTAATATCTCAAGAGAGAAGATATAATATAATTTCTCTATATTTTAATGCGTTAAATTATGTATGGTTAGTAATCTGATTAGTATTAATAAAATATATAATCAATAAATAAAACTGTTTAAACGAGATAAAAACAGTCAACGAGAAATAATTATTTAGTGACTGTTCGGCGACGGATTTGTGGGAAAAAAACCAATTTTTTTTTACTGTTCCTCACGTATCTCAAGGGGATTTAAGGGTTAAAAATTGGAGAGGGAAAAGATGTGATTAAAAAGCTGTATTGAAAATTGTAGTATTTATAAACCAAAAAAAAAAAAAAACCTGTGATCCGAACACAGGCTTAATGTACAAGTAATATAATTATTATCGTAATGTATTAAGTTATTATGGACTGAATTTATGCATTGACTAAATATGACTCATTATCGTAACAGGTTGAACTATTATGAATACCTTGATTGAATTTGAAGATATGACTTGCTTATTTATGAAAGGTAATCATTTCATTATGTTGTTACCACATATATGGTTGGTTTTATCAGTTTTAAATATATATATTACGTTACCACCTATATGGTTGGTTTTATTAATTTTAAATATAAATGTTACGTTACCACCTATATGGTTGGTTCTACTGATTTTAAATAATTCTACTCATATAAATTTGATATATTGTTGTTAATTGATATTTCAACAAATTGTACTAGAAGTTACCATTACCAAAAGTTAGATAATATTTTATGGTACCAGAAGTTACCATTACCAAAAGATTGTTGGATTTTAATGAAAATATTTTATCAAATGGTAACAGAAGTTACCAATATCTGTATTGGAAGAACAGATGAAAATAAATTATCGAACAAGAAAATGTTGATGTATGATAAGATAATATCACATGATAACACGAACATGGCTAATGTAAAAATAATCTCGTCACTATTATGAGATATTATATGATTGAGATAAACAAATTTAATCAAAGTTCTTGCACAAGCACTTATGTACTCTAGAAGTAGTACATATTTACTTCAGAAGAAGTAAAGATTATCATCTAAACATACTGAAATGATATTATTATTATTGCTCCTGAAGAAGCATAAATGAGTCATACTGAAAAATATCAAGAAAATAGATACATGCAAAACACAAAAAAGGTAGGAAACATTTATGATCCTCAAAAGTAGAGGTGTGTCTCAAGAGTAATAATACTCTATACTCTACCATTCCTAATCTTTTTGAGGTTTATAAGATTAAGTTTAAATATTTATAAAATCCTAAATATTAGAGGCATGTCTCAATAGTAAGAATACTTCGTACTCTACCACCCCCAATATTTTAGAGATTCACAAGGTTAAATTTACATTAATCGGACTCCATTTTCGATGGTACCCTTTCCTTGCGACCAATCTATCTTAACTCCTGCTGGATCTTGTATTGGAACATATGATTGTAACTTTTCCAAGAATCCATCAACAGTGGGAGCAGAAATAAGGATCCTCCTAGAAAATGGAGAGATGAATCATTGTTCCACAACATAATCAAGAAATGTTAGCAAACCATCAAAGAAATTGTTAATATTTAAAAGCTTAATAGGCTTATTATGGAGACCCAGCTAAGCCCATGAGGTAATATTAAAGATGTCCTCTAAAGTACCAAAACCTCCATGCATGATAATAAAGGCATCAGAACCATATACACATGCAAGTTATGCTTTCATGGATAGATAACGTCTGTACTTCATGCCCTCGTGTTTTTCCTGCGATTGAGAAACACAACCCATCAATCCACTACTACCCCCTCCATACACTAGATTGATATTACTCTCTGCCAAATTCTTCCCTAGAAGCACTGATGATTCTACATACTCAAAGTCTTTCCCGATTTTTGATCCACAATATTTACAGATAATTTTGATCTGTCAAAGTTTTAATCCTTCCATCTTTTAAGAGTATAAGGAAGGAAAACTTACAAGAAAATGTTATTTTGGGATGCATTAAACTGCGAAATTATTCAGCTTTCTAACTCGGAAATATCTACTATTTACCGCTCGTCTTTTGAAAAAATTGCTATTTACTTTTGACTAAATGACACCACTTTTGATCATATATCTGACAGCATATTTAATACTCCATAATGGACGCTCTTTCGGTGGTCTCTCAGTGATAATATGTTAATACGCGAAAAATGAAAATATAAAATACTTTGTTAAAATATATATATGTATACATAGATACATTATACTGATTTATCTTGTATCAAGGTTGAGTAGTCAAAACATCATTGTTTTAAATTTACATTATACTTTTTAACCATATGTTCTCCAAAAATGTTACAAATCGAATTATTTGAAATGACGGGTCTTAAACAGAGACTAATAATAACATGATACGTTATTTCAAATCATTAGGTTTGTAATAGTAATTTTTTTTAGAATGTAAGGTTAAAAGTAGACAATTTTTTTTAGTTTATGTATAAATTATTTTATGAGTGTAAAATGAGCAGAAAAAGATTTTTTTTAAAAAAAATGATATTTTGAATAATGAATGCCAATATGAAATAGACATTGTATAAATTAAATAAATATAAGCTTCCATTTTTTAATACAATTATTACAATTTATAAATCAATTTAAAAACAACACAATTTCTCAAATTACTTTTTAACCACACACATTTTCTCTCCACTTATTCAAAACATCATTTTTTAAAAACTAATTTTCTGTCACATTTTATCAATAAAATAATCTAAAAATAAATCAAAAAAAACTCTTTGCTTTTAAACTTACATTCTGAAAAAAGTTACTCTTTCAAATTTCATTATTTGAAATAATATATCATGTTATTATTAGTCTCCTCTTTGATATCCATCATTTCAAATAATGTGATTTTGTAAAATTTTTGTAAAATGTGATAGAAACTTAATACTTATAAGTGTATTAAAAATTACTATGACTAAATAAAAGATAAAAATGTCAAATTACAAAAGATCAAATTACAAAAATATACATGGTAAGTAAAAAAGTTAGCTTTGTTTGTTAAAAGTTTTGTATTTAATTTTTTTAATGTTTTCGAGGTAAAATGTGTGGTTGAAAAGTGAAGAGAAAAAATACGTCTACTTAAAAAATGATTTGAGAAATTGTGTTTTAAAAATCTTGTTTTTAAATATGTTTGACAAACAGAGGAAGAAAAAATGAAATGAAATGAAAGAATAAAAAAAGTTAATTAATTTAAAAAGGTGTCAACTTCTGGCTAACACAATTGCTGTTCAAGAAATTGTTTAAATAAATAAAAAAAAACTTTGGACTGGAACTTTTTCATTATAAAATATAATATATAGTAAGTATAGATTGTAAGTAGAGATGTGTGATAGAAACTTAATACTTATACGTATATTAAAAAAAAAAAAAAATTTTGAAGGTAGTATAAAAAAATTATTACGACAAAATAAAAGATAAGAATGACACAATACAAAAGACCAAATTACAAAAATATACATAACAAGACAAAAAATTAGCTTTGTTTATTAAAAGTTTTGTGTTTAAAAAATATTTTTTTATATTTTATAGGCAAAATGTGTGGTTAAAAAGTACAGAAAAAAATGCGTGTGCTTAAAAAGTAATTTGAAAAATTATATTTTAAAAATCTTATTTTTAAACATATTTTCAAAACAGAGGAAAAAAATGAAATGAAAGAATTAATTAATTAATTTAAAATGGTGTCAGCCGGTGGCTATCATCATTACTTTTGCGCCGACGGGCACAATTGCTTTCCAAGTAATTGTTTAAAAAAAAAAAAACTTTTGAGCGGGAACTTTGTCATTATAAAATATATAGCAAGTATAAATGTGTGATAGAAACTTAATATTTATACGTGTATGGCAAAATAAAAAATAAGAATGACACATTACAAATGACCAAATTACAAAAATATACTTAGCAAGACAAAAAAAAGTTAGCTTTGTTTGCTAAAAATTTTGTGTTAAATTTATTTTTTATTTTTTATTTTCTTGGTAAAATGTGTGGTTAAAAAATGAAAAGAAAAAATATGTGTGGTTAAAAAGTGATTTAAGAAATTGTGATTTAAAAATCTTGTTTTTAAACACTTTTGCCAAATAGAGGAAAGAAAAAAAAAAGAAGTAAAAAATGTGTCGACCGGCTGCTGACACCATTTCAATTGATTGAAATCGTGTTAGCCATTACCGTGTGTAAAAAAAAAAAAAAAATGGAACAAAACTGTGGGTGGGACTTTGTCATTTATATATATATAAGAGATATGGTGTCAACCGGCGGCTGACACCATTTCCAATTGATTGAAATCTTGTTAGCCAGTACCGTGTGAAAAATAAAAAAATGGAACAAAACTTTGGGTGGGACTTTGTCATTTTTCTATATAGTATATAGATAGATGCCTTTGCATTTTTAATACAGTAGAATAAAATACGGCGCCTTCATGGTTTCTCCCATTGCATTATTTGGTTTAGAGAACTCTTTTTACCCGTACAATTTTATTCCAACATTTTTCGATTCATTAATATTTGATCATTTTAATTCACATATTCTTTCTTTCTTTCTTTGAAATCTGGAAAATTTATCTTTTTAGTTTATGAATCTAATATCATTTTTTTTACTATTTTATTATTCATGTTGATTTCTATAAGAAGGTAACTGGTCTTTGCAAACAAGTTCGACAACCAAGGTTTTTTTTTTTTTCTTTTTTCTTCAGTGCTTAAAATTTCTATACGTTTGTATGTACAAGTAGTAAACACATGAGTTGCATGTTTTATGTATACAATGAACAGATGTGGATCCACCGTCTGATGAGCTAGCGTGGGTAGAGGTATCAAGACGGACGGGCCGGCCAGACCCGTGAAAATCGGCCCGGAACGACCCGAGACCGCGGGCCGACCCGTGACCCGAGCGGGTGGTTCACGGGCCAAAAAAGTGTGACCCGCGGGTTTCGCGGGTTACACCTTCACGGGCCGCGGTTAACCCGCTGGCCCGTGAAAAAAAAAATTAATTTTAAATTTTTTTAAAAAAATTGGACTCCCTCCACTTGCTGCAAGGGAAAGAAAAAAAAAATTAAAAAATTTAAAATTTTTTTAAAAAAACTGGAGCTGCAGGTTCAGTTCACTATCTATCTTAAATTTTACAATTTTATTAGCCACTTAGCTGAGCTCTTTGCAGTCTGCCTTATTTTATTATTCTTGTCTCTTATCTGTAATTACATATTTTCAACAGCACAACTTCACAAGTATCATCATCTCTATTCTCAGTTCTCTACACTATCATATTTTTTTCTTCTCACTAAACAGTTTAATACTATTGTATTATTATGTCTTCTCACGATTTTTCTTCTCAAAATAATATTTTCAATGATAGTTGCTCCCCAATAAATTTAGAAGATGATAATGTTGTAGAAGTTGGATCATCTCAAAATTCAAGGAAAAAAAAACAAACATCACAGGTGTGGCAAATTTTTACAGTAAATGAAAAAAATGGTACAGCAGTATGTAATATTTGCAAAAAGGCTTATGTTTGAAGATATGGTCAAGGCACCGGCATGCTACGAAGAAACAAAGAAAAACATCTAAATGAAACAAGACATTTGGATCCTAAACAAGCTCAAATTACTGGTTTTACTAATGCTAGTGGATCAGTTACTTTTACTAACTTTGTTTATTCGCAGGAACGAATGCGAGTTGGAATGTCGAAATTTTTAGCAGCTCGTGAGATGCCGTTCACATTTGCAGAAGATCAGTATTTTGAAGAGTTTCTACAAAAATACATTCAACCTTCTTACAGGAGCGTAAGTAGAAATACTACTCGTTCTGATTCTATGAAATTATTTCATACAATGGCTGAGAATTTAAAAAATGAACTTAAAAAAATTGATGGAATTATTTGTTTCACATCTGATTGTTGGTCTGGACGAAATCATAATGGTTATGCTTGTGTTACAGCACATTATATTGATAATAATTGGTTATTGCATAAAAGAATTATTGCTTTTCGTTTCCTTGAATATCCACATAATGGTGTAAATTTGTGTGAAAATTTATTACAAGTTTTTAATGAGTTTGGTGTGTTAAATAAACTATTTAGTGTTACCTTTGATAATGCAAGTACTAATAATTCATGCATTGAACTTTTAATTAGAACGATTACACCCCTTTATGATTCTAAATTATTTCACATGCGTTGTGTTTGTCATATATATAATTTAGTTGTGCAAGACGGTTTAAAATTAATAACACCACAAATAAGTATAATTAGACAATCTATTAATTATATTTCTTGTTCAGATTCTAGACAACAAGAATTTGAAAAATTTTGTAAAACTCTTGGATTGAAAAGAAGAAAATTTGTTGATGATGTTCCCAATAGATGGAATTCAACTTTTTTAATGTTAAAATCATGTGTTGGCTATACTGATGCCATTAATGCATTTGTCAATTCAAAACAAAATCAATTTCAGGTAACTGATTCAGACTGGGAAAAAGCATTTAATGTTATGAAATTTTTGAAACCTTTCTATAAGGCAACAAAAGCTAGTTCTGGAGTTTATTATCCAACTAGTAATCTTGTACTTTTACAATTAGTAGAAATTGCTGGACAATTTTCATCATTTAGAGCCGATCCATTTTTCTTTCAAATTATTTACTCAATGGAGGAAAAGTTTAAGAAATATTATGAAAACATGCCACTAATTTTTCCAGTAGCAGCTGTAATGGATCCTCGCATTAAGTTGTTTGGAGTTCAATGTGCTTTAGAATCACTTTCTGAAACATTAGCTTTTAACATAAATATTACAAATCGAGAATTGGAAATTTTTATTAATGAAATATATAATAACTATTTTATTAAATATGGTAACAATGAAAATATTCCTTCATCTACAAACTCTAGTACAACTTCTAAAGGCAAATCTTCTTTTTTCTCCCTAATAGCTAAGAAACGTAATGTTCTTGGTTCTTCATCTACAACTTCAACTGTAAATCCAAATACCACACCTGCTGAATTGGATAGATATTATCAATTTGATCATTATAGTTTAATACCTGAAAATGAAGTGGATAATTTAGATATCTTACGATGGTGGAATTTAAATGAGCGCTCATACCCTGTATTATCTAAAATGACACGAGATCTACTAACAGTTCCAGTCTCAACAGTGGCATCCGAGTCTGCTTTTAGTGCAGGTAACAGGGTATTGGATGAAAGAAGATCTAGACTTAAAGAAGATATTTTGGAAGCTCTCATTTGCGTGAAAGATTGGATTTTCGAGGATCGAAGGATGCAAGATAAAATCATTGATGATATTGCTGAAGACTTCAAAAATCTTGCAGTTCCTGAAGAGTGAAGATTGATTAGGAAACAAATATATAATTCTTGAATAGCTAAATTATAGTTAAGTAGGTGTCAACCTAGTTGAGATGTACTTAAACTATAAATTATAGTAAAAGTAAAAGTAGGTGCCAACCAAGTTGGGATGTACTTAAACTATAAATTTGAATTCTATGTAAACATTTCTTGGTATAAATATGAATTTATCATTTTGTTCATTTCTTGGAATAAATAATTCATGTAACATTAAATTTGAATTCTATGTAAACATTTCTTGGTATAAATATGAATTTATCATTTTGTTCATTTCTTATTTTACATTTTTTATTTTACAATATAATATATATATTTTGCTATAAATATGAAAAATTCTATAATTTTATAATTTTATTCATACAATGAACAATCATACGGATACGGGATACGTGCCAAACCGGAACGAACCGCGACCCACGACCCGTATGGGCTCAACCCGGATGGACCAGTGGGCGGGCCTGGGTTGTAGTTCAAAATTGTGGGCCAACCCGTAACCGGCCCGTAACCCGCAGCGGGCGGGCTTTTTTCTACGCGGGCTATTACCGGGCTCATACGTTGGCGGGCCGACCCGACCCAGACCACCCGGATTGACACCTCTAGCTGTGTAGTGTAGTGCAGATGCTGAGATGCAATTTCAATAGTTTTTTGTCTTGGCCCAACTACCCAAGTACCAAGCCCAAGCCGGCAAGCCCCAAACCCAATACAAATGCCTTGCATACCCAACCCAAATCCCATTCCCGTTTGTGTCTCCCAATTCTAATTCAACAACCCTCCCAGTCCCCCTTCGATCCGCCGCTGCAATGCTCCAGTCTGCAATCTAACTCCAAGTCAACAACCTGCATTGACAACGACGTAGACGACAGTCACGACACGACAACGCTGCCTCTGCGCCTCCTTGTCATCGATCTCCTCTCTAGCTCCAGCTCCAGCTTCGGTGGTAAGAGTTTGTTGTAATTTTTTGTGTTTTTGGTTTTGTGATTTTTTAAAATTTTGTAATGTTCTAAGTGTTAATCAATAATATTGATTTTTGATTTCTTAATTTTTTGGTTTGATTACTCCACTGTGTTGCCAGACCTGCCATAATTCATTATCCAATTTTTGATCGATTTGTGATTTCTCATTTTAATTATCAGATAATGAGGCTAAACCTTGATTCATTATGATTGATTAGAGAATTATCCATAAATGTTACATTTAAGTTTTTGCAATGTTGTTTGATTTTTGAATTGTGGTTATTGGTGAAAATATGATTTGACTTGTAAATTGTGATTATTGATTTATTGGTTATGAATTGGGATTTTGTGAAAATATGATTTAATTTGTGAAATGTGATTATTGATTTATAAGTTGTGAATTGAGATTTGGTGAAAATTTGATTTGATTTGATTTGATTTGTGATTATTGATTTATAGATTATGAAACGTATTTCCAACCTAAATGAAAGTCTCAACCTAGCAGTTCTAGTAATCCTGCAACTACTTTTAGTAGATCAATTGAGTTAATAGATATTGATAACGTTAAGAAATTTTGCACTGAATTCAATATTGATGAACTTGTATCGGATCCAGGGAAACGACCCCAATCGAGTCATATGACCTTAACATTAAGGACGATGTTATGATGACATACGTAAAGAAAGGCCTTTGTCAACTTTTTATTTTAATTTCTGTACCTATTCATTAATTTTTAATATTATTTATTTAAATAATATAATCAATTCTATTATTGCGATCGTTGACATTCGTCGGTCAACGGTCAACATTCCACAGTCAACGGTCAACGCTCTAGCTGGAGTTCTCGGCTGGATCCTTCCCTGAAATGTAAATGAAGTAATTGATATTATGTGGTTTCTATTTGTATTTTATTTTGTATTTTTATTTTCGAAAATCTTTTATGTTTCTTATTTTTATTTTTGTTTTCAAATTTGCTGAAAACGCGTTTGGTTTGTCATTTCTGAAAACTGTTTTTGAAAATGAAAAATTGAAAAATACGTTCTGTTTGAAATTTTGCAGAATATTACTAAAACTATTTTTAATTAATTTGCTTATAGAATACTACTGACTCAAACTCAAATTTCTTTTCACAATACACTGAAAACATGGTTACCTGTAACACACTAATGTGAGCACTAAGAGTCTATATTAACATAGTTTGTTTGAGATTTGAGGAAGCTCTGATTCTATTAAAATTGAAAAAATGCAAGTTCATTCAAAATCACCAGAGTCTATTTATTAAGGCATTTTTTGAAATATAACAAGAATTCTCACTTAATTTTTTTTTTTTTTTGATATTGAATTCAATAAAACTTTATTTAGACTTAATTCCAAGTTAAGATAATTCTCTAAAAAAAAAAAAAAACTTTATTTAAGCTAAATTTCAAGTTAGGATAATTCTAAAAAAATAAAAATAAAATAAAATAAAATAATTTAAGTTTAGTTCCAAATTAGGATAATTCTTAATTAAAAAAATAAATAAATCTGAAAACGCGTTTTCCTCGTTTTGAACATTTTTTTATTGAAATACACATAAAACGCCCAAAATGAGATTTTGGGCGTTTTCCGTTTTTTGTACAAATTTTTTCTTTTTGTTTTCCAAAATGCATTTTCGAAAATAGTAAAGAAAACGCGTTTTTAGTGTTTTCGAAAATAAAAATAAACGACCTCAAAACAGTAAATAGAACATGACCTTAATATTTTATATTGAAATTTTATATCATTCAGAACATGGTTGGTTTCTAAGAATCATTAATCAATACATATTATTTAAAAAAGAAAAAAGAAAAAAAAAAGATGCTTCTTTCAATCAATTATTCGTAAGTCAATTGAACTCAATTTGAGCCAATTGAGCCTTCTTTTTTTCCCCCAGTTGATTATTTCGATTATTTCATATTTATTCATTTTTTTGATTTTCTTTTGCACTTTAATTTTAAAATGTATGTATATTCGGCATATTTGACTTTGATTTAAAGTATAAATTTCTTATTATATGATTTTCGATTCAATTTCTCATCTTTTAAAATATTGAATCGACTTTTATACTATACTATTAAGTACAATATTAAAATGATCCAAGTGTCTTACACGTGCGTCTCACTAGCTTAAATAAATTAAAGGAAACATCCATTTCTCAGCACTATGATTTGGACATTAGATCCTTCAAGCTTCGTGGAAGATTGTTGAAGAATTTTTTAAATATTCGCAATTTTTTGGAAATATGCAAATTCTTTAGGATGTGTTTGATAGACAAAAGATTAAAAATAAAAATGAATTTTTTCTTCTATGTAAAATATTTTCTCACCTCCCCCCATTGAAAAATTTTCAAGGCAAATAATGTAAAACAACACTTAGAAGGATTGTACCATGAAATTTTTTGGGAATCAAACATGTAAAGATAGAAAATATTTTCAAACATTTTCCATGAAAAATCACTTCAATCAAGCACATCCTAATGGCTTATTTGGTTGTGATTAAAAATTAGATTTTTAGCAAAGTCAAAATCAACAATTAATCATAACCACATATTTCATGAGTTCCAAAATTTTTTAACCACACATCTCATCAACTTTTATCTAAATTTGCTAAAATTTGATTTTAATCTCCATCAAGCAGGGCTTAGTTTTCTTTGACTCAATACCATAGTTTACAATTGAAATTCTATCCAATTTTAATTTCAATGTCAACATAATCTAAATTAGTAGGGTGAACGAATTAGTGAGTGAATAAATTAGTGACCAGTTCTATTTAAACATGGGATTGTGTAACTTAGTCGGTTGTTAAAGATGGGTTATGGTCCATTTAAACAATAAATCAAACATGCAATATCCAATCCTACTTTTCTTTTCAATAATGCTACTTGAACAATCCGTTTGAGCAAATCGATGGACAACTCTCAAATGCAATTACTAAAATGCCCTCAATTTTACCAAATGTTCAAAAAGCCTGATCTGTTCTATTTCCTCCTCAATTACACCAATTTCTGTCAAAACTCACCATAACCGACAAAACCCTTCATCGTAATCAGGGACGTAGTCAAAATTCAAATCTTGCAGGATACATAAATACGGGAGGTGGTGGGGGAGGGACCCCCAATTTTTTTTTAACTAAGAGCATTGAAAACGATGATTTTAAGTACCAAAATAGACAAATTAGATTTACTGACCAAAAAGACAATCAGCTTGTTAATACAAAAACAATTTGTCCATCTATGTATTTAAAGCTATACAAATTAAAAATATGAATGTTAGATGAACATAAAAAAGACAAAAAGTAAACTGCCTATCTATATAACAGATGGTAGAGATGACTTGAACATCTAAAATTGATCTCTCTTCGTTCTCATCATTTCAAACTCATCAATAAGAGAATTTAATGGAAAAGTATCAGCAATCTCCTTCTCTATATACACAAGCATGATATTGGACAAAAAATCATTTTTCATTCTATTACGTAACCTTGTCTTAAGATTTTTGTATTGTTGAATTTTAAAGTTTAAGTTATTGAGTCAATATTTATCAATTAAAAAAAAAAATTCAAAATTTTGCGGGGACGAAACTAAAAAATACATTACAAATTAACTAGGAATAGTGAACCGGCAGATAATGTTGGGGACGAGGGGCGTTCCCCCCCCCCCCCCCTAACTCCGTCTCTGCTGGTAATTTCACAATCTCCAAATCATGGTGGGTATGAAATTGTGCAGAAGGGGTTCGACCATCGGAGTAGGTAGGGGAAATATTTACAGTGAAGTGATGAATTCGAATTCTCCGTCAGAAAGTGCGGGAGGACCTGGATCATTCGATTCAACAGCTCCCAGAAGGAATTTCAAGCGACCCAAATGTATTTTTTTCTCCAATTTCATATGCATGTTCGCTGCCAACAGTAGTAAACTTGAGTTGAATCGTATTATATCTGTGTGGCCGTGTGGGTTTTCACTTAAAGCATATAAAAGCTTGGAAATGATTTTAGAATACCAAAGCGCTCCTAATAATGAAAGTAAAGATACAGTCGATGACAATGATAAATGAACAAATGTGATGAATAATATTGTATATAAGGAGTGTTTTCAGAATTTGTAATACTCTTGATAACGAAATTATTATTATTATTTAAATTAGCACTCGTCGTTATTATTTTTTATTGATTTTTTTTCTTATTATTCCATGTCATTACATTATACTTTGAGAATGAAATATGCTAGTGCATCACATGTTTGTGAAACTAGTACACGATTAAAATTAATTGTTAATTTTGACTTGTAATTTAATCCAACTCTTTTAGCTAAACCAAATAGGACTACATATATTAGCCTCTGTTTGGTAAATTTGTTTATTATAAACAATACATTTTTAATTATTTTTTAATCATACACATTTTTTTAAATTACTTTTCAATTACATATTTTATCTCAAAAATATAAAATTCTTTGTTTATAAACATTTTTTTTTTAACCAAACAGAGGCTTAGTTATTAATTTTCTAGTCAAACCTTCTTTAGCTGCAATGCAAAAAATAATTTGTTGTCCACGGAGCATGACTCAGTTGGTTGAAATGCGAGAGTGAGAAATCTTAGGTGAGCTGGCAACTGCAAGGGTGGAGTTCAAACCTACCAAAAGTATGGACGAAACTCCTTGTAAGTACAGTTAAACAACAAGTTTTTAACCTTGCTCTATTGAGACACATCTCGCGATTTACATTCTGTACAAATCCCTAGAGCTGTGACGGTTGGAGTCCATAAGATTGGAGTTCAACATTTTTTTTTCAAAAAATAATTTGTTTGTACTTTTTTGGGCATACCTTGATTGAGACGTTAAAAATGTCTGATGAGATCCTTTAAACCTCTCTTCGAGACAATATCCATTATTACCCAGACTTAAGCTTAATGTGTCTGCAACAATAAAGTTGTTTCCTCGGACATCTACAAATGAGTAACAAGATACATAAAAAGCAAATCTTGGTTATCAACTACTCATTTCTATCTACAGATTATTGAGATATTTGTGTACTATTATTCCAGGAGGCAATTTGTCCAGAAGTGCTTCCAGGCTTCAATTTCTTCCTTATTGTAAAGCTTTCTGATTCCTCCATAGAAACCATCTCTTTCATGGCCTACTTGTCGATGATCCTTCCTCTCAATAGCCGCTCTTCTCCATTGCGATCCCGGGACATACTGCTTGAACTCTAAGATCACCTTGTCTGAAAAACAATGATTAAATAGACATCAACTTTGATATAAGAAATTTTGGAGGAAATTTACACACCGTTTTTTATGCAATAATTACAATTTATAAACAACACAATTTTCTTAACTATTTTCTAATCATACATATTTTCTCTTCCCAATTTTCAACAACACATTTACATAGAAATCAGCAAAAAAAACAAAAAAAATGGTTGTCTTGTGCCGCCGAACACTCTGGAGATTTTTTAGAGAATGTTTAGTTGAAAAGATGTTGAAAAATGTGAAAGTTGTGGGTCTCATAAAAATGTGTAGTTGAAAATGAATTTTAAGGAAAAGTTATTCAAAAATTCCTAGACCAAATAGGGTATTAGAATCTGTTTGACATAGCATGTGTTCGATAAAAGTAAAAAAATGGTTTATAAACACGTTGATAAACTACACAATTTTTAAAATCACTTTTTAATCACATATATTTTTTCTTTTCAGTTTTCAATCACTACTTTTTACATCAAAATCATAAACAAATCAATTTATAGACAATTGGGAAGTCAAAATGAACATTTGATATTCAAAAGCTATTTTTTAAATTGCTTATCAAATTTTATGAAAGTAATTTGGAAGAGTTTCTAGCGAAAATTGGACTTCCTATAAAATGCCTTTTTGAAATAGAAAGCAATTTTAAGAATTAGTCTTTGTTTTGTGAAAATTAAAATCAAATTTTTAGCAAATTGATGAAATATATCATGCGTGGTTAAAAAGTTGTGTGACTTGTGAAATATATGATTATAATTAATTGTTGACTTTGACTTTAATAAAATTTACTAGTAATTTTTAATCAAAACCAAAGAGACCCTTAATTGCCAAAAAAAAAAAAAAAAAAAAAAAAAAGCCAAACAAAAATTAAGATATCTCTTGGAAGCTGTCCGATATGGTGCACCGAAAATAAAAGATTGGTAATAGGAAAAAGCTGATGTTCTTACCACTCATATGACACATACAATTAACTTGATGACCACTGCATGATTCCAGATGTCCAACAACTCCATACCACCATCCTGTGATGTTCTCAGAAGAAATCAATGTTTCATTAATGAATACAGTTGGGAATCTTGGGACCTCTCATTTTCAACTATTGAATTGAATAGAAATTTCTCTTGGAACTAAAATGGATTTTTAGTTGACAATAGACTTAAATTTGTGGTTGAAATTAAAAGTAAAATTTAGGGTAAGTTATTATCATTCACAAGGAAATTCTTTTTTTTTTTTTTTTGTTCTGAAAAAAACAATAATAATAATAAAAAAATACCATAAGGGAATTCTTTCTTTCTTCTCCACTGAATCTCAATGTGATCATCTGGTTTAAGATCATCCAAACGATCAGAAATATGAAGAACATTAGCAGGAGTATCAACTGGTGGTGGCCTTAACCTATTCCACTCTATGTTTTCCTCTATCGACCTCCTCCCTTGCGACCAAAAACTACAAATATTGAAAGTTCAGCATTTCTTAATCATAACATCATCAAGAATTGATCAAAGTTTAGAACCAAAAAAAAAAAAAAAGCATACCTTGCCGCAAAGTTGTTTGATTTGGAGTCATAACAAACTTCAGCATCATAACATGAAAGCATAAATCCAGCATGTCCATTCTGAACCTTAAGAAGACCCAAAACTGTAAGGGCGCAGTCTGTTTGGTAAAAGTTTTTTATTTATAAACAAAGATACGATGTTTTCAAAGTAAAATGTGGGATTAAAAATTGATTTGGGAAAGTACGTGCTTATAAACAAGTTACCAAACGGAGAGAGTCAAATTACCTCGCGATTATACACCTGAGCTGGGAACCAAAATTTTCCGGTTTCAAGAGCCAGATAGAAAGACATGATTGAATCTTCTTGTTTCGAACTCGTCGACTTGTCATCCATCCTTGATCCATTCGAAAAAAGATTATCCAAGAAACGCGAAAACCGCTGAAACAGGCTTTTCTGCATTGCAGAATCACCAGTTATTCTTCTTGAATGATGATCAATCTGGCATTTCCATTCTGTATAGGCAGCATCACCAATCAGTCTTTCCCATTTTTGATTCATATGCTTCTTCCATAAGCGATCACTTTTACATTTCTCTCTCAAATTCTTGCACACTCCAGCCATACTACACAGTCCAGCAGGTGAAAGTTTCTCCAGAATGCATTCCAAGTCCAAATCAGGTAAATCCAGTAGAGTAATTTCTTGTCTTTCATCCAAATTTTCCACTCTTTTTACTGCTGTCAGGATTCTTTTTACTGCTGTCAAGATTCTTGATTCTTGAAAAAAACTAACAGAAACACTTCTATGTTTGCACCATGACACAAGAAATCTGTGTACTTTCCCACTCTCTTTCTTCATTGGCATGAAAAATGACTTGGAAAGTAGAAGAAAAGAGAGACAATATATGAAGAAACACAACATTTTTTCCTCTCAAAAGGGGTTGTGAAGATCGAAAGAAGAATTCCAATCGTAGAGAATTTGAAATCTTGATTTTATATGGGAATTGAGAATTCGATATCTGTTATAGAACAGCAGAACCGACAAGCTTTTATAGTTGGTTGCAACGCCCACAACAAGAAACCAATGTCAAAAGTAAAGGAAAAAAGCACCTTAAATGGTGTGGGATCAAGATACAGTGATTTCCCACCACCATAGATTGGGGGCAATTAATATTTTTGGAACAAAATGACAGGTGCCACTTAATAAATGGTCGATTTGAAAATTTACAACTTCTTTAAATATATATTTTTTTAGAAAGACTTTTGTGAAAAATGATATTTTTTAGAATGAGCTGTTAGAAAAAAAAAAAAAATGAATTTACAAAGAATTTGAAGAAGAAATTATAAAAAATGATATTTTATTTTATTTTATTTTTTTTAAAAAAAACTTAAACTAGGAGACAAGGGGCTTTATTTGAATTTTGGGTAAAATCAAAAATCTATAAAAAGTAAAAACATAAGACTTTGGCAATAACAATGTGATGTATTTATAATAAACATCAAATTCTAAGTAGGATCACTATCAATATCTTTCTATTTTTATTGTAAAATTAGTAATCGAAATTTTAAGATCTCTCAAAGCTACAAAAATTAATTAATAATAGATGCAACTGGATTTCATATTCAACACATTACAATCATTCATTATTTTACTTATCACATCATTTACAAAATCAATAAACATAAGTTTGTCGCTCTCGGGCATAACTTAGTTGATAAAGGTTGAAGTGACATTAAAATTTGCGTTGCTGACAGCTACGGGTGGGGGGTTGAATCCTAACAAATACTTTGAGTTTAACCTCCTTGTGATGAAAATCAGTTAACAACCTTCAAATCTTGACTAACTGAAACACATTCCGCGATTTACTTCCTTCATATAAGGTTCTAAAGGTAAAACAGTGGTGGTCGTCAAAGTTGCGGTTCAAGATTTTTTTAACTAACATAATTCTGTGAACACATCATTTGGACACCACTCTAGACATTGAATCTGGTGGACTTTTCCTATGAAATATAAGGTGGATGTCATAGGTCACCAAGTAATGGCGAAATGGATGAGGAAAGCCATCTGATTCTTGCCTAACATTGTATTAAACTCGACAGCCACCGTGGTGACTGGTGGCAAGTGGGGGGGCCTGTAGCGATCAAGAATTTTTACGCGATTAATAATTATTTTAATAGAAAATCGTGTCGCTACTATTTCACCCATTTTTATTAAGTTAACGCCACGACGTATTCGTATAGCCAAGTCAAGAAATAATCGAGATCGTTCGATTTTAAATTAAATTCTGAATTTCTAAAAATATCTCAATTCTCTTGATTTAAAGTATATTAAGTCCAAGTACTTAATTCAATGTTATCCCAATATTTATTTATACAAAAATTACTTTTATTATTGAAATTAAGAAAATATATGCAAGCATGGGAGGTTCCATTATATGTAATCATGAAGAGCATAATATTTGTATAAATATGGAAAAGTATATGAATGATTTATATACTCCATTATATATAATCATGAAGAGCATATTATTTGTATAAATATGGAAAAGTATATGAATGGTGCTTTACTTTAAGAAAAGGATGTGTTAAAATTAATAGAATTGAATGATTATGTTTACAATATGCCAACTTTATACATCTATTTAAACCCATCTCTTTTACACACAACTCTACACATATACATTTATTTCCAATCTCTTGACAAAATCCACAAGTAAGAGAAATTCAAGGTGGTCAAGAAAGTTTTGGTCCATTTACTACTACACTTCATTTTAATCTTTTAAAAGGTAAGTATATCTTATGTTTTTATGAAAAGTAAGTATGTTTTTATGAAAGGTAAATACACCTTATGTTTTTATGAAAAGTAAGTATGTTTTTATGACAAGTAAGTATATCTTATGTTTTTATGAAAAGTAAGTATGTTTTTATGAAAGGTAAATACACCTTATGTTTTTATGAAAAGTAAGTATGTTTTTATGACAAGTAAGTATATCTTATGTTTTTATGAAAAGTAAGTATGTTTTTATGAAAGGTAAATACACCTTATGTTTTTATGAAAAGTAAGTATGTTTTTATGACAAGTAAGTATATCTTATGTTTTTATGAAAAGTAAGTATGTTTTTATGAAAGGTAAATACACCTTATGTTTTTATGAAAAGTAAGTATGTTTTTATGACAAGTAAGTATATCTTATGTTTTTATGAAAAGTAAGTATGTTTTTATGAAAGGTAAATACACCTTATGTTTTTATGAAAAGTAAGTATATTTTTATGACAAGTAAGTATATCTTATGTTTTTATGAAAATGTTTGGATCATTGCTATGAAATCAATCTCACAAGATTGTTATGGGTTCCATATGATATGTTTATGATTATGCTAAGGGGACCGGAGTTTAGTAGCGCTATACATAAGAATTCTTGCCATTTAAGTTCGGTAAAATTCTTGTGTCTCCCTATGTTTATGAGTATTTCGATCATATCCTATGTTATGATGAAAATGATCCATATGCTTTCAAAAGAAAATTTATGCTTGGTATACTTACTGGGATTTTATAAATCTCACTCCACGATATTTACCATTTTCAGATAATTAAAGGTTCGAGGCGGTCAACATGGAAGTGGCAAAAGTGGTTAAGATTGATGAGATAATTATGTTGAACTTTATGTAAGAAAATTATGTTCTATTTTTATTCACAAATAAAATTATGGGATTCTAATTATTCTTTTGAATAATTTTACATTACTATTTAAGTCTCGATAATATGATATGAGTCACTTTTAGTGGCACTCGAATGGTCGAGAATTCGGGTCGTCACAGTTGGTATCAGAGCAAAGAGTTTTAAAAACGATTCTGTAGATTTTTGAAATTTTATTTCTTTTAAAAAAAAAAAAAAAAAATCACTATTCACGTGAACAGTAAAACGACGTGCTATTCACGATGAACAGTGAACGAAATCACTATTCATTATAAAAAAAAAAAGTTGAATTTTCACATGTCAAGTATGGTTATGATTTTGAAAAGCATGATGAAATTTGATGTGCGAATTTCAAGGACAAAATTCATTTTAAGCAAGGGAGTTTGTAATGTCCTGAAAATTTTATGGAATATAATTAGTTAGTGATATGATGTTTATATTGATGTCTTTGATAAATTTCTAGAAGTTCGGGGACTAAAGGAAAAATAAGATTTGACGATAAATTTTATTTGGGTTAAGTTATTAATTATTGATGGGGAGATAATTACTATATCGATATTGGATTTGTTTTGAAGACTGTGATTAATTAGGAATTATGATTCAAGAAAATGTTGATTTGGATACAACCACATTAAATTATTGTTGATTAAAGGAAAATAAGATTATATGAAATATTTTAACTCATCACTCTACTATGTCACTCTCCACGTATTGACTCCTCGAACCAGGTATGTTATATGCTTTGCAAGTCATTTACGATTTTATTAAGACATGTTAAGTATGAAATCTTCATATGTTATGAATCTTTAAGTGAAATATACATGTTGAGTATGATATGAATTGATAGAAGCCTGAATTTTAATTTATTCCTTTTTATGTAGAATCATGAGACATAGAGGATATTGATATGAATTTTGGTTCATATTAAGCTTAGTAAGACTGACTAAATTAGAAAAATAAGTTGGTTCGTAACTTTTACCAAAAAATATATGGAATAATATATTAAACAAACAAAATTAATAATGAATTTGTACAATAATTTATCCCTTTATCACTACCTTTGTGTAAAAACAAGGGAAAAACTGTGGATGGTTATTAGTACTTCCTCTTCAAGTTTCAATTTTCGGTTCAATAATTTATCCCTTTATCACTACCTTTGCTTAAAAGCAAGGAAAAACTGTGGATGATTATTGGTACCACTCTTCAAGTTTCAATTCTGAAAAAAATTCGGAAAGAAAGAAAGAGAACGGGTGTTGAGCATAATGGGAATAATATGACTTAAGAATGATTTTCAAAATAATTGTTGTCCTCGAGTTTAGAAATGATGAACCTTAAATGGATTTTGCATAATTGATTTTAGACATGGCACTAAGTATAAGAAGTCAACAGAAATGATTAGAAATATGTTCAGATTATCTATCATTTAGATTTAATGAGAAATAGCGAGCCAATTTTATGAAGTTTTATGAGATGTTAAGATTATAAGTGATATGATTTTAATGCGACTTTTATGAGAAGCATTATGAAGTTAGAGATTTAAAGATTTGGTTATTGGGAATTAAGTAATGGCTATTATGTTGAGTAAGTGAATTATGCCTCTATATTGAAGAGAAATTTATTATGAACTTTGGCCTTGTGATTAAATTTTGGGAATATGATTTATGACTTATAAATATAAGTATGAGTAATCTTTTGAGCCAATTAAGGTATTGAAGGAAGTGATATTGTGATATTGACGACTATGATTTGAAATTTCTATGTTGAGGAATTATGAATTGATTTTCTGGAATATTTTTTTATGATATTGAAGTTTGATGAAATTGTGGTAAATTTTTAGATCGTTGTGATCAAATGTGGAATTATTTATTATTGTGAGTTATGAAGTATGCTTACGGTTTGAATAAGTCCAAATTTCAAAGGAAACTCTGCCTAGAATTTTATCGTTTGGAATTAAGAGCATAGTATGGTATGCAATCACTAAGAGAATTGAGGTTAGACATGCAAATTCATTTACATCACAAACGAGATTTAGTAGATGATAACAGAGATATTATTATTTTCTCGTAAGGAGAACACACAAGAGTCACACTGGAAAGAAATACATGAAACACGCAAAAGCAAAAGAAAGCAACATGGGAAATTCCTCAAATTGAGAGATGTGTTTCCGGAGTAGCCGTATCCTACCACCTCTGACCTTTTGAGGAAATAAAGAAACCTTCAAAGAGGTGTGTTTCGAGAGTAAGAATACTCCGTAATCTACCACCTGGAACCTTTGAGGTACACACAAGATTTAAACATTAAGGAAATCCTAGGAAATTAGAGGGGTGTCTCGAGAGTAAGAATACTCCGTACTCTACCCCCACCTATTCTAAGATTCATAAAGTTAAGTTTACATTAACCGGACTCCATTTTCGCTTGATTCCCCTTCCTTGCGACCAATCTATCTTAACCCCTGCTGGATCTTGTATTGAGATATATGACTGCAGCTTATCCAGTAGTTCATCAATAGTAGGAGCAGAAATAAGGAGCCTTCTGGAAAATGGAGAGATGAATCCCTGTTCCACAGCATAATCAAGAAAGGTTAACAAGCCATCAAAGAAATTGTTAACATTCAGAAGCCCAATAGGCTTAGTATGGAGATCTAGTTGAGCCCACGAGGTAATGTTAAAGATTTCTTCTAAGGTACCAAAACCTCCGGGCAGGGCTATAAAGGCATCAGAACCATATAGCATACAAGTTATGCGTTCATGGATGGATAAGGTTTGAACTTCATGCCCTCGTGTTTTTCCTGCAACATCTACCAAAGGGACAGGTATGACACCGATTACTTTTGATTTCTCTGCAAGAGCAGATTGGGAAACACAACCCATTAGACCACTGCTACCACCCCCATATACAAGAGTGATACCTTTTTCCCCCAGTTTCTTTCCAAGATCTACGGCCGCTTCTAGATAACCGAAGCCTTTCCCCACTTTTGATCCACAAAATACACAAATAGTTTTGATCTGTCGAAGTTTTGGTGCTTCCATCTTTGATAGTATAGAAGAGAAAACTTACGAAGAAGATGTGATTTTGGGATGCCTGAACTATGAAATATGTTTGGCTATTTAAAACCGAAAAAATTTACTGTTTTTGATTGATTATGAAAAAGTAAAGATTTACTTTTGACAAAATCGGCCAACTTTTGACTGTTTTACCAAAGATATCACCTTTCGGTGATTTATTTCCAGCTTTATCAAAACTCGAGAAAGGAAAATATATTTTATTTCCAAAACGCGTGAAAGAAAACAGCAAAATATTTTAAATGTGTATCAAGAGATTTACCTTATATCATTGTTGAACTGCCGAAGCCTCATTTTGTAAAACAGACTGGCAAACAGGATCTTTTGCTATTATATTTTGGAGACTATAACGATTTTTGTCCTCGTTAAACTGAGCGTATAAGGAGAGAAGTTCACGTTGCACATAACCACTTGGGTGCGTCTCAAGAGTCAGTCGAATATCATCCAAAGACTCCTTACTCAGTCCACCCTTTATGAATTTGATTTTATCATCCTGATTAGTAGAAGAATATCCTACTGTTTTGCAACGAGTATCACAGTTCCAACGAGCACATTTGTAGCAACCATTCAGCCTTTTTGCTCTTCGTTTCTTTGCGAAGGTGCTTTTGCCTAAACCAGGCATGTGCTTTGGAAAGGTCATAGGTAATTCACCAGATAGTCGAACTTTTGCTTCGATCAACCAGCGAACATCTTCTGGAATATCATGAGCCATCAGCAACCTCAATCTTTCGAGCCTTATTCTATAGATCTTTCTCAGATCATTCATAGGAAGATTGGAATAATACTTGCGAATGTTAGAAAGGATGATATCCATTGTTTGATGATTCTAACCTCTTCCCAGCATGAACTATTTAAAAGCATTAAGGATCGGAGGGAATCCGCGTGATATTGATTCCAGCAAGAAAGCGCGGAATAGAATAATGGAAAAGAGGGAACAAGAGTTTATGCGCCGTTTACTTTCTTGATAAAAGGAAGATTTGATGATGACGGGATTTGAGATATGGAAAATTTTCTTGGATTTTGGGTACTGATATTTTGATATAATAATCAAGGTATAGAAATAATACGAGGATACGTGAAAGTGAAATAAGGACTGTATTGAATCAGGATTAATAAGTTTGTGCAAGTGAAAGGAATACCTTACGGGAAATGTTATGATATTTGAGTTAAGAATTTTAATTATTTGGGAGATATTTGTTTATTGAATTTTGCAGAAATTTTGGGTTACAAATATTGGAAAGATAAACTGATGATTATGTTGATATGTGAATAACATGTTTGGGTATATTACATAGAGAATATTCAGGTAATCGTTTTAATTATTTTGGGATATTTGGTGATAAGATGAAATGACAAATTATTATGGTATGATATGTTAGTAAAGATTTATTGAAATTTTAGAGATATTAATACGAATATTTGAGGTCACATGATATGATGATAAATGACAAGTTACATGAATACTACAAGATATGATGAAATATCACATACGATTGGGAATTTTCATTTTGATTCAGAAGAATTTATGAGTAGACATATGTCTATTATTGATAGAAAAGTCCATGTCTTAAGAAAACAAATTGATGCATTTAGTCAAAGTCCAGTGGGTTAAATATGGTTGGGTTAAATATAGTAGCGATGATGCTACATAAGAAGAAGAAGAAGAGATTCTGATTAAGTGTTCAGAAATCATAAGATCAAGTAAGATTAATTTCGAGGACGAAATTATTTTAAGGGGGTAAGTTTGTAGCGACCAAGAATTTTTACGCGATTAATAATTATTTTAATAGAAAATCGTGTCGCTACTATTTCACCCATTTTTATTAAGTTAACGCCACGACGTATTCGTATAGCCAAGTCAAGAAATAATCGAGATCGTTCGATTTTAAATTAAATTCTGAATTTCTAAAAATATCTCAATTCTCTTGATTTAAAGTATATTAAGTCCAAGTACTTAATTCAATATTATCCCAATATTTATTTATACAAAAATTACTTTTATTATTGAAATTAAGAAAATATATGCAAGCATGGGAGGTTCCATTATATGTAATCATGAAGAGCATAATATTTGTATAAATATGGAAAAGTATATGAATGATTTATATACTCCATTATATATAATCATGAAGAGCATATTATTTGTATAAATATGGAAAAGTATATGAATGGTGCTTTACTTTAAGAAAAGGATGTGTTAAAATTAATAGAATTGAATGATTATGTTTACAATATGCCAACTTTATACATCTATTTAAACCCATCTCTTTTACACACAACTCTACACATATACACTTATTTCCAATCTCTTGACAAAATCCACAAGTAAGAGAAATTCAAGGTGGTCAAGAAAGTTTTGGTCCATTTACTACTACACTTCATTTTAATCTTTTAAAAGGTAAGTATATCTTATGTTTTTATGAAAAGTAAGTATGTTTTTATGAAAGGTAAATACACCTTATGTTTTTATGAAAAGTAAGTATGTTTTTATGACAAGTAAGTATATCTTATATTTTTATGAAAAGTAAGTATGTTTTTATGAAAGGTAAATACACCTTATGTTTTTATGAAAAGTAAGTATGTTTTTATGACAAGTAAGTATATCTTATGTTTTTATGAAAAGTAAGTATGTTTTTATGAAAGGTAAATACACCTTATGTTTTTATGAAAAGTAAGTATGTTTTTATGACAAGTAAGTATATCTTATGTTTTTATGAAAAGTAAGTATGTTTTTATGAAAGGTAAATACACCTTATGTTTTTATGAAAAGTAAGTATGTTTTTATGACAAGTAAGTATATCTTATGTTTTTATGAAAAGTAAGTATGTTTTTATGAAAGGTAAATACACCTTATGTTTTTATGAAAAGTAAGTATATTTTTATGACAAGTAAGTATATCTTATGTTTTTATGAAAAGTAAGTATGTTTTTATGAAAGGTAAATACACCTTATGTTTTTATGAAAAGTAAGTATGTTTTTATGACAAGTAAGTATATCTTATGTTTTTATGAAAATGTTTGGATCATTGCTATGAAATCAATCTCACAAGATTGTTATGGGTTCCATATGATATGTTTATGATTATGCTAAGGGGACCGGAGTTTAGTAGCGCTATACATAAGAATTCTTGCCATTTAAGTTCGGTAAAATTCTTGTGTCTCCCTATGTTTATGAGTATTTCGATCATATCCTATGTTATGATGAAAATGATCCATATGCTTTCAAAAGAAAATTTATGCTTGGTATACTTACTGGGATTTTATAAATCTCACTCCACGATATTTACCATTTTCAGATAATTGAAGGTTCGAGGCGGTCAACATGGAAGTGGCAAAAGTGGTTAAGATTGATGAGATAATTATGTTGAACTTTATGTAAGAAAATTATGTTCTATTTTTATTCACAAATAAAATTATGGGATTCTAATTATTCTTTTGAATAATTTTACATTACTATTTAAGTCTCGATAATATGATATGAGTCACTTTTAGTGGCACTCGAATGGTCGAGAATTCGGATCGTCACAGGGCCACAGACACAAACTCTAGGGCAATGAAGTGATGACTACAAGTAATTGTATTTGTTATAAATATAGAGACGACTATATGCATTTTTTATTTATTTCAATCTGGATCGCGAAACTCTAACCCGTTTTAGAGAATAATAAATCCCTGTTTGAAAATTGTGTTGATTATAAATAGATGTTATAACACCTTTGTTGAACAGATCTTGACTAGGAAACTAGGCTCTAAGTTTTGGTTAACTACTCTAGTATCTTTCTAGCAATAATCGATAGCCTAGTTTTGGACCATTTGTCAACTTTGGAATTAATTGAAATCCTCAATGACAGTTTATTTATTTTAAGTATGTTAGGTAAATATTTTTAATATCCATTAATACTAATTAATAGCCCCTCCAAGGGTGTGGTTGTTGTACTCGCCACCTACCTAGGAATATGGGCCTGATCTGTTGTTTGATGTGTACTAATTACGTGGGAAACATATATAGGGATAATTGTATAGATTACTTACTTTAAATAATAAAATTGATTTTTACTACTTAAATAAAAATTTTTAAAAAATACTTCATTGTTAGTTGTTACTAAAAAAAATTTGAAAAGTATCATAAGTATCATACTGTGATACTAACATATTTGAGAAGTATCAAAAGTATCAGATTATGATACTTCACGTGATTATGAAGTATTTTTCAGTTTTTATGATTTTATTATAAGTAATTTTCAATTTTTATAAAATTCAAGTAAATTTCAATTTGATCCCTAAAAGTAGTGTAATTATGTGAATAACCCAAATATATAACTAAGGTTTTTAAAGTACACATTTTCAAAATTAAGAAATTTAATATTTTATTTCAAAAATCAGGTCATAATTAATTATATATTTTATTATTTATGATCACAAGTCACAATTTTTTTAGGTCACAGGTCACAAATTAGGCCATAAGTTTATGATCACAGTCACAATTTTTTAGGTCACGATTTATTTTTCGGTCACAAATCTCAAGGCAATTGGTCACAACATAACAAATTAAGAGTCTCAATTTCTTTATTGGTTACAAATCACAAATTTTATTGACCACAATTTTCAAAAATCACTAGTTTCTTTTGTCACAAATCATAAATTTTATAGGTCACAATTCATAAAATTATTTGGTTTACTCATTTTTGGTCACAAATTATCGATTCAGTTGGTCACAATCTATTTCTCGATAACAAACCACAAATTTTATAGGTTACAACTTATTTAACGGTTACAAAATTTCAAATTAATTGATTACAATTATAAATTTTGTCACAATCTTAAAATTTGTGGGTCACATAATATTTTCTAGTCGCAAATTACAGATTTATTGGTTACAATCAATCTTAATTCTACCCCAATACCACCACCCAAACCCACACCCCCACCACCACCACCACCACCACCCTTACCCTTCTTCCCCAACCACCATCCTCAAACCCACCGTCATCACCAAATAGCTACCAACCACCACAAATACCGCCACAACCAAAACACTAACACTCCACAACTTTCAAAACAATTCAAAACAAACACTACAATAAAAGCAATCACATAGCCACCACTATATTTACTCACATCGCCGACACCGACATCAATCACATCAACACACCACAATCACCACCACTAGCAACCACCTGAAAATGCTGAAGATGAAAAACAGGAGCATCATTATCTTCTTGCATCGCGATGTGCAGAAGTGGTGGTGGATAAAACAGATCGAACACTCTTGTTTGAAGATGATAACAACCATCACTAACCACCACTAACAGGAGCGCCAGTGATAAACAAATCGACGGGTTTGAAGTGCATCCATGCGATGGTAAGCGCCACTGACGAGCGGCATCGCCGTCAATAATGCTGCAGCGACATTTAAGGGTCGTTGCGACGAAGATGATGAACTGATGAAGCGATGAATATCATCGCTTTAGCGGCACATCTCATTGCCGCTGCTGCAACCATGGAGTCTTGCTTGCATTGACCATGTGCGAAAGTGTTGCCGTCTCCTGTATGTGTTGCCTTCGTTGAAAAGAGATGCTTGGCGAGATGGTGACTATGGTGAGGCCGAAGGGAGAGGGACGTATAAAAAAAACCTAATTTCCAATTAATGGGGTGGGGAAGGTGGGCCGGGTAATTATATTGTTTTATTTAAAATATCTGAATAACCACCTGAGTTTTGAACTAATGCATTGAAAATTTGATTCTTGTATTTAATAATTAAAATAAAGGGTGGGTGTAATTCCCTCATTTTAAAATAAGTGTTCAATTTAAAAATTAATTGGATACTTGGTAGTTGGCGCATTTTCATTGTAGGTGGACAACATAATATGTTGTTAAAAAGTAGATATTTTTTTTGAATTAATGTGCAAATTATTTTATTATTAGAATGTGTAGTTGAAAATGAGATTCTTGTATTTAATAATTAAAATAAAGGGTGGGTGTAATTCCCTCATTTTAAAATAAGTGTTCAATTTAAAAATTAATTGGACACTTGGCAGTTGGCGCATTTTCATTGTAGGTGGACAACATAATATGTTGTTAAAAAGTAGATATTTTTTTTGAATTAATGTGCAAATTATTTTATTATTAGAATGTGTAGTTGAAAATGAGATTTTGAATAATGGGTATCAAACATAGGCTAATAGTCTATATTTGTCACTCTCGTTCGACCTCCATTTCTCTAAATTCATTTTTCATAACATTTTCCTCAATGAAATAATTTTACTTATTAGCTCATATTCTCTAAATGAGTTTTGAAAAATAAAATAAAATGAGATTTTAAATAATATATGCATGATTATGCAAATATGACGAAACTTAACCCGTAAAAGAAAAATCGAAAAATAGATTTTTAAGGATTGAAAACCACTAGTATTTAAAAAAGTGAATGGTCATTTTTTATGTGTGTTCATCTTATTTCAACAGTTGTTATATGATTTTGCAAAAGATATTTTTTACAGTTTTTTATGAGTTTTTTGTAGTGGTACATTAAAAATTTAATTTTGTCTAGAGTGCATATGTCAAAATGAGACAAAAGTTGACTCCTCGAAAAATGAAAAATACATTGTTAATTGACCATTTTAAATTGTTATAACTTTTGCTTAGATTTAATAATTTTTTAATTCAAAAATAATGAGGAAAAGTAATATGTGAAAACTTCAAAATGTACATGAACAATCAGAATTAACATTTTATCATATTATTATTCCTTAGTTGTTGTATATGGACGTTCGCCTTATTTTAACTGTTAGGATCGATACGTGATCAAGAACAAAAATAATTAAGTGTAAAAAATACATGAACGCCAAGATTTTCGGCCAAAGGCCCCGAATGTTCGATAATTTAAGAATCATCTACATCCCCCGTTGAGCAATCCATCAAACTTGGATTTATGCTCAAATCCACTAAGCACATCAAGAAGTTCATTACATTTACAAGATCAACACCAAGAACATCAAAATGATCTCCAAAATCACTAAGTCTATCCACTACCATACAACACACGGATTTCACAAAGATTACTCTCCATCTAAACTATGTTTTACACATATCGTAAAACCACTCCAAACACGAAGAAATTGGAGAAACCACAAAGAAAAGATACTCTAATCATCAAGAAAAGAGATCACAAAAGGGAATTACAAATGGACATCACTAAGCAATATTGTCCGAACCCTTAATCAAAAACGCCTTCCAAAGGGAGTTAAAGAGGAGAAACCGTCAATTGTGTTGTTGTGGAATCACCAAGATTATTATCACCAATTTGATATCACCAACTTATATAATGGTCTAATTCTAGGCCATGTATGTGGGCTAAACCAATTTAGGCCCAAAGTGAGTAGCACTTACTCAACATTAACAATTGCTATATTATTTTGAAAATGCAAGTTTTTCATTTTTTTACGAGCTTTGGTACATTATAAGTTTAATTTTGTCTGGAGTGCATATGTTGAAAATAAGACTAAAGTTAACTCGTGAAAAAAGACTTCGTTTGAGTCTACAAATCAATCAATAAAAAAAAAAAAAAAGGCAAAAAATAAAAAAAAAACTAAGGACAAAATAAGGGGGCGACCAATGTTCAGGTGTGGTTGCCCCTACCAACTCTTATATATCACTACCACATTAGAAGAAGGGATCTTACATTTACTATTCATTTTCTTGTGCTCGTGTTTACACAAAAAAACAAAGATATTTATCACAAGGTTTTGCTACGATGGGGATATCTGACATGGAAGGATGGATTTTTCACTAACTCTCTCCACCTCTGTTCATGCTGGTTTTGCCTCCAAAGTCCACATGATATATTATTTAAGACAAAGTTATGATAATTTATTACTACATTAAAAGAGGAGATTTGACATTTATTATTCATTTTCTTGTCCTCATGTTCACATAAAAAATAAAAAAAACGATATTTATCATCTGGTTTTGTTATGGTGGAGATATCTGAAATGGAATGATACATTTTCCACCAACTCTCACAACCTCCGTTCACACTGGTTTTGCCTCCAAAGTCCACATAACATGATATTTAAGAAAAAATTATGATAGTTTACTACTACATTAGAAGGGGGGATCTAACATTTACTATTCATTTTCTTGTGCTCATGTTCACACAAAAAAAGAAAGATATATATCATTTGATTTTGCTACAACGTGGATATTTGAAATGAAGGACGCATTTTCCTGTAACGACTAGGGAATTTTGACGTCATTAACAGTCTATTATGACATAATAAAAATATTTGTAGAATTTATTTGATTGAAGAAATAAAAATAAAGAAAAACGAAATTTTCGTCAAAAATATATTTAAAGTGTCTCTTTTCTTGAGATTTTTTCTATCACTCCCGACATCATTTGATTACATGTGATATATGTGTGGGAAATTCCTCATAGAGAACTTCGAGAATATGAAAACGATTTTTCATTTTGACCAACAGATAGCACTCAGTAAATTTTTAAAGTTAGAACGTTAAAATCAGTTAACTCGAAAAATCAGTTTGAGTGACCTACTTTGGAAGGTCATAACTTTCTCCTCAATTATCCATTTCTCGCACCGTGAATTGCATGTTAAATTTCTCCATGAGTACTTTGAAATGGCACCATGAACACAATATTTTGACTTCGTTTGATACTTCAAATCTAAGCTCGAACCATGCTTCATGAAACTGATTTTCCTAACTTTTTTAAGCCTGAGATGGCGCTCTAGGTTGCCACCACCAGCTTGTAGACGTAATGAGTCATCCAGTGTAGCCACTACACCTCTTGCTTGCCTTGACATCTCCTGCTTGTGATCTTTACAGCTCATGCTTTGTAGATAGGGCTTCTCATTTTTAATTCCAAACAAATGAAGTCGGCAAGGAAGAACTCTCATACGGCCATACATCTCCTCCCATTCCTTGCAACCGTTTTCACTTATAAATATTAAGCCTTTTTGGAGTGAAATACTCACACTGAAAATGAACAAACTCATGAGAAATTAAGCTCCTTTATAGCTTCTTTATCTTCTCCAAAATTATAAAATTTAAAGTTATGATGTGGGTTTAATCTTTCTTTAGGATCAAGGTATGTTTATGTAATGACATGATCTTGGTACCTTAACTAGAGTTCTGTAGGTCCAAAACCTGTGAAAAACGTTGAAGGAAATCCTAGGAATTAGGATCAGAAGTGCTGAAATGACTGCATGTATCGATATATTAAGACCATGTATTGATATCTCGGGACAGACAACATGTATCAATACATGGACTGCATGTATCAATACCTCTGCAAAGTAAAGAATTTCTTTCGGACATTTCTCAAACGAGGTGAGTGAGATATGTTTATTTGTTTACTTGATATGATTATTTGTTTACTTGATCCTAGGAATTAGGATCAGAAGTGCTGAAATGACTGCATGTATCGATACCTTAAGATCATGTATCGATATATTAAGACCATGTATTGATATCTTAGGACAGACAACATGTATCAATACATGGACTGCATGTATCAATACCTCTGCAAAGTAAAGAATTTCTTTCGGACATTTCTCAAAAGAGGTGAGTGAGATATGTTTATTTGTTTACTTGATATACGTTTGATACAATCTCGTTATAAACTTTTCATATTTAATCTCAATATTGCTATTGCTAGTCTTATCTTAACGATGATATTTGTTAACATAAAATAATGATTAACAGAGCTTATCTAAGCTAACATCATATTGACATTAACACTTATTTTTCCACTTGTTTAATGTAAAAGAGATGATCAAAGTTATCATTGCTAACAATATTATTTAGGTTTCTTGAATAATCTTTGTCCTTGTTTTGGATATTCTTAAACTCATTATGATATGATCCATGATAAGAGATCAAAAGAGAAATCAAGTTACCATCGATGCAACAGCAATCTAGGTGGGAAAACAAGCAAGTTCCATGTTGGGCTCGAGTTGAGAATCAAACCGGGTCAAGTTGTTTCAAAGGGGCAAAGATTGAAGTTGCCGGGAAACCCACGCGGCCGCGTGTTTAAATGGTGGAGCGATCGCACAAGGACACCAAAAAGAGACCAGAGAGTTTCAGGCATAACCACGCGATCGCGCGGTTCAAGTGAAACATAATTTTCGCGTTTTTTTTTTTTTTTTTTTAATTTCCGTCTTAATTATTTATGTTTTGTATTTTGAACCCTAATTGCGGCTAGGGCTAGGTTAGGCGTGTTTTAACTTTATATTATGTTTTTCGTTCTTAACATTGAACAATTTTGATATTATTAAATTGATGTGAGAATTTTCTCTCTAGAAAAGGAGGATTCATTTTCTTGTTCTTGAAGAACAATCCATAGAACTTATCAAGGAGTTTGACATCCCTTGTGGCGTTTCGAAAACCTCGGTTCTTCAATCCGCATCGTCAATCATTGCTTCGTGATTGTTGGGTCTAGGTCCTATCGTCAATTTTATCTTTTCCAGTATTTTAATTCTTGTGTTTTTGTGTTTGTTTGGCTGAATCTAGATCTTTCCTATTATTGTGTCGTTTATTCCGAGTTTTCGTCAAGATTCCCAGTTGGAATCGCGTCATCTGGTATCAGAGCTTGGATCTAGATTCAGTTCTTGGTATTCTTGATATTTTTTTGGTATTCTTGTTCTTTGTATTCTTCGTGTCAGTAAATTTTTCCTTTGTTTGATTCATATAAAAATTCCACAAAAATTCAATCTTATTTATTTTAGTCAATTCTTATTCAAATTCAATTTCGTTTGTTACGTTGCACTTATAGTTGAATTTCGGATTTAAAAAAAAACGAAAGTTTCATTAACTTCCCGAATATTCTGAATTTGTCTCATTTTCCAAATTTTCTTGTCCTTACTCGTGTCTTATCGTGTCCTACCCTTACTTGAGTTCTTGGACTATTTTTGAAGTGCTTAGAAGGGGAATTTTGAGTGATACACGAGCGATATATTTTTGTGAGGAATATTCTACGTATTTTTGCTAAGATTAATAATAACTAGCAAACGTGATTCATCATCTTCATCAGTTGGGGACAACAGGGAAATTTACAGAAGGGAGCTAGGAGCTTCATCAACGAGCCACAACAAACGACAGGAAGGTATGAATAGGGTGAATAAGAATGATGTAGGTGTGATGGAGACTTTACATGAGCAATTTGAGAAGTTGATGACTAGGATGGATAGGCAGGAAGAAACTATTAATAAGTTGCGTAGGGAATAAACTGATATGGGTCCTAGATCTAGGAGGGAAGACATGAGAGATCATAGAGGGAGAAATAATCAAAGGTTTGGATATGGGTTTATGATGAGGAGTTTACGAGTGAAGGGAGTAGTATCCAATCATCTGTGGCTAGTGTAAGGAGGAGAAGGGGTAGATGAGATAAGTATGAAAGGGAAAATAATAGAAGAGATCGCGGTTATCGGGATGAAGTAGATGATAATCTAGGTAAAATAAAAATGTCTATTCCACCTTTTCATGGGAGGAGTGATCCGGAGGCTTATCTAGATTGGGAGAAGAAGGTAGAGTTGATGTTTGATTGCCACAATTATTCTGAAGGAAAGAAGGTGAAGTAAGCGGTCGTTGAGTTCACCGATTAAACAATTAATTTGTGGGATCAATTGGTGAAAGATCGAAGGAGGAATGATGAGGGGCCGGTGGATACATGGTGTGAGATGAAAATTATAATGAGAAAGAGGTTTGTCCCAAGCCACTATCATAGGGATATTTATCAAAGGTTGCAGGGGCTCATGCAAGGTTCTCGGAGTGTAGAGGAATATCATAAAGACATGGAGGTAGCCATGATTAGGGCCAAAGTGGTGGAGGATCGGGAAGCTACAATGGCTAGATTTTTGAGTGGGCTGAACAGAGATATTGCCAACGTCATTGAGTTACAACATTATGTGGAACTAGGAGACATGGTGCATATGGTAATGAAAGTAGAGAGGCAATTAAGGCGAAAGAGGACATCTAAACACTCACCGGGAACTTACCCTACATCACAACCGAGGAAGGATCACAATGATGAGCATGTCCCGAAGGGAAATGAGGAACCTACAACTAAAGGTAAAAATATTTCTGATTCTCAACCTATTAGGGATAGAAATATTAACTGCTTTAAGTGTTTGGGGTTGGGCCATATAGCATCACAGTGTCCAAATAAGAAAGTAATGCTCTTGCGTGAAAATAGTAAAATTAGTTCAAATGATGAATTTAAGGGAATTCCTAGGTTGCAAGATGTGGGGGCTAGTAGTAGCAATGAAGAAGGGTTAACTTATGCGGTGAAAGGGTCCCTTGTGAATAGACTTGTCCTAAATTCTCGAACTAAGATGGTTGAAATTGATGAACAACGGGATATTTTTTTTTACACTAGGTGTTTGATGGGGAAAAAGGTTTGTGGGATGGTAATTGATGGAGGAAGTTGTACTAATGTGGTTAGTACATTATTGATGGAGAAATTGGGATTGCCTAAGGTGAAACACTCCAACCCTTATAAATTACAATGGTTAACCGACTCGAGAGAACTTAAAGTGAACATGCAGGTTAATATTAAATTCACTATTGAGGTTTATAGAGATGAGGTTGTGTGTGATGTGGTCCCTATGCATGTTGTGCATATTTTGTTGGGAAGGTCATGACAACATGATGGGAGAGTGGTGCATTATGAGTTTAAAAATAGATATTATTTTGTGAAAGGTGGAAAAATGATCACTTTTGCTCTTCTATCACCTAAAGAGGTCTAACAGTACCAATCGAAAATAAAGAGCGAGTTTGAGAGGAAAATTAAGAGCGTTGGGGCCACGACCTCAGAAAAAGGAGATGGTGTAAAAATTGAAAACAAGAGAGTTTAGGCCACGACCTCAGAAAAAGGTGAGCTTGAGAGCGAAAAGAAAAAGAAAAGAGAGTCCATCACAAAAATGAGTTTATTTGCATTTGCTAACACATCCCTCCCTAGTTTGGCTAATTCTGTTTTGCAGGTACTAAAATCAAATCACAAAACTAAGGCCAAAGGAAAAATTAATTGTCGGACAGAATAGCCCCTAAAGATGATGGATAGCAGAAAATATGGACAGGTCCCTCGAACCAACGAAAGCAAGAGATACATAAAGGAGATGCCATATACAGATTCGAGGTCGAATCCTTTTCAAAAGAAGGGGGATGATATGATCCAAGATAGGAGACCAAAAGAGAAATCAAGTTTCCATCAATGCAACAGCAATCTAGGTGAGAAAACAAGCAAGTTCCGTGTTGGGCTCGAGTTGAGAATCAAATCGGGTCGAGTTGTTTCAAAGGGGCAAAGATTGGAGCTGCCGGGACACCCACGCGACCACGTGGTTAAATGGAAGAGCGATCGCGCAAGGACACCAAAAAGAGACCCGAGAGTTTCAGGCATAACCACTTGATCACTCGGGTTATAACCACGCGATTGCAAGGTTCAAGTGAAACAAAATTTTTGCATTTTTTTTTTAATTTCCGTCTTAATTATTTATGTTTCGTATTTTGAACCCAAATTGCGGCTAGGGCTAGGTTAGGCGTGTTTTAACTCTATATTATATTTTTCATTCATAACATTGAACAATTTTGATATTATTAAATTGATGTGAAAATTCTCTCTAGAAAAGGAGGATTTCTTTTTCTTATTCTTGAAGAACAGTCCATAGAACTTATCAAGGAGTTTGATATCCCTTGTGGCGTTTCGAAAACCTCGATTCTTCAATCCGCATCGTCATTCATTGCGTCGTGATTGTTGGGTCCAGGTCCTATCGTCAATTTTATCTTTCCAGTATTTTAATTATTGTGTTCTTTTGTTTGTTTGGCTGAATCTGGATCTTTCCTATTATTGTGTTGTTTATTCCACGTTTTTGTCGAGATTCCCGGTTGGGATCGCGTCACATTAACTTGTATTTTACAGTTCACTTGCCACCTACTTGTAAAAGATTAACCTTATGTATCAATACATTGAAGTCATGAAAGGTTTCTTTTCTCTGTTAGGTACTAATACATTATACTATGTATCGATAATGATATGTTTTAAAATCTTAATCAGAATTACTTGAATAGTATGATACGTTTGAGTAATCTTTATCCCAGGTATTTATATTTGTGGATGATACTCGTATTTGATATAATATTTATACTTGTTTTATATAATATAACACTTGTATTTGATTATGTGATCTTAAATGCTACTTCATGACACATTTAGAGTTATCTTATTGCATTAAAAGGATTTTCATGATTTTTCATATGCATGACATGGAAAAGATTTTCTTACATAATATTATAGTCATACTCTATCCATCTTGTTAATACGCATATGGCGCTTGTCTTGATATACGTGCCAGTTTCCATGGAGTCTAGTAATTGGATCACGATGTGCTTACGCTTGTTAATGAATTTTAGGGACCTCGACTTCTTGTTTGAAAGCTGTGGTATAGAAACCACACTTGTAAAAGAACTTATGGAATAATCTTCACACTTGAACCTAGGGTTATATTCTCTACTTGTGCGCACTCGAGATAGTAGTTGATTTGTAATATAAGCCCCATTAAAAGTCATGTTCTCTTGCAAAGATATGCATTTGCACCAGTCATGAACATATGAACTTGACTTGATTTGATTAATATGCAAATGCATATGAGCTTGAATACCTTAACTTGAAAATATGTCTTGTCTTGATTATATAACTTGAACGAACTTGGAAATACGTGTACTTGTAGCAGACCTGAAGTTATAAGTTAATTGGAATTGAACTTGAGACCAGACTTGACTTGAGTATTTGACTTGACATGAATATAGGACTCGATTTGAATATATGACTACTCGTGAATACACGAACTTGAATTTGACTCCACTTGAACTTGAGACCGGACTTGACTATCTTAAATAAATGACATGACTAGGAGATATGGATATAGCTTGACGTGAAAATATAACTTAACGTGAATATAGGGTTGATTGGTTTAATAAGTAAAACTTGCATAATTCTTGAATATATGAGGTTAACTTGTCAACGTGCATTAGCACATGTGCACCATACTCCACTCACTAGGTAAGTGTATACTCATTACACGACATATCTAATATTTCAGGTAATAATATAAATGAAAAAGGGATTTGCGCGGATCTTCAGATGGTGAGGCAGATAGTTCTGCGTTAAGTGACAACCTGTGAGTTGTGGACTCACTTAACAAAGTCTTGTGTTTGATCTGCCAACTTGCTATTTTATTTTGGTTACTGTTTATCTAGAAGATTTTAAAGTCAAGATCTTATATTAATGTTTTATTGTTACTTTTCAAATGAATGGATTTTATTTTAATGTAGAGAGATTTTTAAATCTCAGTCAAGTGATGTCGTTTATGTCACCAACTTATGGAAAAAAAAAAGTATTTCCATAAACTCCCGTGCATCATGTGTTGGCATTAGAATTTGAAAATAAATGAAAATTTTGACTGTACGCCACATTTTCACTAACTCTTGTCATTCCTTTTCATGCTAGTTTTGTCTGTAAAGTCTACATAAGATGCTATTTAAGACAGATTTATGAAATTAAAAAAATATATAGAAAATGTTATAAATAATGTATATATATGTGAATGACATTACCATTATATCCCTGTAATGTTTACATATTACGATTGTACCATTATTCGCTACTATAAATAGGAGCCATTTTCATAAGAAATGTACACCATTCTTGAATGAAGAATTCTCTCCATCTAAGTTATCTCTATTTCTCGTTGTGATTTCAATAGTTTTATAATAAGTTATCAGCACGAGTCTCTAACCAATTGAGTAATACAACGGGAGTATGCTTTACAGTTGCATCTAAATGATGAACCTCTGTATCAAAAACCAGATTATTATTAATCCATATTTCATTCTCCAGATCTAGTGTCTATGATGTTAGAAAATCTCGAGCTTAAGAAATATGAGTCCAAATGTTCAAGATCCTTGATTTATCCAAAATCATCTATAAACTTTCGATATTGAAAATTCCAGATTCATAATGAATATTCAAAATCATCGATATTGAGAATTCCAAATCATCATCTTATCCTCTTTGGCTTTGCCCTCCGAACATACACACTGCCATATCTGTATCTAAATTCCTGAAATTCCAAGCCTTTTTCAGAACCCAGAAAAACCCATAACCATAAACCCTTCAGAACTAAGCTACAAGGAAGATTTCGCATTGTTGAATGGATTGTTGCCTTTCTTACAGCAAATCCAGATTCTCCTTTTCGGCCCTGCCGTCGATTCGTAGTCATCCGATCAATTTGGAAACTGATCGGAGGCCGTTGGTTGCGGTGGCTTGTGGATTCAATAGTAGTAGCAGTAAGTGTGAATTTGGAGGCTTGAACACGCCGCTTGAGCCGAAGACAGCGGCTGGGAGGTTCTTGAGTGGCGTATTGCTTATTGATCGGGAGTACTTTCATGTTTCTGTTAGGGGTCAGTTGGAACAGCTTGTGGCTGACAGGGATGAAGCCTTCCTACAAAATGGAATCCATGGCATACAGTGAGACGGCGGCGCCACCATCATCGGAGAGGCAAACCGCCAGCTTCTCCATCGGATAATCCAGCGACATGGCTGAGAGCACCATGTTCATCACCTCCGGCATCACAGCCTTCTCCACCACCTGGGGTTCCCATAAACAGATCCGAACCAAACAGCCCACGAATTTTGACTCAATCAACTTTTTGATTCAATCAACTCTTCCAGTCGCACATACGCAAACAGCAATGGACCTAAGAGAATCCATCAGGAGCCAAACGCGAGTATCACTTCAGCTCGCACAACACTTGGTTTCAACTGAGGCCAAGGATAAGAATTTGGTGTTCTCGCCGCTCTCGATTCACGTGGTGTTGATTAATTTCCTCACATCGAAGTCCACTGATGAACTCAACTCGCTCTCCTCTCAAGTCTCAACCTTCTCCTCTCTGCAAATCCCGAATCCGAAAACCACGAGATGGATCCTCAAGATGATGGAAATCGAGGTAGAGAAGACTTGTGGGTTGTTTGGAAATAGGAAGGTTGGGGATAGGCAAAGTGTGTGGATGAGTTACGGGGATGAGGCCGTGAAGTTTCCTGAGGGGTTCGAGATCGTGGCCAGGAGCAAGCAGGGTTCTGTGGGAGAGGAAGATAGTGGAGTGCCATGTGACTTATGATGATGATGATGAAAAAAAAAAAAAAGTGGAGCTGTCCACCATGATTCTGAAAAAAAAAAAAAATGAGTTGCTGAAGAAAGCCAAGCACGTGAAAAAGTGCTGAAAGTTGGTGGAATTTTCCACCAAGCAACAAATAATAATTATTATTATTAAATTCGGTAGTGTTGGAAATGATGGAACATGTGCTGTACAGAATTGCATTGGAGATGATGAATGAAATATTAAATAAGATAGTGGAAATTGGTGGAGATGGTGACAACAATGAGTCAAACACGTTTGAAAGCAAAGATCAAAGTTGAGTGTTGTTCATGATCTTCATGGTGAAAAATATGTTGTCCACCAAAGGTTAGTATACTTTTTAATATATTAATCATATTTTATAATATTTGATTAACATGATTAATAATACTGAGTAATAATCATATTAATCACACAATTGGAACATGCATGTGAATTAGAAATAACTTGTGAGGACCAAACTAATTATTATTAGAGGTTAATATTATTATTATTATTATTATTGAATGTTGATAAAAAATATTTTATCAAATGGTACCAGAAGTTACCAATATATGTATTTGAAAGGGTGGAAGAAAATTATTCAACAAGAGAATGTTGATGTATGATAAAATAATATCACATAATAGCACGGATATGGCTAATGTGAAAATAATCTCATCAGTATTATGAGATGAATATTAGATGATAAATGTCTGGGAAAGTTCTTGCACGAGCACTTATGTATTCCAGAAGAAGTACATTTTTACTCCAGAAAAGTTCTTGCACAAGCACTTATGTATTCCAGAAGAAGTACATATTTACTCCAGAAGAAGTAAAAATTATCATCTAAACATACTGAAATGATATTATTATTGCTCCTGAAGAAGTATAAACGAGTCATACATGCAAAATACAAAGGAGGAAACATTTATGATCCTCAAAATTAGAGATGTATTTCGGGAGTAGCCGTATCCTAAGAAATACTCCATACTCTAGTCGTATCCTACCACCTCTGATATTTTGAGGAACATAAAGAGGTGTGTTTCAAGAGTAAGAATACTCTGTATTCTACCAACATTTATTCTAGGGTTCACAAAGTTAAATTTATATTAACCGGACTCCATTTTCGCTTGATTCCAATTTCCTAAATCCACGGCTGCTTCTAGATACCCAAAACATTTTCCTACTTTTGATCCACAAAATACACAGATAGTTTTGATCTGTCGAAGTTTTGGTCCTTACATTTTTGAAAGTAAACTTACGAGAAAATGTTATTTTGGGATGCATGAACTATGAAAAAGGTTTGGCTATTTAAAAACCGAAAAACTTCACTATTTCCGCTCGTCTTTTGAGAAAGTGAAGATTTACTTTTGATAAAATCATCCTACTCACCTTTCGGTGATTTATTTTTCTAGCCTTTATAAAACTCGAGAAAGGAAACAGAAAAATATTTTAAATGTGTATCAAAAGATTTACCTCAATCTTTCAAGCATAATTCGATAAATTTTTCTCGAATCATTTACTGGAAGATTGGAATAATATTTGCGAATATTTGAAAGTATGATATCCATTTTTGATGGATCTAGCCTTCTTCCCAAATCATCTATTTAAAAGCATTATTCAACGCGTAAAAGAGCGTTGGCTCCGCGTGTCAGTGATTCCATTAAGAAATAATGGAATAAATTATTGAAAAGGTGGGAACAATGAGATAATGCGTCATTACCTTTTTCGAAATAAGGGAAGATTTGGCGACAAGATTGAGATCATGAGATATTTCCTTGGATATTGTACCTGATTTTTCGGTATACTAAAATGAATACTATATTGAACCAGAAGTTCATACATATGTACAAGTGAAATATCTTGCTGAACCAGAAGTTCATACGTATAAGTGAAATATCTTGCTGTATTGAACCAGAAGTTCATACATATGTACAATTAAAATATCTTGTTGAACCAGAAGTTCTATAATGATTGGTTAGATTCCAATTCAATAAATGAGATTTATTGAGAATTCAAAATGGTATTCATTAAAGAACCAGAAGATTCAGGTTAACAAGTTATCATTGCTGTTTGTTCTCAAAAGCAAATTAATTATCTCACTAAGAAAATGAATGACTGATTATTTGCTCAAGTAATGATATTACGAGCAAAGTGATAAATGCTAGCATGAATATATCTTAAAGTCATTACTGATTTTACGAATTAGTTGAGATAATAGAATATTATATAGCTAAATGATTTAGCAGATTAAAAGCCTCAAGTTATTTGCTATGAGAATAATTTGAATATTTCTCATGCAGCAATATTTCACAAACATGTCAATACTATGAAAATTTGCTTATGAAGCTTTATGATTTGTAAAAGTGCGATATGTATACAATCCACCAAAGCGCACTTAGATATATGATTGAGATTATATCTCTAAAAGAATGACATGTGTTATGGCATTTTTAGCCGATTGATATAATATAATGTTTATGAACATTATGTGGAAAACACGCCTGAAGCGTAATTATGCCTGAAGCATAATGACTATCGATTCCAAAAATAAATATCTCTTGAATGATTAAAATGATCCCTTTGAGGCTAAATACTCATAGTGAGTAAAAGGGACATAGTTAAATGATGAGAGACTCAAGTACCTGATGATAAAACATATAAAGAGATCTCTCTATGTTATATTGAGATGGAATCGATAAATAAGTCGACTGCATACCCTCTTATGAAAATGAGGTTGATGAAATTATAATACTTTGGCCAAGTATGAAATCCTAATGTAGGGATTATTGTTCAAGGCCTTAAGTCCAAATGCTTAAATGTGTAAAGCCAGTAATTATATGTACAAATGAAAAATATTTCACAGTCGTAAAAGACGACTCGTTGCGCGCAAGATTTTTCATAGAACTGGCATGACATATGGTGGATAGACTATAGTCTAAATCACTAGTTTGAGCTCTTTGATATGCCAATGAGTGAGGTCAAAATGTATGATTCTCATCTCGGTACTTTGAGAGTATTCTTTGATGTACCAGTTGATCGGGGTACGTTGGGATTTCAAGTAAAATGATTGTAGACTATATGTCGAAATTGATATCTATTTCAATGATTGATTATGCTCCTGCAAATTAGAAATTGCAGTTTATAAAGTGCAAGAACATACATGTATAAATCATTGAAAGATTCAATATACCCAGATTAGTATCACTATGGGATGATACAAATGACTCCATGATATAATATAAAGTGAAATTGGAGTATACTATTTATGACATCTGGGAAATTGATTATTCACTAGAAGTGAATACGAAAATGAATATTCACCAGAAGTGAATACGAAAATAAATATTCACCAAAAGTGAATTTGAAATTGATTATTCACTAGAAGTGAATTTGAAAATGAATATTTAAATTATTCACTAGAAGTGAATTCTAAATTTGATTATTCACCAGAAGTGAAAGATGCAATCCATGAAAGTGAATTATAGAAGTGAATTCTAAATTTGATTATTCACCAGAAGTGAAAGATGCAATCAATAAATTAGTACAACATTACTTAATATAGCATGTTCTAAATTTGATTATTCACCAGAAGTGAAAGATGCAATCAATAAATTAGTACAACACTGCTTAATATAGCATGTTATAACATCATGAGTTATGAACGATTTCTATAAAGCTCATCATAAATTATATGATAAAAATATTCGTGATTGCACCAATATACTTGTGATATTCCATGAAAGGAATAAATACGCGTTGCACTCTTTTTCCCTTAGCTGAGGTTTTGTCCCACAGGATTTTCCTAACAAGGTTTTTAATGAGGCAACAGTTGAGGCGTATTGATGAAAATTAATGAGAATACTGCACTCTTTTCCCCTTCGCTGAGGTTTTGTCCCACAGGGTTTTCCTAGTAAGGTTTTTGAGGCATTATCATAGCTATTGACAAGCTATAATTCAGCAACACGTTATACTGGAATGATATCAACAAATGAAGAAAATCATAGACATCTTATGAAGAATGTTATGCAAGGAGATTTTCATATATATTCCAGAAGAAAGATGATATCATTATTCAAAAGGTTCATGAATACTTGATTGCACACTTCAGGGGGAGAATCATGCTGTCATGCTGTACTCTTTTTCCTTCGTCCAGGTTTTGTCCCACAGGGTTTTCCTGACAAGGTTTTAACGAGACAGCGGCTGTACTCTTTTTCCTTCGTTCAGATTTTGTCCCATTGAGTTTTACTGACAAGGTTTTAACGAGGCAGCACTAAAGCAATGAAGCAGTGAAGCACTTCAGATTTCAGTACATGATTTGTACTACTTATCATTGATGTCATTTTGGATATTAGACTCAATGATTAATGATGGCCAACATCAGGGGGAGCAGCTGTACTCTTTTTCATTCGCTCAAGTTTTATCCCACTGGGTTTTCTTAGCAAGGTTTTAACGAGGCAGACAATTGAGCAATATGTCATTCAAGGGGGAGTGTTATAAATAATGTATATATATGTGAATGACATTACCATTATATCCCTGTAATGTTTACATATTACGATTGTACCATTGCCATTTTCATAAGAAATGTACACCATTCTTGAATGAAGAATTCTCTCCATCTAAGTTCTCTCTATTTCTCGTTGTGATTTCAATAGTTTTATAATAGAAAAAACATTTGTCCTCTGAAGTTGGACCTGCAGAAAGAAAATACTTTATATTATTTTTTGCAGGAAAAAAATTAGTACAAAAATAAAATAAAATAAAAGGAAAGGAAAGGAAAATAAAAAATACCTAATGAATATATCCTCATATATGGGGACAACGGTTGAGCTAGGTGGGGGCAATGGACCCACTCATTCTTTTTTCTTTTTAGAAATGCTGTAACAAACCCTCTATTTTAGAGCCTGTTTGGTAATGGGAAATTTTTTGATTTTTGTAGTTTCTTTTTTGTTGTTTGATGGATGTGTGGTTTAAAAATGATAGAAAAGTCAAAATTGGTGAGTTTGACTAAAAATGAATGGTTGAAATTGAGTTTGAAAAGTTGTAGTAAAATTTTAACTTTTACCAAACAAGCTCTTAGTGTTATTAATTTTTATATTTTTAAACCATTGTGAATTAGTTTACACGTTATAATTATTGCTAAAATAAACTAGGATTTTAAAATATAACTAGTTTCACATCCGTACGATGCATGGATATATTATATTGACAAAAAGTAACGTGTTAAAACAGAAGGAAAAAAAAATCAGAAAACTATCATAATTCATTGGAATCTACATAATAATAAGCATTTACTTTACAATTATATGTCTCCTTATCAACCCACGTTAGACATATTTAAATTTCGATCCTCATGAAATTTTTTTATATGTTGTATATCCTAAGTACTTATTATTTCCAATATCTATGTATTTGAAAATGCAATTATTCAGAAGTTTAAAATTGCACTCATAGATTGGTTGTCATATCATTTAAATTTTTTGGATACTTGGTCACAATCTCAATTTCCTATATGTACCGTACAAATACAATGATTAAGAATATATTATAATTATTAATAACATATGATAGGATTTGGAATCTGAATTTATATATATATATATATATATATATATAAACAGCAGATTCAATTGAAGAAGAAGAAGTAATTTGCGCCAAGGAAATCGCATTCTGAAGGAAGAGTTGTAATATCAAGCTTTTACAACTCTTCCCTTAGACACGACTTTATAAGATAAACTGCAATTTTCACTTTGAGCATTCCTTAAATACGTTTTTCTCACCCTCTCACATAGATTCACCATTTTCACGCACTAACGAACTTCTGGTAGTATCGTACAACATCTTTTTCATTTTCCTTATTATTTGGTTAGCCATTGATTTCAGCTAACACGTGTGTTGACGTCGCTTTTTGTATCAAAGCCGGTCAACAAATAAAAAGGATATTATTTTTGAAGATCTGCTATTTAGGGATGATTATGATATTTGTATTCCTGTGATTAACAGTTCCAATATTCCTAAAGGTAATAAAATTTGAATGAAATATGAAAATAGAGATGGCTTGAATGCTAAATCAGATCAATAATGAACTCGAGCAATAATTGAGCAAATTCACATCTAGTTCAGTACTGATCTAAGGTTCAGTTCGATTTACGGTATTTGAATGAAAAAAGTTGAGAGAGTTTTTCAATATCACATGCCCACTAATGAACATTTACTCTTTCTATTTATAGTAGTTGAGGAGGTTAAACATAATCATTACAACATATCACTTCTGCAGGGAGTGATTGATAAGGGTGATTGACCCTTCTAACAGACATACATCAAATGATTATACTGATATATTACAGATAATGATGATTACTGACACATAATACGGCTGATTTGACAATACTACCTACTTTTACATCGTCTTCGTTCTTGGCAAACAAGGTCGCCTCGTATAATTCACCTCGGTCGATCAAATCATCTCGGCTCTTATAACTCACGTCGGTCTCGCGAATTCACCTCGCATGCACAAATCACCTCGGTCCAACAATTCAGGTCGGTTTAAGCAATTCACCTCGGTTCAATCAATTCACCTCGATCCCGCTATTTCACACACAAATCACCTTGGTTCAATCAATTGACCTCGGTCCCGCTATTTCACCTCGTATACACAAATCACCTCGGATATGACATAACTCGGTTGTCATGCAGGTCATTGGTAGTACTGTTGGGTTCGTGATTCGAAACACCGTGGGCCGTTTCGTCAATTTTGGGGTAACTATTTGACCATTGACTGTTCAGTTTATTTTCCACCTCAGATCGATATATAACAAATGTCCCCTCTGGATCAGTTCGAAATTATGAGAGCGGATCTAGAAATTCAGTTCCCTATCGAAGATTTTAACATCGACATTCGTTCCGTTAATTGTGTAACGCCCTTGCCACGCGTCATTGTCTGATTGGTGTGTCAGGCCTCGGATCATGCGTAGCCGCCATCATTATGACAACGCGTCTTGTCATAATGGCTTCCAACCAACTCTCTCTCTCTCTCCTCTCCTTATATAAGGGAATCATTTGCCATTCATTTTCACGATTTTCCCTTGATTCTCTCTCAATTGCTGCGGGATCGTTTTTTATTCCGTCCTCCAAATTGTGATCGTTTTTAAATCCGACCTCTTTCTGGTTTCATATAAGGTGAGGAAAATTAATTTGTCTTTTAACATTTTTGTACTTTTATAAAAATGAGTGGGGACTTGAGTTCTGGTGAAAGCGGTGTGAGGTCGGTCGGTTTAGGTAGTGGCGGGGAGCCCACTGTATCATGGAACGAAAGCGTAGAAACTCAATGTCTATTTCGAGATGATGTGGAGGAAGGAGAAACTGTTCAGCCTCTCCCACTAACAATAGTCCCCGTTTCTCGAACCATTTCCCCCAGTTCTTTCCGACATTCTTCTTGCGCCTCTTTTAACCAACTTGATCCTAGTACCAGCTACAGTTCTGACTTCGCCTGTAAACATTTCTGATCTAGTGCCACCGAAAACGAATTGGCTATGTATAAAAATAAATATATAATCCCAGGCTATGTACATTTTTTTCTTCCTGAGAGTTTTGAACGGGCTGACCAACCACCTCGCGGCTGCGTGGCCGCAAACTATCAAATCCTCGAGGCTGGTCTATGCTTTCCTCTTCCATTCATAATCACCGACTTCCTCCATGTTTTGGGGGTCGCACCAACTCAGATCCACCCTAACGGGTGGAGACATATCTTATGCTTTATATCTCTTTACAATCAAATGGGATATGGAGACCCCACCATCGACGAATTCCACTTCGCCTACCAATACCGGGCTGATGGTAAAAGGACGGGGTGGTTCTATGCAATGCAGAGGTTGATCTTCGAAGGGAAAAAACTTTTAGTAGACCTGCCTGACTCAGTCCGTTGATGGAAGTAGAAGTGATTCTTTGTTGGAGGGAACTGGATGAATCCCTACCGAAGCGAGGGCATGAGCCACATCGTCCCCATTCATTATAGGGAAAAGATCAGTAAGTTATATTTTGAGATAACTTCGAACTTAAAAAGTCTAATATTAATCACTCCGTTTTATGTCAGTTACGAAGTGGATACTTATAAAAAATTTTTGCGTTTGGTTATCAGCTCGAACAGGCAAAAGGAGAATGGAGTCGATGAAGGCAAAGAAGGAGGCCATTGCCAAGGCTGAGGCACGCAAACGAGTTGCCTAGAAGAGAGCGGCTAAGAGCTCGCCTCCTCGTAAGGATGGTCAAACTCCTCAGAAAAAGCATAAACGGGCTGAAATCCCAAAAGGCAGATCTGACACCTCCATTCCTTCTCCGCCCCTCTCAACTTTCAACGAGGCGGAATCCTCCCGAGGTATTCATGCGGATGAAGGCTCCTACATTGGTATTGACAGAGTTTGAGCCGATCTGGTGAGCTCGCTGAAGGGGAGTCGCCCAAAAATCTACCGGGACTTCGTCTCTGCTGCCAATCTGACCCCAATTGGGTTGATGAGGCTCCCAGACCGGACCAAGGTGGCGATGGACATTCCGGCCAAAACATGGACACCTCGACATGAAAAATACTGCGAGGATATGCCAGTTGACGACCTGGTGGCCACCAGCATGGCGCAGCTTGGCCATGCTATGAATTACCTCACCTGAACTCAATCAAGGATGTCCGAGGAGGCTAGTGACACCAACAAGTTCAAGAAACTAGCCACTGATTCCAGAGCGATGTTCAAAAACGAGGTGAAAGCTAGGAATGAGGCTGAGGAGAAGCTGAAGAATGTCTTGGCGAAGGTGGATAAGTTGAAGGAAGCCAACAAAGAACTTCAACTATTTAAGGAGGAGGTGATTCCACTGAAGGAGGAGTTAAGTAACTTGAAGGATGAGGTGTCTGAATTGAAAAGGTCGAAGGAGGGGCTCCTGAAGGAGTTAGAGGTCGCTAACTGCATCGAGGCCGACCTTAAAAAAGAAAAATCAGAATTGGAGGCCGCAGCTCAGCTCGCTTATAAGGAGGCTGTGAAAAAGTTCAAAGACTCCACCGAGTATTAGCACGATGTTGATGAGACCTACTATCTCACCTTTAAGGAGATAGTAGAAGACCTGGAACTGAAACGACCTGAGGTTGACATCACGTTCCATAAGGAAAAGCTCGATCTGGTTTATAAGAAATATCTTGAGCTTATGCCAACCGATGTTGATGATGAAGAAGTGGATCTCTTTTCTCCTGCGCCAGAGCTCCAACCTGCGGATGTTGACGAGGCCATCAACGTGGTAGATTAGAGTGAATTCTTTGTTTGTAGCTTTTTTCATTTCCACCTTTGTAATAGCAATTTCTGATTTTCAATGAAGAAGTTTATTATTGTGGCTAAGACTTATCACATGAACGAGCCAATCTGAATAAGTGCAAACCGTGAATTCACACCAAATAATACGCAGAGGTGAATTAGAAACGAAGTGAACACTTAAGAAATTTTCGAACATTAATTCACTCCAAATAAAATGCAGAGATGAATTAAAAACGAAGTGAACACTTAAGCAATTTTCCAACGTTAATTCACTCCAAATAAAATGCAGAGGTGAATTAGAAGTCGGTAATATTTCACCTCGGTATTTTCTCACCAAAACACCTCGTTTGTAGAATGGACGTCGGTAGTATTTCACCTGGGTATTTTCTCACCAAAACACCTCGTTTGTTGAATGGACGTCGGTAGTATTTCACCTCGGTATTTTCTCACCAAAACACCTCGTTTGTCGAATGGAGGTCGGTAGTATTTCACCTCGATTTGTATTTACAGGTGATCATGGATCGCTGACTTCGACTTCTCAAGGGGACCTATTTCGTCTTCGAAATGGGTTGCCTTGTTACGTTGATGATATCCCGCCTTATAGGTACTTATGGATCATCAACCAAGGTCTTTGTCTTGCCTCTCAAGGAGGTCTTTCTCGCCTTTGAAACGGATCGCCTTCTAATGTTGATGATGTCCTGCCTTACAGGTACTTATTGATCATCAACTAAGGTCTTTGTCTTAGAAATACCCATTCAGATTTGCATACTTCGAAATGTTAAATTTTTCATTCATTTGATTACATAACTTGATTGACATAAAAAATAATTACATTCGGTTTCACATCCTATCCTATTGGAAATATTTTTTCAAGTGTTCTGCATTCCAGGAGTGTTGAAGCTAAACTCCATCAAGTGATTCTAGTTCATACGACCCATTGCTCACGACCCTCTTGATTCAACATGGACCTCCCCAGTTGGGTCCTAGAGGCTCATGTGTCGTGATCGTCTTTCTCAACACTAAATCCCCCATTTGGAATTTTCTCGGCCTCACCCTTGAATTGTGATACCTCGCGTTTCTTTGCTTGTACACTGCATTCCTGACTTGTGCTTGTAATCGCTTCTCCTCCGTTAGGTCCAATTCAGCAGTGAGTGCATCGTCGTTATTTTTCTCATTGAAATGAGTGACCCGAAACGATGGCATACCTACCTCTATTGGGATCACATCTTTTGTTTCGAAAGCCAAGGTGAACGGGGTCTCTTTGGTTGATGTCCTGTGGGTTGTTCGGTAGGACTACAATACTCCCGGTAGTTCTTCCGCCCATGATTCTTTCAAGTTTTCGAGTCTAGTTTTCAGATTATGCTTCATAATTTTGTTCACAGCTTCAACTTGTCCGTTGGATTGAGGATGGTTCGATTGGGGTCAGATTGGCAGCAGAGACGAAGTCCCGGTAGATTTTTGGGTGACTCCCCTTCAGCGAGCTCACCAAATTTTTGGGATTTCAGCCCGTTTATTTTTTTCTGAGGAGAGGGAGGAGGAATTTGACCCTCCTTGCGAGGGGCGAGCTCTTAGCCGCTCTCATCTGGGAAGCTCGTTTGCGTGCCTCAGCTTAGGCATTGGTCTCCTTCTTTGCCTTCATCGACTCCATTCTCCTTTTTCCTTTTTGAGCTGATAACCAAACGCAATTTTTTTTTATAAGTATCCACTTCCTAACTGACATAAAGCATAAATTTATTGGGTAGACACTTACATTTTCAGAGTGGAGGATACTAATCTGAGGGATCGACGTGGGTAAGACCCGCTTCGAATAAATTCTCCTCAGTGAGCAACTCTTTTACCGACCTGTCTGGCTCTAGTATATCTTTTAAGCTCACTATTCTTTTAATTATGTCTTCGTCCAACTCCGGTTCCTTCACCTCTGCAAAAAACGGAGTGATTAATATTAGACCTTTTAAGTTCGAAGTTATCTCAAAATATAACTTACTGATATTTTCCCTATAATGAATGGGGACTATGTGGCTCATGCCCTCGCTTCGATAGGGACTCATCCAGTTCCCTCCAATAAAGAACCACTTCTCCTTCCACCAATGGCCTGAGTCAGGCAGGTCTACTAAAAGTTTTTTCCCTTCGAAGATCGACCTCTGCATTGCATAGAACCACCCCGTCCTTTTACCATCAGCCCGGAATTGGTAGGGGAAATGGAATTCGTCGATGGTGGGGTCGCCATATCCCATTTGATTGTAAATGGATATAAAGCCTAAGATATGTCTCCACCCGTTAGGGTGGATTTGAGTTGGTGCGACCCCCCAAACATGGAGGAAGTCGGTGATTATGAATGGAAGAGGAAAACGTAGACCAGCCTCGAGGATTTGATAGTTTGCGGCCACGCAGCCGCGAGGTGGTTGGCCAGCCCGTTCAAAACTCTCAGGAAGAAAAAAATGTACATAGCCCAGGATTCTATATTTATTTTCCACATAGCCATTTCGTTTTCGGTGGCACTAGATCGGAAATGTTTACAGGAGAAGTCAGAACTGTAGCTGGTACTAGGATCAGGTCGGGTAAAAGAGGCGCAAGAAGGATGTCGGAAAGAACTGGGGGAAATGGTTCAAGAAACGGGGACTATTGTTAGTGGGAGGGGCTGAAAAGTTTCTCCTTCCTCCACATCATCTCGAAATAGACATTGAGTTTCTACGCTTTCGTTCCATGATACAGTGGGCTCCCCGCCACTACCTAAACCGACCGACCTCACACCGCTTTCACCAGAACTCAAGTCCCCACTCATTTTTATAAAAGTACAGAAATGTTAAAAGACAAATTAATTTTCCTCACCTTATATGAAAACAGAAAGAGGTCAGATTTAAAAACGATCACAATTTGGAGGATGGAATAAAATACGATCAGGCAGCAATTGAGAGAGAATCAAGGGAAAATCGTGAAAATGAATGGAAAATGATTTCCTTATATAGGGAGAGGAGAGAGAGAGTTAGTTGGCAGCCATTATGACAAGACGCGTTGTCATAATGATGGCAACTACGCATGATCCGAGGCCTGACACACCAATCAGACAATGACGCGTGGCAAGGGCGATACACAATTAACGGAACGAATGCTGATGTTAAAATTTTTGATAGGGGACTAAATTTCTAGATCCGCTCTCATAATTTCGAACTGATCCAGATGAGACATTTGTTATATACCGATCTGAGGTGGAAAATAAATTGAGCAGTCAAACAGTCAATGGTCAAATAGTTACCCCAAAATTGACGTAACGGCACATTGTGTTTCGAATCACGAACCCAACGGTACTACCAATGTCCTGCATCACAATCGAGGTTATGTCATTTCCGAGGCGACTTGTGTATACGAGGTGAAATAGCGGGACCGAGGTTAATTGATTGAACCGAGGTGATTTGTGTATACGAGGTGAAATAGCGGGACCGAGGTGAATTGATTGAACCGAGGTGAAATAACGGGATCGAGGTGAATTGATTGAACCGAGGTGAATTGCTTGAACCGACCTGAATTGTTGGACCAAGGTGAATTGTTGGACCGAGGTGATTTGTGCCTGCAAGGTAAATTCGCGAGATCGACGTGAGTTATAAGAGCCGAGATGATTTGATCGACCGAGGTGAAGTATACGAGGCGACCTCGCTTGCTAAGAACGAAGACGACGTAAAAGTACGTAGTATTGTCAAATCAGCCGTATTATGTGTCAGTAATCATCATTATCTGTAATATGTCAGTATAATCATTTGATGTATTTCTATCAGAAGGGTCAATCACCCTTATCAATCACTCCCTTCAGAAGTGATATGTTGTAATGATTATGTTTAACCTCCTCAACTACTATAAATAGAAGGAGTAAATGCTCATTAATGTGCATGTGATATTGAAAAACTCTCTCAACTTTTGTCATTCAAATACCGTAAACCGAACTGAACGTTAGATTAGTACTGAACTAGACGTGAATTTGTTCAATTATTGCTCGAGTTCATTATTGATCTGATTTAGCATTCAAGCCATCTCTATTTTCATATTTCATTCAAATTTTATTATTTTTAAGAATATTGGAACTGTTAATAACAAGAATACAAATATCATAATCATCCCTAAATAATATCTTTTTTATTTGTTGACCGGCTTTGGTACAAAAAGCGACGTCAACAATATTTATTCCTAAATCTGCTCTGTGAGTTAATGAAATACAGATTTCTTCATATTTTATATTGTTAAATTTATCTCAGACCATCAAGTCAAATAAAAATTGAATATATCCAAGAAATTTAAGCAGATGAAACTTTCTATAATTGAATTGTCAACAAAGTTCTTGGATATCAAACTACCAAAGAGATAGGCAAACATCAGACATCAAGCATGAGGAAAAAAATAAAGACATTATGCTTATTTCGCCTCTGCCGCTCTTTCGGCCAAGTATACCTTCTGTGAATTCTAAAAGAAAATTTGGGAGGCAGTTGCTAGGGTTAGGGCGAGATGCGAGACAAAATGAAATGAAAAGGAAATGGGAAAATTTTGCACAGAACGTTCTTGAAACAGAAAAAGATAGATAGAATTACCATTCTTAAGCATGCCATCGGTTGTTTTATCTAGTGAGAATCATGTTTTTGATTGAGAGAATTTCTCGGCATGACAAAAATAGAACCGATCATCAAATTCATCACCTAGCTATCATTTATTCTCCTGTTTGGTTGCCAGACTCTCTCTGCACTCTACGTCTCCAACTCTCCCCTTCATTCTTTGATTTACATTTCACTGTTACTACAACGATTTATCGACAGGGGGAGGGGGAGAGAGAGAGAGATAGATGGATAGTATTATAGTGGGCAGTTAGGAAAAAATTGGGTAGTGAGGCTTATAATAAATGAAATTAATAAATATTAGACTTTCTTTTTGTCGATAATAAATGATACTCACTCCGTCCCAAAAAGATAGTCATGAATACTATTTTTATCTGTCTAAAAAAAATAGCCTTGTTTTTATATTGAATTTGTATTAAATTTTTCATTTTCACATATACCCATATTTAATGTATCTTGATACAATGTACATCAACTACTTAATTATTGCATTTTCAATTTTTTTGTGGGAAATGAAGTGAATCCATTTAAAATAATAAATAAGGGATAAAATGTATAAATGAAAAATATTGATAAAATTTAATACCCTAACTATACTAACTATCATTTCTTAAATTTTGTGAAAATAACCATAAGACTATCTTTTTGGGGAGGCTTGTTCTGTTCCCCGAATCGGGGAACACTATGTTCCCAGATTCAGGCACATGTTCGAGTGAATATGCACATATTCGCGCGAACATGTGCCTGAATCGGGAAACATAGTATCCCCGATTCGGGGAACAGATGATTCCTATTTTTTTGAGACGGAGGGAGTAAATATTATAATTAATAATTACATGGCTTCATCGAGTAATGGTATTAGAGCCACAAATTGTGTTTTAAAACACTGAACATAGTAAAGATGATCAAGACTCGTGTAATAATAATAATAATAACAACAAAAACTCATTTAACATGATATCTACGAGTTCAGATTGATAATTCCTTAGCAAATCTTGTGGTTTTTAAAGATGTTCGACTAGACACATTTTTTTTTTTTTTATTATTCGAACTCCATATTGTTGGAATGCAAGAACAGAAAACATTTACAAAATTCATAAATGTAACACAATAATGCTTACAGATACATTTATCTCATATTTTTTAAAATATTTTCCTCATATATATAATTATAAAATAAGAGTACAAATATAAAAATATTGAACTTTAAGACAATAATATTAAATAATTTCAACACATTAATAAAATATTTGAAACGACAAATACCGTGAATAACATGAGCAAAAAACTATTAAATATAGTTAGAAGATTAGAAAATAAATACCCAAATGAGCATGGAAATCTAGCCTGTTATATATGTAACCTAATCTTAAGGATGAAAGAAATTTTTAGCCCTCTTTGTAACGCTACTATTCAAGTCTTTTTCTTTGGGTGGCGTAAGAGATGGGATTTTGACTTTCAAATGGTTACAAAATGAAGAGGAAACATTATATGGTAAGTAAAATCAAACATGTACCAACCCAAATCACAAATCCCCTCTTCTTGTTCAGTTCCATTTACCTAGAATGGATTATCACATTTTAACAAGGTTTATGCATTAAATATAAAGATCCAAAACATATATAGTGTGATGAAGAGGAATGCGGCTAATCCCTCAACGGTACTCTGCTCTTTTGTGTACAAAAAAATCCACATCGAGACAGATAAAATAGTGAAGTAATCCCAACACAACTGACTGTACTTGAAAGAAGTCCAATTTACTTCAAACAAGATTTTCAAAATTAATTTCATACAAACGAAACTTACCCTTTAGAAATCAGTCTTACATGTACATATCTTTCTGTAAATCTTGCATCAATATATCTTATTAAGAGAATTGTACATGTGCACCAAGTAGGGAAAAATGTAGAAGAATAGAAAACCCGGCTGCAAAATTCTAAGCCTGGGCACCTAGCTCCAGCATTAGAGTGTGATTGATGTCATTTGATGTTGGCCCAGTAAACTGAACAGGACCTGTTAGAAATTTTACACAAATGAAAGATAACAAATCAGTTTAAACTTTCATAACATGTATTGATACGGGAATGATTAGGTGCAGGTCGGACGTATTGTGCACGTCCAGGCACAAAAATCATGCCAACCCAGTGCATTGGACGTGCACCATTCAGTTCTCTATATTGATATACCTAAGAAGTTTTCCAAATTATCATTATTTTCAACCCGGGGGGGGGGGGGGGGGGGGGGGCTTCTCATTGTAAGGGTGATTCAATTCAATAGGACCGTTTTTCCAAAATGAATAAGATTTCACATGAGTTCACTTGGAGGATGAGTCTCATAAAAATGCACAAAAGTAAGAGGAAATAGGACTTTTCTTTGTTGGATAGTCACATGCATATTAAAAGAGATAAATTACCAAGATTTGTATGTAGATTCCCTACTTATGTATGAGATGTAAAATGATACCAAATGTGGAAGGGATTTTGGAAGTATTTTTGGTTGGAGGCTAATTTAGAATATCCAAGAAATTTTGCCCAAGGAGCTTTGCAAAATCGGATTCAAAAGCAGGAATAAATGTTACTGGATTTACCTGGACTGACGTATCGATTCTTCATGGCCCAATCATCTCTCATGGATGCGAACTTTTTGAAATGAGCAGCTGGGATTTTAGAGAAGTATGTGTAAAACATTGGAGCTCAAAAACTAGCCCTAAGAAAAAAGGACAAGATAAAAAGTTAACTAGCAGTGTATCAAATGCAATATAATTTACCTTGAAGATCCACCATTGCCTTCTTGATCACAGGTTTAAATTTCCCTGCACAAAGATTAACGTTTAAACGTATAGATAAGGTAAGAATTGAGTGCATAAAAAAGGGAGAGTGGGTTTGGCAATGAATCTAAAAGTAATGTAGAAAGAAAATAAAAAGGAAAAATACCATGTCTCCTCTCCACTTCCATCAAAGAAGTCAGTGCTGTTCCACCTACAGTCCACTTTTCAACTGAAGCATCCAAATTCCCCACCTGGATCATAGGCCATTGCATTAATTACTAAGGCATAACAAATTATATGATTACCGGTGTTGAAAACTAAAGATTTGCACACGACAGAATTATGTGAAATGAAAATGAGTAGAACACGTATAAGTGAATTATATCGAGGAAAAAAAACACTAACTGAGGAAATCAGGCCAGTCTTTCCATTCTGAAGGAGTGCTCCTGCAGCATAACCCAATGCATAGCAGTAGTTGGAGTCAAAGTTTGAGGGCAACCCGCATCTACCTTCATAACTGTGAAAGAAACAAAAATGACCCGGGGAATTAATTAGCAATTATGCTTCCTGTTTTTATTTTTATTTCTTTTATTTTTTGAATACCTTGGAAGGTAGGAATTCTATGTTCTATTTATGAACCTAAAAACAAGCCAAAACTTAATAATTACCCAAAAAAATGAGATTGTCCCTTGAATTCTTTAGTATATAAACCTTGCTTCCTTCTGGATTCCAACTCAGTTTCCACCATTTGGATAAGCATTTTTTCTGTTTCTATTTTAGCAACCTAAACAAAGAAGCAAATTAACTAGTTAGAAGAAAGGAGATGTCAGTCATTAATCTTCAGTAGTTATTTAAATGAACAGTACAAAGTACCTGAACATTTCCATGAGGATCTCTTTCTAGTAGTAGTTGTTCCTGAATTGCTTGAGGTAGAAATTCGAAGAGTTGAAGAGATTGGTTCCTAAGTTTCTTTTTCCACATTCCACCTTCATCAACAACATCATGAGCAAGAATTTCATTAAGCTCTGAAATAAGCTGCTGCACCTGCAAAATGAGAAAATTAATGTCAACAATTATACAAATCCTTTCTTCTAAAGGAAGAACATGGCTCCAAGTAAGAGCACAAACCTCGGGGATAAAATCAATCAAGCCTTCTGGTATAAGGATGACACCATAGTTGTATCCAATTTCAGCACGTTTGCATATCACATTTGTAATATAATCTGTAACGCTCTTTAAAGTCTGCTTCTGTGCTGCAACCTGCAGCAAGACTGACCTTGTCCGTAATTACATAAATTTCTGTAGTCGGTATAAATGGGAGCAAAGCAATACATGTGGAAATTTTCTTATATGTGACACGAGTTATATAAGGAGAATTATGGTACATATGAGGGAATTTGTTTTAAACCAACAATTACACATAAGTAGCAAAGTAAGAGTTCCACAAATATGGCTAGAAGTTTAGTGCTCATAAGTAATAAGTCCACTACGGTAACAAAATACCAAACATATATAAGAAAGAATAACAAGTACCTCTTCACCTATAATGGTAATGTTTGGATGAGTCTGCAAAGCACACTCCAATGTGATGTGAGACGCAGCTCGGCCCATAAGCCTTACAACTAAAATAATTATATCAAAGAGGGACTCTCAATTACTGAAAATTGGCCAAGAGAGAATAAACTCATCAAAAACTATACATGCACTTACAGTGATAATATTTTCCAGTTGAACGAGCATCTGTCATAACATTTCCAATCATTTCTGAATATATCTGCATTTTCAGAATAGGAATGAGTTAGGTGTCTTGCCTGGTTGAAAAAACAGAAAGAAGTTCCATCTCCTGCAATTATTTCTAGTACGGAATGAGTCAATCATCCACTTTGGGATCTTATTGAACAAAAAGGGTGATATTGTTCCTCCATTGATCAAGAATTTCGATTTTCGGGAAGTATCATGATAAGTTGTCTTGCCTGGTTGAAAAAACAGAAAGAAGTTCCATCTCATATTAATCTAGTTAATACTATTCATGGGAAAAATATAAATGAATAATTAAAAGCCTAAACAGAAGTATAGGTCCATACAAAACTTTTATGTCAAATTATACCACCAAAAATAGTCCACCTCCTAATGGCGTTACAAAAATAAAAGTAAAAAGAGAAAACCAAGAAACAAGGGGATTTTGATGTGATCACTGATCATTACTCTCACGACATTTTATCTCAATAAAGGGAACCCACCAATGCAAGGTGACAAAATAGAACAATTAAGTAAAAACAAGAAGCAACATAGTTGATTGCATAATAATAGAAAAATAGGCCAAAAAATACAAAAGCCCATTGAAATTATGGCCACCTTGCATGCTGTATCAAAACCAAAACTCGTGGGAACTTCTTTGGATTTCAAGTCACCATCAATTGTTTTAGGACATCCAATAACCCGAGTTTTCATATTGTTTCCCCTGCAATGGTTTATAAAATAAAAAGGTTTATAAGTAGGTTGCAAGAGACGAAATAAGATCCAGTGAGAAAAATATTTACCTAAAATTTTCAGCAAGAAGACAAGCATTGGTGTTTGAGTCATCACCCCCAATGACAACAAGTCCATCTAAATCAAGCTTTTTTGCTGTTTCTTGAGCTTGCTTAAACTGAAAGGTCAGAAATCGTGATAAAATTTCTATAGGAAATAAATTATATTTGTGCAAATATATATAACAAACGATAATGCTTAGAATAAATGGAACTTAATAAAGGTAATGTACTTGTTCAGGGCTTTCAATCTTGTCTCTCCCACTACAGATCATATCAAAGCCACCCTGTTAGAAAGAGGAACAGTTACAGAAAAACTACTCTATACAAGGAAGTGGAACTCTCAAGATTCAATGAAAAGATGTAAAAAGTAGTTCTTTGTTGTACTAATTAAGTTTTCTCTTTTTATGTTTTAGATCTTAATATCCTTTTTGAATATATACAAACTGCAACAATATAGTTCTTTTCTTTCCTCTCAATATGTGTACATCTATTGAATGAATAAGCTAGGCACACAATCGAATAAGATCACTGCAAAAGCCATTTGTACCAGAACTCAGTGTAGCTAAAGAAATCAATGAAGAATTCTTGCCTGGTTCCTATATGGATAAACATAGTCAGTTGTTAATTGGACATAATTGCAATTCATTATCCCTGCTGGACCACCCTTGAAACCATATAATGTGCTGCCATTCGTTCGTCCCTGCAAATAGTCTAGAGCCAGAGCCAGAAAATAGCATAATCAAACTGGAATAAAACTGAAACTCCGATTCTACCATCGTAATTCATAACTAAGAAAATCAAATAGCTTACCAAAGAGCCCAGATATGACATTATGTCCCCCAGGAGCCTGTCCTCCAGAAAGCACAACACCAATCTTTAAGCTCTGATTAGAAGCAGCTCCAGACGAATCACCAGGCACCAGCGATGCTGATGGTTGCCCGAAGAGGTTGGGGAAAAGCTTTGCAATTTCATCTATTGGTACCATATTAGTGAAAACATCAACATTACCACGCTAGATGCATACATTTTTCTATTTAATTCAGTACACATTTAAACAAGGCAACATTTGACGCTAGCGGCTCTCCTCCCTCATTTTTAAGGACCAGTCTAGCAATGGTGGATCTGAAGGAGTGGTGGGGCATTGGCTGTCTCCCCACCCATTCCCTTCACGCACCCACCCAGTGGGGAAATCTCAATCTTCTCGCACTAAATATTAAAGGACACCATAGCATCAATGTTTTCCCTCATTTTACTTTCCCCTTAATTCAACTCATGAATCATCTATAATCCCTTTTTTATAGTAATTGATCGTGACTCAATTAGTATTATTATATATAGGCACATTATTCCCTCATAATTCGGAAATCCAGATATAGAAATGCAGATGCATGTGTGTGCATCGGCATCATTATTCCCTATTTTACAAATAATATACACGTAAACACCAGGTTAATCAAGCTTAGAGCGGGATTCACATATATCAAAAGAAACAAATATACGGACACCAGACGGACAGATTTACTAACTGAACATGCACACGAAATACATGCAAAAAGAAGTAGATGAGATGGTCATTACAAAACAAACCTGGATTTCCGGCGGCGGAACTAGGGGGGCCATCGACGACTTTGAAGGCTGTTTTTAGAACAGACGGCAAAGGGAGTGTCACTTTGAGGCGGCTCGATTGAACTTCGCTGTACTCGGAGGCCAATCGCCCCGGCGTTCCACCAGAAGAAGACATTTTTGTATGCGTGAAATTACTGTGAAGAGATAAAAATGATATGAAGAAATGCAGTATAGTGATTAGTGAGGGTAGTTGCTTAGAAGGAGAGTTTGTTGGTGGAAAATGGTGAAAAGTGAAAACTTTTATCTTGTAGTTTCTGTCAGACATGGGAGGACCGGGTCGTGCGTAGTGACCCGATTTATAGTTTTTACCAATTCTTCCACTCGGGTATTTCGGTTAATTAATTATATGAGTGTTTTGAGTTTAGTTAAAATGAGTTTTTAAAAAATAAATAGTTATTTTTATGATAATGAATGATTGAAATTTGATTAAAAAGTCAAATATTGTGGTCTTGACTTTTAGTTGATGATTGAGATTGAATATTGTAGAAAAATAAGAAAATTTTAATGAAAACCAAATAAGGACATATAATCAGGTCAATTATAATGTATTATAAAGTATCAAAAACAAAATCGGATATATTATAAATGTAATTCTAATTTAAGTAAGAGTAATTATATTACCACCTCAAAATTTATTTACTACACCACATTATAATTACACCACAATTAAAATATATTTTCAATAAATACACCACAACAAATTTACAATAATACTCATAATCCTATAAAAACTTAAAAAAAAAAATATTATTGTGGTGTACTCATCATCCCAAATTCCCAATATTTCTCTCATTTTTCCTCATCATTGCCACCCATTGTTTCCTTAATTACAATTAATTATGTTCATATTTCCATGTTACAAATTTTTTAATTGATGTTTGATGGATAATTGAAACAATAATATATTCAATTTCATATAAACATAGTATGCGGTTGACTTCTAAATATTTAATACACACACACACACACACACACACACACATATATATATATATATATATATATATATATATATATATATATATATATATTTTAAATACTAGATGCAATTAGAAATTAAAATCACTATTTTTTTTTAATACTAGATGCAACTGAAAACACGATGGGCAGAATGCAGTATGAACACTCAAATATATGTCATTGAAAAACCATAGAATTCGAAAATCGAATATAAAATTTAATTGAAAATCAAATATAATTAAATAATCAAAATTCTAGATGACATCAAAATATAGGGAACCTTAAACAATAAAAATCTTTCGCTAACCTAAAGTCCTAAACTTTAACTTATGTTAATGTTTGCATGATGTTATTATTGAAAACTCATATGAAATTATTGTATTAACATCTATTCTAATTAACTTGATATTGAAAAGCAAAAATATAAAATAATAAGAAAAACAAGATGATTTAGAAAAATAAACATAGAGAAGATAAGAGAATATTTGAAAGATGTGATGTATATAAAAATTATTTTTAGTGAGATAATATTAAAAGGATATGTATATAATTTTATTTATGTCTATTTTTATAAATAAAGAAAATACTTTAAATTGTGGTGTAAAAAATAAATTTTGTGGTGGCAATATAGCCACCCTAAATATAAAGAAGAAAAGAAAAGAAATTTATTTGAAAGATTGTGGTGTATGTAAAAATAGTGAGAGAAAAATAAAAGAATATTTTTGTAATTTCTTTTATGTCTATTTTAGTCAATAAAGAAATAACTTAAAAATATGACGTAAGAATTAAGTTTTGTGGTGGCAATATAGCCACCCTCTAAGTAATTTTTGTAGTTATTATAATTTTTTTTTTTTTTGTTATATGTAATTATTACACTATGTAATAATTTTTTAAAGGTTATAAAATACTTTAATTGTCATATATAGTATCACATGAGTATAATTCTTAAATTGTAATTTATGAAGGAAATCAACTTTATCTCTGTTAAATAAGTTCAGTTTAGGCACGTGTCATTTTGTAATTGGTTCTTTTAAAACATGTTTGGATCTTCTTCTATAAAACAAACATTATATATAATGCCTCTTGTGGAAATGATATGTTCCCCACATATGTTCCCCACTGTGGGGAACATATCATTCATCTTGCCTCTTGTTCTCTTTTACTGTAAGTGAATAATAATCAACAGAGGATAATTGATTTTCCTCAAAACAATTCTTCTTTACATATCAATTTGATCATGATATCAGAGCTACATTTAATTTGAAATCATGGAAGAAGAACCAGCAAATAACACAAGTGCGATGAAGACAACTTCGAATGAAGATGCAGTTGAATAACACAATTACAATAGTGATCCACTTCAATCACAGGGATCAGACCATCCAAGAATTTTATTGGTAAGCTCTTCATTAATAGGAAATAACTATTTTAGCTGGAATTGATTCGTGAGGATTGCTTTGGGAGCTAAGAATAAATTAGGGCTCGTGAATGGGAAATTATTGCCACTCGATGAGAAATCATCCTATTACATGCAGTGGAAGCGGGTGAATTGTATGATTATCTCTTGGATCTTGAATTCCATCTCAAAGGAAATAGTTGATGATTTCCTCTACGCAACTTGAGCTCGTGATTTATGGATCGAACTTGAAGAGAGGTTCGGAGAGTGCAATGGACCACTCATCTATCAGTTACAAGTTACAACACACGTGAACATACAATGGCCAAAGTTGTGCACATGCACGACATCCCACTAGTAGAAGCTAAAAAGGAGAATTTGAAGCCCGAATTCAAAAAGTCACCTGTAAGGCTTGCTTCTTTTGATTATAGGCTTGCTTCTTTTGAAAACAAGATTATTGGTGTCAATTTAATTACTCAAAATTTAATATTTGAATAAATTTGATTTGATTAAGTATATTTATTCAAAATGGTTCAGCTATTAATTATCCTTCTTAATTTTGTACTAACTAATTTATTAATATATTATTTTTATTTAAATATAAATATAAATTAACACCTGGTTTATGAAAGTATAAGTTCAACGTCTTAATTAGAAACGAATATTTGGTAAGGGTGTGCATTTCATAAGCAAAAAGAATATTTCTTTATATAAGTATTATATGAGTATCATAGAAAAAAGTTGCAAACTTCCAAGGAAAGAAATAAATAAAGAAGAAAAGAATTAAAAATTAAGTTTGTGAAATTAAAAATATTTGAATTTATCCCCCAAAAAAATTAATTTAATACTATAAATTCACATAATGTTTAAGCTTGTTTTTAGAAGGTGATTTCATAATTATTAATTTAATCCGAAGGGGGAGAAAAACACAACAACGACAACAAAAAACTATATCGAGATATAAAGGGGGTAAATTTGTCTTTCTATTTTCTTTTTCTTTTTGAAAAGGGTAATTATGTTCACAACAAACTTTTTATAATTACACCATATTTTAATTACATGAAATGTTTTTAATATTTTCTTACCTTTTCATTTATGTCCTCAATTTTTTTTTTCAAAAGCATTATTATGCTTAACTTTTAATTAATTAACATATTTTATTTTTAATCACAATTTATATCCAAATATTCTACTAATGTGCATTGAAAAGAGGAGAAACTATTTATTTCTAACTTTTGTATTAGTTATTTACTTCGATTTTTTAAAATAAGAGAGATAAATAAATTTTTTCACCTTCATAAAAAATATTTTGGACAAAAATCATATTTATGAACAAGATATGAAAATTAACAGATCTTTGACAATAAAAGATTTATAAAAAAAAAAAACTTGGGAATATAAGTGTGAAAATAAGAAAAGCTTAGGGATATTCATTAAAAATAAAATATGGTGTAGTTAACAAATTTTGTGGTGTCGGTATAATTACTCTTTTGAAAAATCTCATAGTAGAGGAAGTTCTTATATAGATAAGAGAAGGGTTGATAATAATATAGTTCAAAAGACATCATGTATATTATTTCGGTTCGAGATAGAAAGAAAAATAAAGAAAATTTGGTTATCACTAGTACAAATTAGACAAAAAAAAAAAAAAAAAAAAAAAGTAATTTACGTCTCTTTTTGGGAAAATCGACGCCTATAAAAATAGCAGTGGCAATTTTGTAAATATATGATGATATATTCGTCGGTTTTACAAAAACCGACGCATGTACATATATCTAATAATATGTGTCGGTTCCTATATGCGTTAGGTTAACCCGGACGCCACGTTGTCTCACTTTCTCTTTTCACTCAATCTGCATGCCCCCACCACCATCACCACTAACGACCCGCCACTCTCTCGAACGCTCGCCGCTCTCTCCCTTTCGTCGTCGCCTCTCAATCGGTGCCCATTCTCTCTCTTTCCTCAAACTCACACCACCCTCTCATTACACACTTTAACTTTCTCTAGGATCTTTCACTCAATCTGCCACAACCACCTTGCCGCTGCCTCTCGTCCGATTGCCACCGCTTGCCGCCCTCTCACCGTCGCCTCCCTCGATTTTTAAGGTACACACACAGTCTTTGTGTGTGTGTGTGTGTATGTGTGTTTATCTATATTTTTAATGTGTGTAATATATATGTATATTTAGTATGTGTATGTGTATATGTATGTGTGTGTGTGTGTGTGTAATGTGTGTGTGTGTGTGTGTATTTATATTTATATAAATGTAATATATATATATATAAACATATAACATAATATAGACACACACACACACACATATATAGATACCTTAAAAATTGAGGGAGACTGCGGCGAGTGGTGGCAATGGTTCGGGCTAGAGGCGACAGCGCTGTGGTTGTGGCGGATTGAATAAAAGATTCTAGAGAAGGTTAAAGTGTGTAA